>JAQFJB010000025.1:17967516-17978936 GCA_029874875.1 Naso minor
TCCCATTGACTACCAGTGTTTGAGCTAAGCTAATTAGCAGTGGGCGAGCTCTGCCTGTTTCTTCCTTGTTACTGCACCTAGAGACGTACTCCAGTTGGCATTAGATTCCCAATCAAGTTCTACTGTTAAGAATTGCTTTACATTGTTAAAATAGACTTAAAAACCATGGTGAAATGCAAAATAATCTACTTTTAAACATGCAATAACAAAGGTGATTAACCACGATTATAAAAAATCTATCATTTGACAGCCCTAGTAAATAAATATATATACTTATATGCATATGTTTTTATTAGATTTTATGTTTGTGCATTGGACAGCAGTTGTGAAGAGATGACAAGAAAAGAGAAGGACAGATGTGACAAACCTCTAGACATATAACTTTAACAGTACTGATGGTTAGCAAAAGGCATATGACAAGCATGTTTTCAGTGAAGACAGACACATCGAAAACAGAAATACACAGCGAGCATCGTGATGACAGGTTCTCATGTTCAAGTACCTCAGCTGCAGTCAGATCATAGCCCAAGGCCATATGTAGGGTGAAAGTGCACACGCTTGCTATCACCACGACGATAGGAGCCACACCGACTGTAAGACTCTGGACGACTCCAGCTCTCTCCAGTATGCCCCTCTCCTCTGACCGCACCTCTGTAAGAAGACAAAAGAGACGGATGATACACAGAGGAAGAGAGAGAGAAAATGAAGTAAAGGTTGAGTGACTCCCAAAGGGTTCTCCAGTGAACATTCAATCAACATCACCACAAGAGTCCTAACCCAACACACAGTGAACAGACAGAAATAGATAAAAGAGGGAGGACAAGGCCCCACATCTATACATGGTATGAAAGGGCCTTCAAAACCTGCTGAACCTTGATAACTGTCCAAGTGTAATGCCCAAATCCTGCACCCTCCTCCTTCATGTTTGTATCTCCCAAATGCACCAACAAGCCACTCTGCTGCTTTGTTCATCCAGCTCATCGGGTGCAAAGACTGGAACAAAAAGCTTGTGCATCTTTAATTCAGCCGCGGCAGCACTGTGTGTGAAAGAAAAGAACCCCCTCCTCTTGGTGCATGTCACTCTCCATGGAATTCACTTTGGATGTTATGTGTGTTTCTGGAGTGAAAAGCAGAGGTAACACACTAGAAACACTGTGAACCATTTAACAACAATATCAATGAAGAGGATGACACTGCAACTCTTCACACTCATTTGCCATTAAACTGAATGCAAATTAATTATGATTAGAATACGTAATCAAAGGATAGCAGTGAAAACAAGCTCCACCTGGCTCATTTGGAGCGTGATTAAAATGGGAAAATGATCCTTATCCACATCCTACAGGAAGGACCTCAAGAGGAAAAGCCATTGCTAATTCACAGATAAGTAGAGCAGCCCTGACAATCATTCAAGGTATCAAAAGGTCCTTAACACCACACAACTTAACCTTGGAACCAAGGGATTCAAACTGGCCTTGATTATAGAGAACAGCACAGGGAACGATTTGAACAGAGCAAGCTAATGAAAATGGATTTCGGGTCAGGGTTATCTAGCCAGTTCACTTGGAGGATAAGTCTAATTTCAGGTGATAAACTGACCAATTAGTTACTAATTTGCAACAGTGACAGATATTCAAATGAGTTGACCCTTTTTTCTGAGCGAGATGGGAATGAAAAGCATAAAGAAGTAGTTCTTAGCATGAAGTTTGCAGGTGTCGGAAACCACCTGGTTCTGACCACCAACATAAAATGAGCAACGCGTTGTGATATCGCTGAGTCATTTAGGGCAATGACAGCCACTCACTGTGAACATTTTGTGCAAAGGCATCCTCCCAACAGTACATCTTGATGAACTTTATGCAGCCCAAGATCTCGTTCATCAGCCTCACGCGCTGGTCAGTCACCACCACACACTTCTTGCGGAAATACGCCGTCAGTCTCGATGCAAGCATCTGCCCCGATGGGAAGGGAGGAAGTGATGACAAGAGAAATAAGTGGCAGGGGAGGAAATGAAAGCAGACACAATCACATTAGCTTTGCTGCAGGGCTGTCCGGGGGACCCGAGTGATAAATGCCTTTCACAGCAATACAGGCGTCTCCGGCTGTCAGGCTCTGACTTAGACTGAGTGTAATTTGAAAATAAAAGCTACAAAGTTGACAGGAGATTGATAGCCGAGGAGTTATGATGCTTTTAAAAAGTGCTGCTTGTAGTCGTCAGCAGCCTGAATTTATATACAGGTTCTACAGTGATGAGCACTCAAGTCTTTATTAAACAAATTTTGGAAATCATAGCCTAGAAAATAATGAGTCAACAATAAAGAAACGACTGTTCATTTATTCCTGGTGACACTTTCAGAGACTGTTGTAATAAAATTGTGTTCACAGCTCTAATGAGTGGGATCATTACTTGTTACACATTTTCTAATGGTTTGTAATGATATTTAACTCTGCTAAAGACAGCACTTTACACCATATTCAAACTGCTGACAGTTATCTGTCTTTTTTGTGTGCCTGTAATAAATGTTTCCATGTTTTGTCTTTGTAACAGCACCACACCAAAGCTTTTTCTCCTTCAGTCTCACTGCTGCAGAAGTTCTTGTGGAAGTCGTACCATGGTCGGGTAGAAGAGGATGAAAACTGCTGATCCCAGCAGCGCAGTGGGGCCCAAGAAGTAAGCAGTGTATGACAGACCCAGCATTCCAACAAGGGGCCCCCCAGCCAGCAGGCAGCCCACTGACACCGCTTCATACAGCCGCTGGCCATCACTGGAGCAGATGTTGATCAGCTGGGCAGAGAGACAGTGATTTACATTACAATTACACTTAAATGTTCAATAAAATCCTTGTTTTTAAACATGACATACTGTAAGCTCACCACTAAGACTATAAGAGCAATTTTACAAATGCAATCATCCTTATTCCAAGGTTCTCTTGTTGGACAATGATTCCTCCTTAAGCTGTGTAATGACTAATCTGAAAGAGCCTCCCCTCCCTCAGGCTATGGGATTTGTCGAGATCTGAGCAGAAACGAAATCCATCTCAATCATCTGCATGCGGCGCCCCACGGCGGGGGATGATTTAGCTAATTTGGAGACGAGTCCCCTGCAGGGTTTTACAACCTACCTCACCCGGGCCGATGTCTTTCATGCTGCGAAGGCGCAGGATCTTGTTGAAGGCAAAAGTAAGAGCTGCCCCACGGAGGCGTGCTGCAGTGCGGTAGTTGACAGCCCACATGAGCGCCAGGGACCAGGAGCGCATCAACTCCATGAGGAAGATCCCTGCTACCAGAGACAGGCCATACGGCACGGAGGTCTCTGAGCTCTGGGAGTACTCCAGCAGAGCACGAACCAGGAGAGCCTGGGAATGAACAGATGGAAGTGAAGATAGTGGAAAAGATGATAAAAGATACAGAGATGGAAATAGTACCAGAAAGAGCAGAACTTGTGGACAAAAAGCAGGAACATGAAGGAGACAAAGTGGGACAGAGGAAGGAGGACAAAAGGAGAACAAGGAGTTAAAAGGAGAAAGTCAGATTACAGAGAGGCCAGTGATAGAGATCAGCAGAGCGAGGACCATATGAAGAGGAAAAAATGAGATGAAAAGAAGATGAAAGAGAATTTTGAGACCAAAACATTACAAATCAAATGACTGAAGCGAGAAACAAGTGGAAGTAATGTTTACACAGTCATCGATTTAAAGGCGCGACGGGGATGACACGAAAGGACCACAATGTGTCAGTGATAGTGCACAGATATAATACAACGCAGCTTTGTTTAAGTGTCCTAAGTAAATCAGTCAGGAATGTGAGTCCTTGCGTAAGAACTAAATCCAGTTAATGCTATTAGTGAGCACACAGTGTGTAAACACCACATCACATCCGAATAAACAGCTCGGAGCACGAGGAACAATGGGAGCGACTCATTGAGATCAGAAACAGTGAATTTAAATCAGAATCACCCTTTAGTTTAAGGTGATTATCTAAAATTTCAGATAAGGAATGTTTTTGGAGGGAAATCAAAACCAAAATTGCTGAATATAAAAAAAAGCATCTTACTGGACCACAGCGTGACTCGGTACAAACCAGCTAATCTGTGGTATTAATGTGGGTCTCACTATCCAAGGCTTTGTAATCTCCCCGTATGGGTTCATTTCAATTTCCAGACCAGCATGAAACGGGATAAAGTGATTCTCAGGAAATACACACGCGCTCGGGACTCAGAGCCAGCGACCACGCTGAAAGGCATATTAGCCAAATCAGCAGAATATAAAAGGCAGAGGAGGATTTGGACGATACTCACGGGCCCAACGAAGCCTGCCACCATTGTGAGGAGGAGGGAGAAGATGGCCACCAGCATGCGGGTTTGGCAGAACCTCCAGAAGACTCTGGTCAGGGAAGCCCCCTCTCGGCCTCGTCTCTTCAGCTCATCGTGCCACAAAGTTTCCAGCCTGGAAGCAGCAAGCAGCAGCATTACTCCGTTAGTGAGCGTAATTTACCGAATGATGAGTTCCAGACTAGTTTTCCACACTATGACCACTTCCTCACATGAATCTATGCAGAAGCAGTATTAACTTTATGTCCATCTCCGTTCAAATCATAACTTTATATGTACAAAAGTTCACATTCATGAAGGGCAAAATAATCAGAAATCAAAGAAGACTTTATGTTTGTTATTCCTCCCCAAGTTTCCCAAAAAACTAAAGAGCTTGAAATTTTTCAGACTTCCCAGAAGCACAATTTGGGATCCAAACAGTCTGGTAGCAAATCAGAACAGTTTAAAAATTGTACTAGAATTCTAAGAAAATATGTAAACAACAGTGAAGTTCAACAAGCTCGAACAAATGAGAGTTAGTTCTGAGTAGAGTTCTGTTGAAAAAACATTTTGTTATACTTGTCCAGAAACGACATCAGGAGACTTTGTTGGACTAATGGAGCCAATCACTTTCACAGTTTCTGAAGTTTCCAGGTTATCAGAGCTTACTGGGAGGAGATCCATAAACATATAAATAATATGTTTGGTACAGACATTCCTTTCAAATGTGAAACTATGTATTTGGGTGATATATTGTTTGAAAATTGGAATAATAAAGACAGACAATTATCTGGTATACGAGGGAAGCACAATATTATTGGCATAATATCGGCATCGGCAGATATCAACATTTTTGCTGATCTGTACGGCTGATATACTGGCCACCCTGCAAACCCATTGTTTAATTAGGAGAATTAATTTTAATTAAGAAGTATGAGCTCCATTAAAAAGGGGCACATTTTTATTTTATGCACTGCAGAGCTCACTGTCTGTCACCAGGCTGTTGCTGTTTGTAACACTCAAAAAGGCATGAAGCTTGTTCTCTCTGTTAAAATATATTTTGCACATTATGTACATGAAATTACTTTTAGTTCTTTATCACCGAATGTCCATATTTGAAAAAGAATACATCTATCATTTGAAATTCAAACGTTATTTGTCTCGTATGTCTGTTTTATGTCTGTCAAAAAAATAAAAATAGACTAACACAATAAGAGTAACAAGTCAGTTCTGGTACAGGCAAGACATGGCGTTCTTTACAATGAAAAAAATTTGTGTTTATATTCGGTATTGACTAAAATGAGTTTGGAAATATTGGCAAAATTCTAACATTGTGCAATTCTATGGTACACTATTAGCAGCAAGTAAAAAAAAACATCACAAGAAAATGGTTCAAAGAAGATTCAACCACCACTGAGGAAAGGACTGATATTGTACACAAATCTACATTATGGAAAAGTTGTCATGCAAAAAGAAAAGTTCTATCAGATTTGGACTGAATAGAGTATGTAAAACCAATAAGATCAGATTTAAATTGAATCTATCTGTAATCGTGACAACCTGCCCTCGCATACTTTGTTTTTCTCTTCTTTCTTTTCGTGTGACGTCTGCATGTTCATAAGGAGGAAGCTCCTTGGTTTTATTGTTCATGTATTATAGTAAACAAATACTTTAAAAATGAAAAATCTTGGAAAAAAATGACAAAGACACTCAGACTTTCTGTAGCCACCATTCCTAATTCCCAGCAGAAAGGCAATCAAACGATGGACAAACAACTTAAAGTGGATCATGGAAAGTCTGTGATGTTGGAAAGGTTACATGCGCCAAAAATGTTAATAACCGGCTTATTTGAACAAAAAGAAATTAAAAAAAAAAAATTACACTGGAGAAAAAAAAGGCAGCGGGTCAGATGATAACGTAAAGGTGACCTACAATATACAATCACGAATGGTGCATCACATAATTAGACCGAGATAGGCACTGCTAAACATGCTAAATATGTGCTAATGTACTTTTATTACTGTATAATGTTCCTTGAAGAGGGTAAAATATCTTGTTGGCTAAATGCATCAATGCTAATGACTCTATAACGCAGCGGCAGAGCAGCTGTGGAAAGTAATTTACACCCTAATGACTTTATTAAAAACGTATCAAAGATAGACAGAACATTATACCAACCAGACTCTAAGACAGACTGATAATTACTACTCGGAGTCAAATGCTGTTGTGAATCTAAGAAATTGCAATTAATTGCAGGCCAATAACTGCACAGAGCACAGCTTGACTTGCTGCAAATGGGACTTGTGTATGAGTAATACATGTTGTGTTGCTGAATCTCATCACAGGATCAAGACAGGAGCACAGAGAGAGTTTCACACCAACATGTACCAACATTAATGGTAAATAAAAGCACACTGCACATCCAAAGTCATGAGTGTTTAAAGCTGTAATCCTCATAATCCACATCACAGCAGCAGCTCTTGAAGTGTTTGCTCGGTCATGCACATATATGGAAACGCGAGCAGCAGGATAACGGTGCAGAATCCAGAGGAGGGCAGATTTGCTTTTAAACATGGTTGACATGTTCCTAACAGCCGTTGTCTCCGTTTGCCAGATGGCAAGCGAAGCTGATGTTTTGGGAGAGTGTTGGCCGGGACATTGCACCTCACTGAGCACCAACAAGTGTCAACTCTCCCAGGGTGCTTTTCCCATTCCCCCCACCATCATCTCAGCTTTGCGTCTGGGTTGCATAACTGTTCTTGCTATGTAAACACCAAATAAAGACCTGCCGTCTCCAGGACTCTGCGTTCGCGCACACCACTGCCAGCTCTTGCCAAGTGTGATAGCTTTGTGCTCCTTTGCTCGTTCTTAACACACACAGAGCAGCAGCAGTGAACCCACAGGCCCGGAGCCAGAGTCTTTAAAGGAACAGGTCATTTACAACTCACACTGCTGTCACCAGATACACGAGCAAACTTCCTCAAACAGTCACCCTCCTCTATTTTGCCAAGTCATGGCTTGTCAGCTCTAAGTATTGGAGAAAAACACGACTGGTTTTCCTTTAATTGACTGGTCAAACTAAATCCTCCTTAACCTTAATGAAACTTGTTTGTTCATTCACAGAAGAAGTGCATTTGTCAAGCCATAGTTTGGCTGGCAATGGCGCCCAGTCCAGCTCCAGTCAATGACGACTCATGAATGTCAAAGGGAGACGCGGCGCTGTGCAGGTAGAGGAGTTAATGACATAACTGTCCAAGTCAGCCACTAACTCTCACTGTAATCTCTAATCCCTGCTATTCTTAGCAACCCCCCATCTCTGCATGTGTCCTGTGTTTGTAAAGAAAGCCTGGATGTTCATCAATAAAGTCTCACTGTGTGGTTTAACCTCAAACTGCACAAACATATAGAATACACAGAAGTTCACATGGCAGGAAATGACACGTGTGAGGCCATGTCCACACTATGTTTCCCTTTTTAAACAGTTTTAAAACTAAACCATTTCGTGTACCAATAAACTCCAGCCATACTGAAGGAATGCTAAACACAGATCACATGAGCTTTCACATACTCTGTGGGCATGCACATGCTGGTGCAAACAGGAAGCAGAGGGTTGGTTGCTTATATGAAAAAACAGACTCCAGGGTACAACAGTAAAGGCGGAGAGTGAGAGGAGGTGAAAATGTTCCTGAGGTAACACATGACTGTAAAGCATCACGGGACTGAACACATGGACGGGGAGTCACACAGTGAAGGAGAATACTGAGAATGCAACTTTAGACTTGCACCTGCTTCCCTTGCACAGTCCACAGCTTGCTAAAGGAGGTTTGTCACAGCATGCATCACGCACACATGTGGGGCAAGCAAAGCAAAGAAGGTCTCTCAATATTTGTTTGAGAAAGAAAAACAATCATAGTATGATGTCGATCAGGTCACCTGAAAACGCCCTGATACGACCTCCAGTGAGAGCTGGAAAAAGTAAACATTTCACATTTCATAATGTGTGTCAACATTACAAAACACAGGATTCTCATATCACCACTTTATCTTTAATTTAATATTTACTGAATAACCAGCAGGTACACTAGATTTTCCACTGGCACAGCAACTTATCTCCACTGAGAAGGAATTAACCACCAGGAAAGGAGCCCAAAAAGGTTCACTAATGTTGATCAGTTATTTGCAAATTAAAGAAGCAGTGTGTGGGAATTAGTGGCATCTGAACCTAAATGTATGGAAAAACTACAGTTGTGCTAAAAATGCAAAGAATAATGTTTGTTTTTTCCATTTTGGCTAATGGCAGAAACATGGCAGCTCTATCAAACAGGACATTCTGTTGCCGTAGAGGGAAAACTCACTGTGAGCTAACAAAAGTTTCAGGTGATTACATACTGATGAAAACATTTCTGCCAACAGAGGCTCCTAAATCCTAAACACTGAACTGTTAAAGGGATAGTTAACAGTAAAATTCTGTTGCTCTCCCTTAGATGTCTTGAATTGAAAAATATTTTTCCGTCTTCAAGCGTTCCTCCACAGTAAACAGGTGATTTAAAAAATAAGAGCCACTTACTTTTGCTGACAGTCTATAGAGGTTCAGTCGTGAAAGCATCAAAACCGCCTACAAATGTCCTCACAAAACACACTGATTTCAGCTAAAAAGCTCCTAAATCCAACACATCTGATCCAATGTTTTGAGACGTGTTACGGTTACTCTAAACATCTGAACTCCGGCTTGAATAAATATGGTTCCCATTCTCTCTGCACCAGACATTTTCGTTGCTTATCCTTGTGTTTTTTTCTTAAAAAATATTACAAAGTTTTCCCAAACTCGTTAGTGAACAAAAATATCAGCTTCAGAGAGAGCTTCTGCAGTTTTTCGCAGAGCCATATTTATTCAAACCTGAGTTCACCGACATTTAGAATACCTGTAACATGTGACACAAAACATTTATTTGAATGTGTTGGATTGAGAAGCTTTCTCACCAAAATCAAAGTGTTTGTAAAGTACTGAGCCTACGACACGATGGAGAAGACTTGGATTAAACCACACGAAGCTGTGGAGAGTTTTGGGTGGACGTTTTTAGATGGTTTGGATTTTTTCATGAGGGGACCTCTACAGACTGTCAGCAAAAGGGAGCACATATTTTTGAAATCACCTGTTTACCTTGGAGAAACACTTGAAGGAAAAATAATATTCTTCATTTCAAGACAGGGAGGAGTGAGTAACTGACATATAAAATGGAATTTTGAAGTGAAGTATCACTTTAAGGTAAGGGTGCTAAAACAGGTCCTACAACAACAGCTCATGTTGGAACCAGTTTTGCAAAAGTACCCAGTGACGTTTTATGAAGTTACACAGAAACTAATTCAAAGGGCTGCGAAGGATGCGAGTGACTGTCAAAGCTCCGGCAGACTCTTTGATCCTGACAGCAGCTGCTTATGACTGTTTAACTCAAACTACCAGCTCTGTGGAGTTGTTCCTGCTTCAATGATGGTCACTTTCACACACCGCACAGCCTGAGCAGTCCTCTGCTGTATTTTTGAATATTCTGGGAAAGAGGGTTGGGGCAGAGTTTGAGGGCGGGCGACAGAGTGCCACTAACGTCGGATAATCTCACCTTCAGATAAATCGTTTTCACATCACATCTCACTCCTACACAACATGTTTCAGCATCTAATCGAGTTTTCTGAGCACAGCAGGTCACTTTCATGTGACAAACCCGAGTGCCACATTTACCTCACCTTTGGCAGTTGATCTCAGAGGCTTCGTGGCACGACAGTCCCCACACGTCATCGAGAGACAAGCTGGACGTCCTGTAAGCCTTCAGTGCCAGTGGGGAGAGCCAGTGCAGAGTCATAAATGAGAAGAGGCCAGCATTATCGACTGGGTGCTGGTGTCTGGAGGAGAAAGAAGATGTGAAAATGGGTGAGAAGTCTAAAAATGCAGGCATACACAGAGGTGCTGTGTTGTGTGTGTGTGTGTGTGTGTGTGTGTGTGTGTGTGTGTGTGTGTGTGTGTGTGACAGAAGCGGCGCCTTTGCTCGCCAGAGTCGATGAAAGGTGATTCATACTCGCAGTGTTTAAACAGTAATTTGCACGCTCTTCACAGAAATCTGAGAGAGCGGCGAATAAGGAAAAAAAAGGTTCTGGGGCAGTTTATCAGTCGGCATATGTTGAGACAAGGTGCTGTCTGCTAGCGGGGGATAAGCCCCACCCCTTATCACGGCCTCCTGCTGCGGCCCAACAGGCGGCTCATCAGGCAGCAAAACACAAAAACAACTAAGAATCTTTGAGTCTGCATCTTTGAACTGATGTCTGTCTGCCTATCCTTCCTGTTTGTCCCTTTTGTCTGTCCATCTGTCTGTCCGTCTTTCCTGTCTGTCCTGTCCTTCTGTTTGTCCTTCCGTCCTTCTGTCTGTATGACTGTGTTTCTGTCTGTCCATCTGTTTGTCTGTCAATGCGCCTGCCCAAAAATGTACATCTGTATGTCCACCTTCATCTTTCTCGCTGTCAGACACTCACAACATGAACTTCAAAACAATTCTGTTTACTTGTGAGTTATCCTGAAGGGCTTTAGAAGCTGCAGGCTTTGCCGGTAGCGCCCTCGTCTCTTCGGCCCCCTCTCCACTGATGCCTCCTCTTCCTCAAGCTCTGGTAGAGGTTGCGGGGAGGACAGCGGCAGGCCCTCCACCCGCCCTGCCGCTTCCAGGGCATCAGGGAACATGGCAGACCCTCTGAGGAGAGAGCAGGAAAACGACGTCAATCCTAAGTACAATTCAGATCCTGAGGGGCTGTGATGTTTTCCAATAGCTTGTTTTTGCTTGGGCTTTTTTTTTGATATGATATTTTTTGGGGCTTTTGTGCCTTTATTAGGACAGGACAGCTGAAGAGTGGACACGAAACAGGGGAGAGAGAGGGGGAATGACATGCAGCAAAGGGCCACAGGTGGAATCGAACCCAGGTCCGCTGCGTATATGAGGCGCCTGCTCTACCGACTGAGCCAACGGGCGCCCCGTTTTTACTTTTTTTAAAACCAATAGTCAAAACACAAAACTTCCTTTCTTCTTCCTTTTATTACTAAATGTAACACTAGCAGTTACATTTAAGGAACTTA
>JAQFJB010000025.1:18381516-18393925 GCA_029874875.1 Naso minor
TTGCATGTTCACGCCTCAACTGGACCTGGACTGGCCTAAGCAATCTGTGCATGATCGATAGTCCCTGCGGCGTCTTTGACCCGGAACTCGAACAGCATAAATCAAGCCAGTACGAAAACAAGAATCCCATAAGCACGAGGGGAAGTGTGCATCAAATTTGTACCAAAAGTAAAGCGGAAATATGAAGGGTACAGTGCTTGTTGTCCATGTTTTTACTGTTCGACATGGATTCTGCCAACTGCTTGCTAACTTGTTTGTAGCTTGTTTGGCTAACCAGAAGAAGGTCCAATTGCAATCAGCTGAACGTGGCATATTGCCACCCACTGAAGTGGAGTCTGACAATAAATCGATTCTCCCTCTGTGTTTGTATTCTGGGACAAGGACAGTAGTCCAAGTAAATGTCCCAATCAAGCTTTAACTGTAGCTCGACTTAACTGTGCATGTAAACGTACTGACTGTCACACAAGCAGTACTGAACTGCAGTCTTGTCTCAAAATAACCTGACTTCATTTTAATTAAAACAGAAAAAGGTCATTGAAAAGATGGGCAGAGCCAGGCGGAGCGTCACTGAGGGCAGAGCTGTGCAGTGCATGACTTTTCTTCACCCTTGTTTCTGCTCAGAGAAGCTGGATGATGTACTCGTGTAGCAGGTGTTTGCATTCCTTCATCTATCGCCATCGAGTGTGTCTGCCACTACGACCAGAACACACACTCTACTGTATTTCTGTGACTCCGAACAAATCTGTTATTTTCACAGGACCTAGAACATGACACCCAAAATTTGGGGCCTGACATGTATGATGTTGTAGGAACTCCTTGTTAGGTGGCTGTTCTGCAGGTGCTGCACACTGTATTATATATGTTATTTAACAGAAGGCTTGAATAATATCAGTGTTTTTTTAAAGAGATGAGTTATAAATAATCTATTAGAGGAAAGGGCAGTACAGTAAATATGTTGTATGCTGTTTACTTTCTTTCATAGCTACCTTGTTGTAATGTAATGCTGCTGAAAACTCCGGCGCTTGAGAGGTCCACCACATATTTATGCTGAGTCCTTGAGCTGATTAAACGCTCTTACTCTGAAATATGAGTGGCGGCTGTCCAACAAAGCCAAACCCAGAAAACAGACAACAACAACAACAACAACAACAACAAAGCAGCGCTCGCACGAAAAGGACCCTTTGCATAACAGGGCTGTTTCCCGGCAGCCTGCTATTGTTTTTCCATCTCAACAAACACAGATAAGAATACAATTAGTGACATCCATGACCACCCCAGACAGATACACAGATACCATTTTCATGGAAAACAGGGCGCCCTGGTGTGCTGTAGCAATAATTAGATCAGTTTTCACGGCTCTGTTTCTCTTTTGCTGCTTCACTCCTGCATCACTTATCTCTTTCCCTTCGTGTTATCCATCTTCCTCTCCTCCAGCTCACCCGAACAAGTCATTCATCGTTCTGGCAACACAGCAGTGTTTTCATTATCACCTGCCTCCTCTCCCTGTGTCACCCGGCTAAAGACGGATGTCAGGGTCACCAACTGGAAACAGGGAAAGCCAGGCAAAGCGTAGCAGCATCACAGCTCTTAATTTTTACAGTGTTTAGTCCAGCAGCGCGATGTCGCTCATAACTTCCTCCAACCCTCCTGCT
Organism: Naso minor; assembly: GCA_029874875.1. Classification (NCBI taxonomy): domain Eukaryota; kingdom Metazoa; phylum Chordata; class Actinopteri; order Acanthuriformes; family Acanthuridae; genus Naso; species Naso minor. Next base: position 18,383,169 of record JAQFJB010000025.1, read on the forward strand.
ACTCGACTGCAAAATAGCTCATTGAACCAGATTGCTCTTTCTGCAACAACTTCTCCAGATAAAAACTGCGTGTCAGACCTCTCCAGTGAGCACTGCATCAGTGTTTTGTTGTGCTTTCATTTCAGTTTTGTCTCTGTCAAGTTTCTGTCACTCATGGGAACGGAGACTTGGCATGCACGACATTGCGCACGTGTGCACACAGTGGCAGGTGCAGGGGGGACTCATGGGACAGGGCATGTATCTCCATTTTTTAAAAAAAGCTGGGAATGTATGTGAGAGTGTGTGTGTGTGTTCACAACTGCAGTCTAAATCAGTACCTGTGATTACAGTGTCTTTGTTTTCTAAAATTTCTTTGTGATGTTGCAGGTCAGAAAATAAAGAGGAGACAAAGACAGTGTGTATGAGAGAGTTTTCAAGAAAGAAAGTCACCAGGAGAGAGGGAGAAAGTCAGAGAACAAACAAGAGACTAAGTAAAAATAGTTTAAATATTCATGTTTTTTGTTAGATGATTTATTCATGAGGGCCTGACATATTCAGTTATTTATAAACTGTGTGTGTGTCACCAGTGTTGACAGAAGTGTTGCTCTGTGTTCGTAGAGGAAGTACACAATGTAAAATGGAACATGAAACAGCCAGCATGTGCTCATATGATGTCACAGTCTAGGTGAGCTGTGCCAGATGAGGCAGCGAGGAAACACAAGCCAATATCCTCCCTCGCTCCGTATCCTCATCCACATTTCTTTCCTTGCTCCAGACTTTGACCCCAGTCTTGGGCTGATGACTGGCATTGCCCCCATAAATCCCATGGTGCCCGGCCTGGGCCTGGTGCCGCCGCCCCTCTCCCAGGATGCAGCAGTGGTGAAGGAGATCATCCACTGCAAGAGCTGCACGCTGTTTCCTCCAAACCCCAGTAAGTCTCACAGTAGTTTCATTTCTGTTGTAACTGATGTGAGCTGACCCATCTTCAGCGAGCCAAACGCATGTTTTATTTATCAGTGCAGCAGTGTGCATTATCTAAGACTTATCTCTGTCCTCACATATTTCGGCTCTGGATCCACGTCTGTGCACCACTCAGCCACATATTGTGTGACAACAAAGAAATTCTTCTTTAATGCCACCTTTAATACCTCTTAGTACCTCCATCCTGCAGAGCGCTACTAATTTGCATTCATGTTTCATCAGGACGGAAGGGAGAGAAGAGGAGGGGAGGAATTAATAGAGGTGTGTGTGTGTGCATGCAGGCAGCACTTGTGTAGTGTCTGTGAATGTGTAATTGGAGGAGTGACCTCTGTGAACCCATAACACAGTGCTGCTGTCTTCAATATGCCGGGCCAAAGAGGTGATGGACTCTGTTCTCGTCTTAGCCCAGCTCAGTCTTATCGCTGTGTGTCTTTCCTTAATCTCTCTGCTCCTGCTGGCTCTACTGTATTGTACACACACACACACACACACACACCCTCCCCCTTTCTCTCTCTATCCTATACTGCATCTCCTATCCTATCCCAACTTCTGTTTTAAGGGGATAAATCTACTTAATTGCCTATCAGCTCTTAGACTTCCAGCTACTTGTTTCAGTTCAAAAGGTCTCCGTTAGAGCTGCAACATATGTACAATATACATACAAACACACTTTTGCCCCCCTAAAACACACACATCTACACACACATACATGTATATGGGTGTTTGTTTGTTTTTCTATCAGAATCTAAATTAAATGAGAGTTTGTGGTGAATTTAGCCTTGAACTTTAACAAAATAGCATATAAAAAGAAGAATAACAAGAAAAGAACCTCTGTTCTCATGTGGAAGTTGTTTAACTGTCATTATTATGTGTAGCTATAATCTGTACTAAAGGTGATTTATGGTACTTTTAATCTTTCCATTGTGGTCTGAAGTGTTAAAAGGATAATTCTTCCAATGATTGGAGAGAAAACGAGGTCTCCGCCTGAACCAGGAGGAAATGTTCTCAGCAGGTGTTGAATACATGTAACAGCAGGTCGGTAAAAGTTAAACAGCCAATATTATATAAAACTGAGCAACATAGCAGTGAAACAGGGACTGAACATCGCTCCAGTGCTCAGCAGTGGTGGTAGGATAACTCCCAAAGGTGCTGTTTCCTCTGTGACAACAGGTCCAGCGCCCCTCACAGCCTTCATAAAATACCTCAGCACTTTATACCAAGATAGGGGGTAAATGTATTATTTCATATTTCAGAACATTTGCTTATCTGAGGCATCTGTGTGGGATGATTTCTGAGTTCTATATTCACCGAGGTAATGTTGCCCCAAATATCTCTGGAGCTTTTGGATCTATAGCTGTTTTTGGACCACAGGAAACTTGTCATATTTCTAGGAACCTCCCGTTTAATGGCATCCGCATGCCAGGAACTGTCAACCATTAATCCCAAAACACACTGGTGCTGCAGCGGCGTGACATGTCATTTGACATGCGTCATGTCCCACCCCTGACACATGAACAGCACGTTCACAGGAGGACTGGTCACTAAGGGAAAACATTTGAGCAATACACGCACAGAGCAGGGAGTGAACATTGTTCTCCCATAAACAGGCCAGTTATCGAGATCACTCTGCTGTTCACTGGCAGGTGCACACAGAGGTTGGGATATTTGTTAACCTGATTAGATCTTTCCTTATCCATTGTTGCCTTGACCACAATTACCCATGATATTATCAATAATAGTCTGTCAATAATAATATCATATAATAATGATTGATGATGAAGTTCTAAACAGCGACAGCAAACGGTGAGTGGGCTAGATGCTGACGATTTGTCACAGAAGCAGAGAAGAAGAGCTGCTACGTCCTGAGAAGGTAAATGTCTCTGTACACAACTCTTTTTTCTTTGATGAAAAAGGCCTTTTCAGGGCTGCCACACTGGAAATAGATCAGTGGCGTGAAGTGCTACCGTGTGGTGTGCCCAGGCATGTCTGGCTGCCAGTGTGGGTTTGTGCATAGAAAATAATGGGGGCAGGTGTTTTGACACACACCAGATGGCGTTGGTGTGTTTGGGGCTTTATAGTTCTTAAGACTACTTTTTGAGCAACAGTAGGTAGTTTCATAGCACACGAGGAACTACAGTGATGAAAGTGTACGCTGATTGGTTGAACTCAGGAGCCAGCGCTTGCAATCAATGCTTTTTAAAAACCCGACAGCTGTATTAACAAGACGACACAAAACACGAACCAGAGCTCATAACAAGATCATCATTGTTTTGTTGTTGTGTCTTTTCTTAGATTTAATGTACGTTGTCGCCACAAACTAGACAAAAGCGTGGAGCGCTAATGCAGTAACCTTCATTAGTTGTTGTTGTAAGTTGCACAAAAGTTAAGTTGAGTAAAAGTTTTAAGCCGAGTAGAAGTGACATTAACAGCTAGTTTACGTAGCTTGTGAAGGGGGCTCCTATTGGCTGTACGAATGCCAACAAAAAGAGCCCTTCAGGGTGTTTAGTTCCATGGGAACTCCCTTTGGGACAGGTCATCTCAAAAACTTCTTTGAACTGTTGGTCTGAAGATGCCTGTGGCTAGAGTTGCAAAGACATCAAATCTGCTTAAAGACGTCATGAACATGAAATTTAGTTTTCTGCATCAATATGAAGTCCCACTGGATTAAAAAAAAAACAACTTTTCTATCAAGGTTTTTTTTTCTAACAGTTTGATATGAAAGCTCTTTCATGATTAATAAAGTTCAAAGTGGGAATATTCCAAATCATTTCAGGTCTTGTTGACTTTCTCCTCTTCAGACAGCCTCATCTTCAGACTCCAAAACTCTTAAAAGCAGTTTTCAGTCAGCCAGGGTCGGAGGTTTTGTTTTGTTTTCCTTCTTGTTGGTCTTTTAGACAGACAGACTGGTAGAAATTCTGTCAAAATCTATCATTGACCGTTATTTTCATTTTCATTTTCATTTTAAAGATAAATAGCTTTGATTTTCAACCACAACTCACATTAACATTAACACACACATGAGGCTGATGAATGCTTTTAATTTGTTCTCACAGTGACAGTAGGGTGCACTAAAACACGCATGGCATGTTTGCCAAATAAAATGTATCACTTGCTTTTTTAAATCCACATCAACTACTTTTTAAATCTGCATCACTTCTGATATAAATAAAGTAAAGCACATTGGAAATGCATGAATTAATACAACCCCTGGAATAGGGGTCATAACTCTGGACCTCTCTATCATTTAGTTGAAATTACATCCTGCCTGTATTCCTACAGAACAAATATAAAAGGGCTTTAATCTCATCTTTATGATCTTGTTTCATGCTATAATATAATTTCTAACTGTGTGAATTTATAATAATGAGGTTATAAATACGCCCTGTTTTCATTTGTACTGTCATTGAGTAATAAAGAACAAAAACAACCTGAAGAAAAAATATTTCCCAGCAAGAGTGATGTGTGCTCACACTTCTCCTTCACACTTTTGTGATTCTGTTAATAATTAAACGTAATCCTTGTGTTCAGTCCCTCTGGAAGCAACTTTCTCCCTTCTGTTAAAAAAAAGAAAAAAGTCTGTCTGGAGGCTTTTTCAAGGCAGCCTCGCATGTCAGATGGAGAACACATCAATTTTAACCTACAAGTGGGAGTTCCTCAGTACAACCAGCCTGGGAGTCTGTCTTTGATACCGAGTGCTCCAAGAGTTCAGCGTTCATCCGCCGTATAAAGCCTCGCTGTCACGGTTTAATGTAGACAGAAAAATGCATCACACGCTGCAAAGTCATTATTAAATAATCCAGTGTACCCCAACACCAGGTGGCCTGCAGATTATTTTCTAATCACAATGACAATAAGTCATTTTGTTTGTTTGTATCAATTAGTCAGGCCTGTACAGATGTGCCAGTTTGGTATGATGGGATAAATTAGCCTGTTAGCAACAGAGAGAAGGTTGATTTTTGCACGATGGCCTTTCAGGAAGAGTGAAGTGCCAAGGGATCAGATGGTGAGCTGCAGGGGAAGAAAACCATTAGCTGGAAAAAAGCTAAAGTTTCGCAGAAATTATGGTAATTTTTATTCCATAAATGAGCATTTCACACCAAAAGAACATAAACACGCTGCTCACTTTGTCCCTGGAGGGAGCAGTTTATGTTTCTGGTTCATGTTAATGAGTCATTTTAACATGTGAGTGACTGCATGATGAAAGAGGATCCAGTTCTGTTTAATGTTACATGAACTCTGACAAATGTAACCACCAAAGCCATAAAACAACAGCTAAAGTTCACTCAAAGGTATTTAAGATGCTGTGTGTAACATAATACAGAAGTTATGAGAGCATTATGAATATTGAGTGAAAGATATAAAAAAGGCAAAGCAGCTTTATTGTCATTCGATAATGAATTGTAGAATGAAATTGCGAGGTTAGAGTGAGGGGAAACTGTTCCCAGACCAGAAGTAAAACTCAGGTTGTCTGAGTGAAAACCAGGAATCCTCATCACTAAACAACATGGGACGTGAACTTTATGAACACTGTACTCTATGTTGTGACCCCTAATTAGAACTGGGATCTAAGGGGTCTAAGTTCTTGCTCTGTAGCTCCGCCCTTCACCTGGCTCGTGTTTTAGTTCATTTGTTGTCGCTCCCTCTTTGGAGGTCTTTACACACTGTGTGCATTTTTTCTTTTTTTTCCGTGCAATTAATTTGCATGTCAGTAATATTTTTCGAACTGCGGACTGGGCACGAGTATTTTCAAATAAAACGAGAATATCACACTGCGAAAAAGTGACCCTTTCCTTTTTTGGATCAAAGTCAATTTTTCGGAGCTTTCGCAAAGAACAAAGAAATAAAACAATCCCGATGGTTGTGCGAAATGAACATTACGTCTGTGAGCATGGCCAGCAGGTTATTGAAAACTACACAATATTAAATAAAAAGAATTTTACGTCAAGATAGATAACCCTAACCCTAACCTTGGCAACCCGGCATGTACTGTTTGTTTGTTTTTGTGATAACTACACGTAGGGGAGAATAGGAGCTTTTAGTAGGAGTCTTTCTACCGCTGTGTGCGGTGTGGACCTGAGACTCCACGCTGCATAACAAGCCAAGTCTCACGTTGAGGCTAGAGTCCATTTTTCTCGGAGTGGGCTGTCAAAACTCTTTACCAAATTTGTGAGCGAGTATTTGATATTTTCATGTTATTTATTCATGATACTCTCGGTGTGTAACGACCTTTAGATGATCATCTTGATGTGTCACTCTTCCTTTTTTCAGGTTGCTTTGCCGTGTTTGCTGTTGTTGCTAAAGCTGGAAAAGCAACTTTTCCTCCTTGGTCGACCATCATTATATCAGCTTTCGCAAGCTGAGGGCACATGAACACACATCTACCTTCAAGTGTCCGTGACGTTCATCATTTTCTAAAGCCTAAATCCAGAGCCATTAGAAAATGCTGAATGGTTATTATGGGATTTTTCCCCATGACACCAAAAATAATCTGAATAATATTCTCAGATTTAGGATTAAAGCAGATTGGCCACCTTTTTTATCCACAATAGTTAAAAGCCGTGACAGCAACAACTGTTGCTAAAATGTTACATATATTGCAAAACATCAAGATATCTGATATATCTGTCATTTCAGAAAGATCATTTAGTAAATTATTCTGGATTTAGAATAAAGAATTTTATAGAGAAATTAATTTGATTTAATTCATAGTATCTGATAAATATAATGAATATTTCTTCATTAACTGGCCTCTGGGAAGAGCTGTTTGGACCTTTACATGAGCCATGCTCAGCAATGTACCTCATACAGAGTTCATTTTATGGTTGAATGAGGAGCCGCGCTGTTAAGCGCTCAGCAGCACGAGAAGCTGTCATAAACACTCTGTGTATGACCTTTGGTTACTTTGTTTCCCAGTGTGAGATAGAAGAGATAGTCATTCTGTAATTCAGGCCTTCACTTCAACCCCAGAGTCTTTTTTTATTTGTGTAAATGAGACAGAAGAAAAGACAGAAGATAAGCAGCCGAGAAGCTTGAGGGAGATTTTTAAAAAATGATAAGCAGGGACGCAGACGCAGCTCGTTGGGTACAGATGGCTCCCAGACTGCTGAGGTTAAGGACTCCATCTCCTACGGGCCACTCGCACACAAAACTTAAGCACCTGTGAAGCACTTTGGATAAAAGCATCCGGCCCAGCAGTGTGTTAAGATATAATGTGTAGCAGCCATTAAACTGCTTGAGTGAAACCTCTCACTTCAGCCCTTTGCTCTCTACAGCAGCATCTTCACACATTTTCAGGATATTTCCTGCCACATTTTCTTTTTCACTCACCTCTTCTCTCGTAGCATTTGTTTCCTCCTATTCATTTCCTTCAATTTGTGTCACCTTTAAGGCAAGAAGCATGCCACTGATGAGAGTGGGTTGTGGAGAGTTTGTCCTCAGAGGAAGCCAATTTACTCCCAACATGAAAGAGTCACACTTTTTACCCCCATGAAAGATGTCAAAGTTGCTTTGTATAATAGGCCATGAAAGTGTCAAAACTGTCTTTTCAAACAAATAAGAAGACATTCCTCAGCAGCAGACATTTTTCAAGAGAATAAAGGGGAATGCCATCATAAATAAGAGAGTTTCTGGTAGGAATTTAATGCAGCGTTTTATTTGCACAGACGGCAGGATGCTGACCGAGAACCGAACTGAGCTGTTGAGTTTTTCCCTCGTTCGTTCGCTTGTTTCCTGCTTTAAGTGAAGCCTCTGCTGTTCTTCTGAGGGGCTCACAGCACGATGGAGTGCCACCATGCAGGGGGTCCTATACAAGGTGACATGCATCTTCCTTTAAATTTATATTTTAAGAGTTAGTATCACAGCATGTTTGCATACCATGTGTTTGTGTGAGGGAGCAGAAATGGAAAACATGGACTGAGATGTTGCTTTCAGCAGTGTGTGTGTTTTCAGACCGCTGTGCTGCTGCATGTGGAGTAAGAGGATGATTGTGAGTCAGTGCTCTATTTCCTGAGGTATTTGTTATGTGCCCTGCAGCGTGTGCATGTGTGTGTGTGTGTGTGATGAGGATAGAGGGCAGCAGTTTACATATGGTGGCGATCACAGGAAGCAGGACCCCCAGCTACTCCACCTCAGTTAGTGCATGCAGCTTCCTCCTCACTGACCTTTGACAGAGCATCGCTAAACTCAGAATTTGTCCCTCAGCCTTCCTTTAAATTTGCTGTAGATAACTTCGGCAAATGAGTTAGCAATCTAATGTTAGCTGTAGCATGAGACTTGTTAGGAAGCAAATCCACTGCAGCTGTTTGCGCCGCCTCGCACTTTATTTCTTTTGCTGTCTCTCTCTCTTTTAAGTCCAGTCTGAACTGAGACCAAACGGTTGCAGGGAAAGTTGCAGCAGAGTAAACTGGTCCGTCTCAGCTCAAGCTCGAGCCGACTGACGGTGTGACATGCAGACACTCTGTTGTTGGCAGAGGCGAGTCAGAGCACGGTGAGCTAATCAGCTTGTACCGACATCACTAAGAAGCGCAGCGTAGACTGGCCAATTAGGACAGAGAGTACAGAGAGTTTCACTGATTTTTCATTTTTCAGCGAAACCCTCGTCCCGATGGCAAAGACTATATCGTGGTAAAAACAGGGCTTATTGGAGATCAGTTTAGCAGCAAATGGCATCATTTTTCAACCACTATTACACTGTTTAATCAGGTTATACATCATAATGGCAAAAGTTAAGCCAAAAAAATCATCTAGTTTCACTTTAACTTCATGTTTATGCTCGCCTATCCTTGCCAGGGCCCAGACCGGAGACTCCGCACATTCCACTGAGTGAACCAGCATCTCTGGTCTGGCACAAGTGTGCTTCTCCAATGAGCACAACGATGAGTATTTTTGTAAACTGTTCATATGTCACTTCAGTAAGTTTTATAATTTTTTTGGGCAAGAAGACAGCAAATATTTAATCATTTTATCCAAATAACGCTTGTCTGTAAATCTGTCACAAAGTTTTCAGACTTGTGAGGAGTCACAGCTCGCGGTGAGACGTGCTGGTCATCTCGTAGCAGCAGCCTGGCTCCTTACGCTGTCACCACGGAAAGAAACTTTACTGATGAACTGATGATCTGTGCGGCTTTTGAGAGATTAAACACTAGCCATAATATTTTATGTAACATGATACAGTTTTGTCTCAGAAATATTCAAGTGGGCATGTTGATCCCTAGTGATTGGTCAGGGCAAAATCTCATCCCCTCCCTCTTGAAAATCAAGGTGGAAGCAATGTAGGTTGACAGGTTGACAATGTGTTTTAATATTAGGCTATATTTATCCAACAATTTTTGACTTTTATTGTCTTTTTTCTTATTTCAGATTAATCTGACAGCTTTTTGAAACATTTCTAAATATTTCTGATGATATACATGATATGAGAATAAGGGTCTGACCGATATATCGGTTTGCTAATACTTTTGGCGGATGTCGCCCTTTCACAGATGGGTATCTGTATATATGTTCACCGATATGTGCCAGTATGCTTGGACTTGGACTAGGGATTTAAAATGGTGAGATTATGTAGTTTAATAACTCATAGGTGAAGTCTTTATTGTTCAGTGCACTGATGTTTGGAATAAAGCTGGACTAAAGGGCCCCAGTGAGAATGCGAGAATTTGAAATTCTGGTACTTTGGGATTTATCTTTGTTATAAAAAGCTTTGTTGGACATTAAATTATATAAGTGCTACCTGTCAGTAGCTTCAGTTTTCTTGTCCATACTGGATTTTCTTTTTCCTATCTTAGTGCAGAAAACTTGAGGTTTGATTCAATATACTCTCTGCCTTCTTTGTCTTCTCCTACTCCCTGACTCCCGTATACGCAGACACAAGGCCACTTTGGTCCTTTAATGCCTAAGACCTACATTTCATTTGCTGCTCCTGGATATTACTCTGTGAGTGTCTTTAATGGTCATCACTTCCCCCGGCTCCTCTTTCCCCAACACTTTTTCATCGATGTCAGACTCGTCTGTCTGTAATTACCCTCAAGTAAAAGACCAAAGATGTCCTTCAGAACCCTCCTGTCTACGTGCCCACATTTCTAAAAAGTCCCCAGCATGGATTTCATCCTCCTTTCACAGTCAAACATTTGGTAATGCAGTCACATCTCTAGTGTGTCTGGAAAAAAATATGTTGGTTTTTAAAGGCAGGCTTTTACGAAGTAAGGATGTCAGCTAAATGTCAGATTGTTACCTTGTTGTCCTTTTATATTGTCCTCCTCGCTCATCAGCCAAACTCTGTCAGAAATTCTAATTTAATGCTGAATCGGGCAATGAACCGTGGCATGTTTTAGCTGACTACAAAGTAAAGCAGGGAAGCGATCACCTTGGTGTTGTCCTAGAGCTGATGTGTGTGTGTGTGTGTGTGTGTGTGTTTTCTGGCTCTAAGTATGCCAGTGACAGAGTATGTGAGTATGTGCATGTTCTAGTTTTAATGCCACCATCATCGCCAAGGTCAGTGGATAAAGGCGTTTGGGCCACGTGCCAGAGCAAGCTTTGACGTGAGAAGGACGAGGCCGTAAAGGAGCTTTGATGTGTTTCACCATTACTTTGCTACAGGCTCTCCTGCAGTCAAGCTACACGACTGGATAATAGCTCCTCTTGGGCCCATAATTTAAAATTTCATGTCCAACCTTTCGAGCACCGAATGAAAGATACACTGTGTTTTTTCTTGTTTAGAAGATGATTGATAGAAAGTTGTGTGATTTAGGCCAAAGATTTGTAGCCATGGGGAAGTAACCATGGCAACAGTGGCACATGCA
>JAQFJB010000025.1:18578454-18592574 GCA_029874875.1 Naso minor
CAGGCTGTCATAGAAATGTTAGAGGAATATTATATGAATGCTGCAGACAGCAGTGTGTCTCTAAGATCTTTTTGCTTTTCTGTTACATGTTCCTACCTGTCAATTGACAATGTAAAACTGTATAGGCTACAATATAGTGTAGAATGTCTGAATAATGTTATAGATCCAGAAAGAAACAGACGAAAGGGCGGCGCTGAGAGAAAAAGGCACAATTACAAATCAGTCTGCTACTTCAGCACCACCGACAGCACCATGGATTAATCAATACTCAGCACCGATAGGCTTCTGATATTCCAGACACATGTTCACGGCCTTCGAGTCTAACTTGGATAAACCTGTGACGGATCAGTGAGTCAGGCAGACCGGGCTAACATATTTAACTAAAACCTGTGCCCCTGCACTCCCTCGCTCTGCTACTTTTTGATGGACAGGGGGTTCAGAGGGTTAATAAAAATTATACTTGTGTTTTTCATTTTGCTACAATTGCCTAATAATCTTATAAAAGTATTATATCACGTTATATCTTTTAAACAGGGCTGTCAAAGTCAATGCAAGTTCCTTCTAATGCCGCCAAGTTTTTTGATGCGCATGCATTAGAGCTAGACAATAAATCGATTTTAAATCAAAATTCGAATTCATTTGTTTGGACGATGTTAAAAAATAAAAAATCCTAAAAAATCAATTTTCCCTTTAACTAGGATAAATATGGTAGCCTACAGCTCTCTCTCAGCTCTGGACTCTTAATAAGTGAAGTTTGGTGAAATTAAGGCACTTTATTCATCTGAAATGGGGGACTCATCTTTGTTTGATCAAACCTTTAAAAAAAAAGTTTTAATTTGGTTTGCACTTTTTTCCCAATAGGGAAATTCATGTTTGTTCGAAATAAAATCAACATATCTTTGAAATAATTTCTTTGTCTTCGAATCGAAATTCCTCTTGAAACATGAAAATTGAAAATCAAATGTGGTGTGAAAAAATCAGGGATTTTAGTTTTAGGCCGTACTGTTCAGCCCTCGCACTCATCCTGTGATTATGGCTCTCAGGCCGCCCCGTAGTTTGGGAAATCAGGAAGCAGTGCGGCAGTAATGTTGTGGATGTAAAGCAAAAACAAACCTCCTTGAATGGAAGTGAATAAAGAAAAGGGTCTTTTGATGGCATGTTCAGCTTCAAAGACCTACCAGATGGTTCTCTTGACAGGACCAAAGTTATTTGATTTTACTGTTGAGGTAAACTGAGTTACCACCGGAGTACATCGAGTCAGCTGGTGCGGAGAGCCCCCTTCTGCTTCGCCAAAGTCGGACCATGCTGGATAGTTTGCAACGGAGACGTGTGGACAGCTTCACAAGCACCTTTGAGGTTATTCTGGAGAATATTCTGGACAGTGTTTGTCGTTTTTTTGGATTGTTGCAATAATATAAATGCTTCAAGCAAGCATATTTGTCCACTCTCATGTTGATAAGAGTATTAAAAACTTGAAAATTATCCCTTTAAGGAAGATTTAGAACAGATAACTATGGACAATTATGTGATTAATTGCGACTAAATATTTGAATATACTGACAGCCCCACTCTTCACTGTTTGTTCTAGTAACCAACATGCTGACTGTGTAGTAAGTCATCTGTCTTTTGTGTTTTCTGCCTGGTTTTGACATGCTGCACTGAAAAGCAAGGCCCAGCCTCTGGTAGCCAGTATCTTCTACCCCTGCAGGTGTTTGCATCTTCCATAGATGATTTCCATTTTATTCATCTTTAGAAAAAGCTATTAATTTTTCAATTTCACACCTAAACAATGGAACCGCATGTTAAGTTTACATAGTAGGAATAGTGAGATGAATATTAAGAGTCGATGAATGACAAATAGAAATCATATTTTTGAGATTTTCTCTCTGTCACACACAATTCTACTTTTGCAGTGGTTTTGAGCTTCAGATTGAATGCAGCGATGCTGTCAATGAGCTAATAGCAAGTTATCACGATTATTGGAGATGTAGGATAGATTGGTAAAGTGCTAGGAGCAGGCAAACGGGAACATACTGAGTTGTAATCTCATTTAACAGCTCTTGAATTGCTCAAAGGTGTGTGTTTTGAAAAGTTTGCTTGCCGTGTGGATGTGTGAGTGTGTCTGGGGATATGAAGCTGCTCTGCCATTCCCGGGCCAGCTATTAGTCACGCAGGAGTGGCTAATCTGTAATGGCTGCTGTCACAGCCCTGCCGTGGCTCCTGGTGATGGGTGCACTGTGACAAATGCACACACACTCACTTTCTGTTTGAGAGCACACACACGGCACAGAAGTTCAAACACACACAAATATGTGCAGCTGCGTTGATTCACTTGCACACGAGGAATCATCCATTCCGCCAATACAGTGTTGCAATTTCTGACAAGCTCTCCAGCAGCAGTTGTGAGTCAGATGACGGATCGACAAGTGGAGTCGAGACCGTCCTGAGCACAGCAACAAACATGAACGGGCACTTGCATATAATCTAGTCCTCCTGTATGGTCCTGTGTCTTTTATTTTGTGTCCTTCTCTCTTCTTCAAGTTGAAATTTTTATGTTAGTAAAACCAATCAAACACACATTGCTGCCTGTCTCTGTCTGTCTCTAGAGCACAGTGGTGGTAGAGAAGTCCATCCAGGATCTAATGAGCCTCATGCAAGACCTGAGTGCCTACTCCAACCAGTTCCTTGAGATGGTCTGCGACAAGCTGCAAGAGTACAAAGAAATCTGCAACACAGCCTACAGGTAAAAGAGGGAAGAGGCTTGCTGGCATGCTAAACAGGCTGAAATCCTTTTTCAAACATGAGGATGAAAGACAGGCTCTAGATTGTGTGAGTGTGATTGCATACTTTGGTAAGCTGTTTCGGTGTTGTTAATGAATTTTTGGTTGTTAAATGAAAAACAGTCTTGGGAATAAATCTGTGTTTTCTGGCTCAGGTTGCAGTCAGCTTTCATGGAAGCTTCTCAGTAATAAAACCTTTTTAGATATTTCTTTGGTCGTCTCACAACTGCTGACACTTTGACAGATGATTTGGAAATGTTGGGCTTTTTTTTTTTAAAGTGCTCACAGTAGTAAGTATGACTAAGCCTCATTCTTCGCTGAATATCATACCTGCTTTCTCTTCCCTGATTCCTCTACTGTGTCACTGTCAATATCAGTGGTGTAACAATACATCAATGCATTGATTTACATTGCTACGATCCACCTACCCTGATAGGTAAATGCCAAATCGTCCTTCTAGAGTGACTTGTATTGATTGTTCAAAATTGGTTATTCGAAGCAAAAATCGATACCAAGAATTTGTGCTTTGTATTTACATGTCAAACACTGTTATGAGGATATATTTTTCACAGTTATAACAGTAAATATATGTAAATGTTACACCAATTCATTCTTCAGCGTTCTGGGTGTGTATATTGAGCAGCGTCTCTTCAGATAATAGTGGATCGTGGCAAGAATGCATCGGAAGAGCGAGAGATTTTCAGTCTGCATTTGCAGTCGGCACAGATTGAATAGAGGACTTGCACTAAATGTTTGTGTAGTTCAGTGTACAAAGCTTTTCCAAAGATTTACCTCCTTTACCGCCCACCCACCCAGAGTTAAAGTGAACAATAAGTAAATTACAGAAAAGAAAAAATACAAAACAGAAAGCTGTAGATAATTAAAGTATTTAAATATTAGATAGTCCAATGCTATGTTAGTTATTGCACAAGTTTGTGACCAGTTGTGTTTGTGTGAAGTGATCAGGCTTAGTGCTCTACTGCTCCACCCCGTCCTCTGTCCTTCTGTCACCCCTCCTCCCCCTGAGTGAGGAGTTGTACAGTTTGATGGCATGAGGGACAAAAGAGTTTTTCAGTCTGTTAGTTCTGCACTTGGGGAGGAGCAGCCTTTCACTTCTCTGGTTGATGATGACAGTGTGCAGAGGGTGACTGGCATCATCCATGATGTCCAGCAGTTTGTCCAGAGTTCTCTTCTCTGCAACTGTCACCAGAGAGTCCATGGAGAGAGTCCTTCATGCCGACCACAGAGCCAGCCCACCTGATCAGCTTGTCAAGCCTGGATGAGTCCTCCTTTAATGAGCTGCCCCCCCAGCACACCACAGTGTAAAAAAGGATGCTGGCGACCACAGACTGACAGAACATCCACAGGAATTTCCTGCAGATGTTAAAGGATCGTAGCCTCCTCAGGAAGTACAGTCTGCTTTGGCCCTTACTGTACAGGTGGTTGGTGTTGCTTGTACAGTCCAGCTTGTTGTCCAGCCACAGCCCGAGGTACTTGTAGGAATCTACAGCCTCTACCTCAACTCCCTCGATCTGAACTGGTCGCGGTTTTGGTCTGGACTTCCCAAAGTCTATGACCAGCTCCTTAGTCTTTGAGATGTTGAGCTGCAGATGGTTTGTGTGGCGCCAGAAGTATAAAGAAGTGTTTCCCCTATTCATTTAACAGTGGGGCTCCCCTGCTATTGAATTTTGCACCCCGCTGTAAGGCTGATTGATTGACTGATTTTTGTAAGAGAAGGGAAAAGAGAACTTAGATAATGCTAGAAGGAAAGTAGGTGAAGGGAACAGCAGGCCACTCTAACATCAATGCTTTGAAAGGAGAGCAGTTAAAGTTTTTAAAGTTTTAATACGGTTAAAGGTAGTTTCACATGTTACCAAATTCAATTCTGAATTAATAATAACAATAATATCTACTGCAAATGTAGTTTGTACTTAGACCTCAAGAGCCATTGGCAGATGGACACACACATTTGAAATGTCCCGGCAGGGCACAATTACAAATGTTTAAAAATCTTTGCACCCCTGAGTGGCCCACTGTCATGTCTCAGTCCCAGCGGAAACACTGTAAAGTATAGGAGCACCACACACACACAGAGTGAAGACCAGCTGTCAGTCGTCATTGTGTAGTTGATTGTGTGAACTGTGTCTGTCTGTGGAATAACGCAGCCTGCAGCCTCACAGAGGACAGACGGACACACTCACGCTTGCTCTCGCCATCAGCTGTCGCCCGTTCCTCATCATCCTGCTCCTGTTTATTTGTTTTGCATTTTATCTTATTTTCTAAGCAGTTCTGTTGTCCCCTCTGACATGAGGGGGAGTAAATAATGAGTTTTATCTCCAGCTGTTCTGTGGTTCTTCTGCAAATGTAAATCTGACTGTGGGAGCCTGAAGCAGACTGAAGCTGCCACAGAGAAAAAAACACAAGTGTGATGTTAAAAATTAAAGGTAGTATATCAATATATGCCTACTGACATTACCCAAGATCATTTAAAACCGCTAAAGATGTGGTTACTGCTCCTTATTTTTCCACCTGCTCACATTTGACCCACATTAGAATAATTATAAGCTGAGTTTTATTATTTAAACACCCACAGTTCTGCTCGAAAGCAGTTTATGTTTTAACCTCTCAAGTCCTGCAGATGTTTATTTTGAAAACTACAGACTTTATTCACCATCTAGAAATCATGCAGAAGCAGCTGTTAAAACTGACATGGTACATCGTCAGACTTTTAGAAAAACTGATTAAATTTGACCAGAAACACATCTTTGGGTTTGTAGATGTGCTTTTATTTGCATTTGATTTACGGAAAATATATTATAAAGTCTATGAAAACATACTGAGTTATTCATTGCATCTATAGCAGATCAAAAATGATCTGTTTAAAAAAAGAGTGGTTTGTATTCTACATTTTTTAAATATTAATATGGAGTTATGCTTCTCACAGCCCAGACATATTGGAACATGTTTCATAATGAGACCATCTGACACAGTGTAATTTCATCCTGTAAGTTCTTAGGATACAGTGAGGTATTCATTTGGTCAATATGAGATCTTTTTTTTTTTTCCTTTTGATATTTATTTATTGTTTATTTGGGAGGGACAGTGCATGTCAATGAACATTTCTAGTACAAGCAGAAGAAAAGTAAATCTACTGGATTATAGCCAAAAGGGACTAATATCCAACAGTGTTTCCTGAAAGTCAAAACAATTGTCACAGTATTCACAAATACTTTATGTCATGTACAACATTACAATGATTTTTTAAAAAAGTAGAAAGTAAAAAGCCTTGGCAGAGGTTTGCACTCTCTGAGTGCTTTTCTAGTATTTCATATAAATTTACAAAAATCAAAGGAAACATTTGGGTGCATGGCAGCACTCCATTTCTCATTTTCAAAAAAAAAGAGAAGAAAACAGTCAATGTTGCAGCAGTAGAGAGAACAATAAGGTGCTGCAGCTCATTTGTTTCGCTAGTTCACTGAAACCTTTAAAGCGTCACATGAAGTCAGTCCTGTCTGACCTGACGGCATGGACGGCAACAAACCTTAGCCCGTCGTTAGGAACTTAGCCTTCACACAGAAAAACACATGAAATGAGAGCTGTTTCAGTATTCAGATTTAATAGTGGTCTCAATAATTACAACATGATGACCACCATCTGCAGAAGTTCATAGACTGACTATACATAAGCACCTCATACACTTCAGAAATACCCAACTATCTCTTAAAGTGCTGTTAGAAACACTCCAAACCAAAACAGGGCAACACAACCCCGACCTTAAAGCCATTTGGCCAGTCCTGTCTGCTCTGCTCCTCAATGGAGTGCCTAATTCCCGCCCCCTACTTCCTGGCCACATGACCTTAATTTTGAAAAAATATGAGCGCAAGTCAGTGGGGAGAGACAAATTATTTTTTGATCCCGTTTGGCTTGTGCCCTGAATTACACATATAATTGTTGGCCATGAAAAGATAATTTTTCATGTAAAGAAAGTCGAATTTTGTCGTAAAGACCTTCTCCTCACCTACAAAGCCTTAAATGGCCAAGCGCCATTATATCTTAAAGAGCTGTACCTTATCACCCATCTAGATCGCTGCGCTCCCAAAATGCAGCTTACTTGTAGTTCCTAGGATCTCCAAAATGAGTCTGGGGGGTGGAGCCTTCAGCTATCAGGCCCCGCTTCTCTGGAACCAGCTCCCAGTTCAGTCCGGGAGGCAGACACCCACTCTATGTTTAAGAGTAGGCTTAAAACCCTCCTTTGATAAAGCTTATAGTTAAAGAGTGGGAGCTTTCGTGGCCTGGGATCCTCGTCCGGACTACCCAAGACTGTCATGACTAACAGACTTTGCATGCCTCTAGTTCTATGAACTGCACAACCGTTCTGATCAACAGATCACATATCTGACCTATAGACTGTGATCCTGGACTCGTGGACTTCACCTCAGATATGCGATCAACAGATCACATATCTGACCTATAGACTGTGATCCTGGACTCGTGGACTTCACCTCCTTCTATACACTCTCAGAATCCAAGATGTAGCAGCTACATTGTGATTGTTTTGTTGTTGTGTTCTGTACATGTCTGTCCGTCCTGGGGAGAGGGATCCCTCCTCTGTGGTTCTCTCAGAGGTTTCTTATTTTTCCCCGATTCTTTCCATCGATTCGGGGTTTTTAAGCTTTTCTTCACCCGGTGAGAGGGTCTAAGGACAGAGGAAGTCACGTCTGTGCAGTTTGTGAAGACTTCTGAGACAAATTGTAATTTGTGATTTTGGGCTACACAAAAATTAATTTGATTGATTGACTGATACATGTGGCATTAAGAGATCTTCATACATGACAGAATGCAAATCTATAGAAAACACATTATTTTAAAATAGTATTTTTACTGCTTCTGCTATTTTTAGTTGCATTTGCAAAGTTGCTCTTTATTTTGACCTATCTATTTGTACTTATTCAACATTACGTATTTTGTGGAACACTTTGTGAGTTTCTTCTAAAAAGAGAGAGTTAATATTTTAAGTCTCTTCAGGAACCCAAATTGGAGAAAAAGCTATATTAAATACAAATTTTGTTATTGTAGTAAAATGGAAAAATTATAAAACTGATGGACAGATCGGTCACTGATGTGTAAGATCGATTAGCTCCTCATGCCGTCCACCTCTGATGCAGAGGAGCTTCCTCCTTGATGACATATGGCTAAAATATCAATGTATTTCTTTTCTTCCACTGATCTCAACACTGCTCAGAAGATCTTTCCTCCATTAGACCTTCAAAAGCCAAAATCAGTCCTGTCAGGATCTGTAGCTTTGAGCGGACTCACGTCCTGGTTGGACCAACCTGACACTGAGGGCATGCTCGGTGCAGCTCCGGTCTAACGCGGCAGAGCTCAGGGTGAGGAAGGCTGAGTGCGGGAATGCCGCTGAGTCTCCGCGCATTCTCCTCTGCGGTCTCCAGAGCACGTAAGCAAAATTCACAGGCTGGAGAAGGACACAGAAGAACAGAGACGCTTCAGATCTTCATGGTTTGAAATAATAAATATTAATTCCCGATCAAAAACACGTGTCAACTCCATGTTCTGATAAAACATACATGCCAGGAAGTCCAAAACATAGCTACCTGTTTATCTCAAATGTCAAATCTGAAAGTAAATGAGACATTTGGATATGTCCCACCTTTATATTTATACAAAGCATTCCACAGGAACTGGGCAGAGACCACGGGCCGCTCAAAGAAAATGGCATCTCCCTTCTTGATGCTCCTTTTGGCGAAAAGACCTTTGCCCTGAAACATACGGAGTTACACACCGTTACTGTCATACACAACAGCCTCAGCTTCTTTTAAACACACCTACAGCAGAATCCTTTGAAATGAGTCAACAAAAACAAGTGAATTTGTCTCATCCCTTCTTTATTCCTTGCAGTGTCACAGCAGAAGTCACAGAGAGAATTAGTCTCTATATTTCAGACCACTGAGACCATCATCTTATAAAGTGATGTGCTTATTTGATATGCTTTACCCTCATCCTGCAGGATTTAAACCTCAGAATCCTAGGGCCACTTTTTTTTATTTTTGCCATAAACACACAACCTGTCACAGCCAGAGACTTTAAAAACTGTTTCAATCATCAGATTTTAAAGTTTCCGCTGGTCAATGAATGTCTCATGTGTGACGGGGGACTTAAAACTGTGACTTTTCATCAAATTTGCTTTATTCCTCATGTCTCCTGTGAAAATCTGCCAAAAACAAACTGTTGGCTCCATTTAACATTCTGTAAAAAAAAAATCAATTAATTAATTTTTTAAAAATCTGCATTTCTTTGTGCACTCATGACTTACAGAGAGGCGAGGGGAGGGCCCGTCTGAATCATTCATAGCTTCATGAGTGCAGTGAACCCTGAGCGCTGCCTGGCAGGATGCCTCACAGCCTAATTACAAATTAGTCCTGCATGAATGCAGAACCACCAAATTACTTTTCCTATGTGCCTCAGACTTGAAGGCACCTAAAATATTCTGTATTTACCAATTCCTTTTTCCCCCAATCTTTGTAAATCAAGAAATAGGAGAAATTCAATGTTAGATTTTTCTTTTTTTATGATTCTGAGCATCAGAATTTTGTTCCAATGCACAGGAGACACTGTTGAGTCAGCTCTTTCTCCTGCCATGGCTGTCCTGAATCCATACAGGAGCAGAACTATATATTGCAGTAAAAATGAGCCCACAATGAGTAAAAATGTGACAGAGGCGAAAAACGGCGAGACCGGCTTGGCGTTCTGAGGGAGACGCGGGTACTGAGAACATTTTGTGAGCACAGCTGCAGTAGCCTGCACTGTGTGAGAACAGTAAGATGGCTTAGCTTCATCTCCTGACTTATTCCTACGGCACACACAGTATTGCTTCATGCTGACTGCGTCATCCTCGTCTCTCCCCCAAACAGAAACCTCGTGAGTGTTTCTGCTGTGACAGAGTGGATGCTGTGCCTTCAGCTCTCTGAACTCACTTCATATGTAGAAATATACACTTAAACCTACAAACCAGCGCATCTACGCTAGTTTCGGTTATTAGCAGATTTGTCATGGACGGAACCTGTCCGAAAATGTTCAGATTATCCAGCAGTCCACTTCATTCAGGACTTTCTGAGCACAGCAGAGTTTTCTGTGTGATCCACACTGAAGCCGCTTCACAGCCGCAGCGCAGATTTCAGCCAAACATCCGTTTGAATCCGATTAGTCTGACAGACTCTGAAATTATTTACCTTGATACTGTCGATGAATCGGACTTCAACGCAGGCGGCAACTTTGTCGGGCTCCACGCAGAAGGAAAACATGTCATCCAGGGGGGCCGCCATGTTTCTGACGACCTTTTCCCTTTCAACCCTGAACCTGAAGTTATATGTCCGGATACAGCCTGCAGCGACACCTAACGGCGGACATGTGAACTGTAGGCGTTTCTGAGGCGCATTATCAAAAACTGTTATTGGAGATGAAAAAAGGGAAAATCATCACAAGTAAAACAGCTTTGTGAGCCGAAATATAACTGTGGTAAATATGAGATAAAATTCTGAAATAAATTTACAGTTTTTACCTTCAAAACTTTGATCACTGCTATTTTAGAAAAGAGTGAAAATGGTTGTTATAACTTTCTGAACATCCAAGCACACAGCTACTTTTGAAAACTATTAGTAAGACTTACCAGAATAATCACTGGTTAATCTTCAAACGTTCAGCCAAATTACTTTTTAAGTGACAAACTGTTTCAGCCCTGGAAAAAACAAGGTATGATAAAGTACAGGATTTACAGAAATAGATCAAATACTAGGGGAAAAAACCTGCAAATAAACACTTTCTAACACATTTAAGTCAGTGATATGACATAAATTATTGCCCATTTAAAAGGCAAATAAAACTAATGAGCAGTAAAATGGCGCAAACAGAAAACCAAAGTGTGCAGCTTTCATACAATGACGAGGGAAATAAATGCTTCACAGCAGTAACTGGAGAAAAAAGTATTTATTATTTAGTTTTTAGATCATACAGATAAATGTTTTGCATTGTTTGACTATCAAACATTTAATAACTTTGCTGTAGAAGTATTATACAAAGAATCAAAAATACTAGTTCATCATCAGTAGTATAATATATAGGTTATATTTTAAATGTTACAAAGAGCAGTCATTGAGAAACAGTAACACAGACAAATGTCCTTCCTACAAGTGAGGAAAAAAAGTTTGTTCACAATTTGGCAAAAGTAGGAAAAAATGACAAGACAGTAGAACTCTGCATTTTGTTTCACATTATCAGGGTTAATTGTCATTTAGCAGACTGCATACTTCATAAACCGATAAAAATCTACAGCACAGTCTCCACAGTGCCGAACAGCCACTGACTGAGAGGCTTCACACTGACAATGTCGTTCCCTTTAGTAGGATTTTTTCTCTGTATACAGAATGTATCAGCACTACAGTTCGTTAGTTAGTGCAAAGTGTCCCGTGAGATTTATTATATTACTACTTAAAAGAGACTTGTATTTTGATGCTTTTGAGTGTTTTCCACAGACAGTTTTACTTGGGAGGAGGCTTTACTTCAAAGCTCCTTTTTCCATCTTCATCACAATAAAACAACAGACTAGAGCCCCCCCCCAAAAAAACAACTCTACACATCAACTGATGTTAGTTTATCACAGATCTTTCCATTATCAGCTTATTCTGACTTTTTTATTTTATTTTTATTTATTTATTTAAGATCGGGACAATGCATTTTAATGAACAGTGACATGTAATAGGTGAGCTAACGAGGAATTAAGGTACAGAATGTCCCTTATATGAGATGCCTCATATTTGCTCTTTGTCCAGCAGAGGGCACTGAGGAGCATGTTGTTGCTCCTGAAAAATCAGTAGTGGACACATCTGGGTCAAAAGTCTTAATTAAATAACCAGTTCAAAGGATCCTTGTCAGAAATGTTCATGTATAACATGTTTGAATGTCAGGAACTAACGAGATCGAATTAAAACCATGCAGCAGTTTGAGTGCAAGGACAATGATTCCAAACTAGCAGGTCACAAGACTTTTCAGAGGTGCGGTGGTGAAATAATTAACAGCATTAAAAGATAAAACACGTAAAATGCATCAAATCATGTTGTTCTTTTGGGGATTTGAACTGGTCACAGACCGTTCATATGCACACAGGTGATCAAGAGTCACAAGAAGCCTTTTACTTACCCTGGAGTTTCTGAGGAGGACCAAAAAAGAATATATTTACACTGAATATTGGAAATTTAGGCGATCAGGAGGCTGAAAACAAAAACTCCAAATAACTGCCATGGTAATCAGTAGCGGTGGCCAATAAAAAGATATCACATTGAATCGAGATGTGACACTTAATATTGTCTCAGATGTTGGCTATCATTATATCATAATATGGAATAAATGATGTTTCTTCCTGATTTTTAAGGCTGCATTACAGTAAAGTGATGTCATTTTCTCAACTTATCAGACAGTTTTACTTGTTTTAATACTCGTCTTTACCTACTTACTCATTATATTTACATTACTAATGATTATTGATCAAAAATGGAATTGTGTTAATATTTGGAATGGTGGTAATAGTAAATGTTGTGTTTACAGACCTGAAGTGAATAAAATGTCAGTTATTGTAGTTCTAAACTATTAATAAAACTTTGTCCTTAGGTCGACTAGCAGCAAATAGCAAGTATACTTGAGTAGGCATAGTAAAATCCATCTGTGTTAAACACTCTATTATATATATTAAAATAATTTTATAAATGGTAAAAATCAGATTTCATGGTTAAATATATCATAATTTACATACAGCGCTTCTTCACCAGCAAGAACAGACAAATCTGTAGTGTTATTCAAACCCAGAAGAAACTGAGACTCAGAAACAATGAAAACACAAACCCGGGGTCAGTACCCAAAGCTCTACAGGCTCTGCGGTGATGCAGTAACCCTGCAGTATGTTCTTCATCTCCATCCTCGCCCCTTTCCTCTCTGCTCCTCTCCCACACCGCTGCCATCCATCATAAGCCCTTGTTGTAGGTCACCACCTTGCAATCTGTTGCCATGGTGATCTCTGGCTCGAGGTGAGACACCTCAATCTGCAAAAAAACAAACAAAAAAAGTGATTTAAAAAATGACAGTAAATTCTTCACTCTACATTCACTCTTGGTGTCTCCTTAAGCCTTGAAAATGACTCCGACTTTTTAATTAGACAGAGGAAGAGACATCTGGAAAAAGAGGTGAATGGAGGCTCGTGGGCCGGGGATGTGCACACATCAAGTGCATCAAGTGGTGTATAAGTAATATGAATTCATTCCCAGCTGCTTCCTCAGCCATCTGGCCTCGACTGAGTGGTGGGAGCAGTTGAAGCGAGTCTTTACTGTACCTGAGACATCTGGGGGAACAGGCTGATGGCCACAGGCAGTGAGAGGCCGAACGTAACCAGGCACACGAAGCTGTGGATGGGCAGCAACAATCTGCGGTTGCTCTGCAGGAATCGCAGCCTACACAAGTCAAGATCGGGATAAAGGAAAACGTGAGCCCACTGTGTGGATCGATCTCGAATGACTACTGCACAGTTATTTTTGGATCTGGATTAAATAAAACATGATGTGTGGATTTGGGGGAGCTTTTTTCCACAATTAGTGGGCGGGACATTTTTCTGTCTGTGTGAAAGTTCCAGCTCGGGGTTTTAATAAGTCACACTGCAAGCATCCTCCTCAGTTTGATTTCATGATTAAAAAGAAAATCTATTTTTTGTTCAGTCGGTGTAAACACATTTGGCAATAGTCATCCATTTTTAGGTTTTGAACACTTTCTCTTGCTGTGTCCTCCCACAGAGTAAATGGGCCCACATGGTGAACACAACATATGTCAGCACTGGCTCATTAAACACACAAATAATAGTGAATATTTTCAGACCAGAATCAAACAGATAATAAAGCCTTAAAGACAGAGAACAATAAAATAACAAAGAATGAAGCTAAAAGAGGCAGGTTAACAAAAATATTTTGTGGAGAATTGTTGGCTTACGTTGTAATTTGAAAGGTTTTTAGAGGGCAAATTACTTTAACATGTGTATTAAACAAACTTCAGAAAAAAAATTGTTTGGAGCATTTTGAGCACCCCCTACTGACAAACTTCAAGGGTGCCCCAGGTGGATAACTACATTCAATGGACTTCGAGCTGGGACACTACTGGAAGTTCAGAATTAGAGAGGTGGGAACCTGCAATTTTGTTACATTGGCCAAAAAGGGCAGAAGGGGTCAACAGAGAAACAGTCTGGGTTTTGAGTAGGGCCGTCAAAATTCTGAACAGCGGTTTTTTCAAACC
>JAQFJB010000025.1:18730731-18744019 GCA_029874875.1 Naso minor
ACAGCAGGTGGCAGGGATGTTTAACAAATGACCACTCATTCATTTCTGCTCTGAATCTGCATGAAGTTAAGCTGTCACAGTGTTTGGGCTTCATGTGCGGGATGATCTGCGTCAGCACTCAGCGACAGGTCAAAGTCAAATTAATTACTCACTGCTCATGCATAATAAGCTTCTGTGACATATGGGCCTGTGTGATGCACGGTGGCCAAACACTGACTCCTCTGTTCCTGTCTGCAACTGACAGCCCAAACGAAGGTGAGTGAGTGAAATTATCAACATTTTGAAAAATACAGTGATAGAAATAAAAGGGATGCTCAAGACTTGACACTCTTCCCACCTCTCTCTTTTGTCACAGGTTGGATAATATGCACTGGACAGAGTCTCAACAACTCCTTATGGAAGTACAATCAGTCTCAAGATGGATGCCTGCGATATGACTTACACTCCCCTTGTCAGTGTGATCTAGTGTCTTTCAGATGTGGGTTTTAATGCCACTGAGGACCCTGAAACCCATAAAGAACCAATAGAGGCTAATGTAACAGCTTATATAAAGGGACAGTGTAAGTCGTAGTGCAAGCTTGAATTGACCAGGGCACAACCTCTCCTACACAGGCCTATCAGGGAACAGAGTAATGGCCAGAGTGTCACGATAATCACTTTGCAAACCAGGTTCAGAGCTTCACCACAACAGACCAAGAGCCAGAGAAACTGAGCAGCCTGTATTTTTTTTCGTGCTGTGCTAATTTCTGTAAAAGCAGCTTAAAATGAATCCATTTTCTGTAATAGCTTGTGAATGCATACAAAGACTAAGCAGGTTTTCACCTCTCCCCTCTCCCTCCCCTCTCTGTGTGTCATTTGAAAAATCCACACAAGAAAAGAAAGCAGCAGAGGCATTAAGAAAATGTCAGCTCTTGCCCCTTAGGTTGCGCCACGTGTTGTGCTCAAGCAATAAACACGTATGAGCCTCCCACTATGAAAAACCTCCTGAGCATGACATCATCTCCCTGTCAGTCGAAGAAATTGCTGCTATTCATTTCTCGTAAAGAAATGAGGGTGGAGGGGGGTTAGATGAGGGTCTGAAGCTTGGAAACTGCAAAATGTTTAACGTGGCACAAAAAAAAAAAAAAAATGAAGGAAAAGTGAGACACTGTTTGCATCAGGCACTGAAAATAACTAGACGAAGGTATAAGAGAGCTGGAGGGGAAAAACCTATTGTTGGATCCCTGGTATGTGCTTGTCCATGGCATGGGCCCATACAAAGTAGGGCAACCATATAAGGGCGTGGGTAGGGGGCTTCATTTGCTTAGCAAAGGCAGAGCTTCAGTAAGGGGTTAGTAAGGGAGGGTCATTCACGGATGGCCAAGGCTTTTAAATGGTTGTTACCTGGAGCTGTTAAAAAAAACGACAACAAAGAAAACAACAAAATCAAACAGAACATTAGAAAGGAACAAAAAAGTACAGCAGCGCAGTGATATTCAACCATTTCTTTTCTTCACTCAAACTAAGTCACAACACATCTATGCATGTCACAGCTGGAATTCACTTATTCCCACATTGCCACACATTTCATTTGAATTGCGAAACATAGTTTAACTGAGGCAACAGAAAGACAACACGACACATACCAGCATTTAGGAACTTAAAATGACAAAGAAATAAGCTGATATGGACAAGTGAGACAAAATATGTAGAATCAGAGGAGCAGCGAGCGCTGTTTGGACTCTTACAGTTGAGATCCATGTACCAGGCATCGTTGCCATACTGGTACTTCCAGATGGTTTGGCCGATGGAGCAGACCAGAGAGATGGCCAGCAGGCAGCCGAACAGCACAAGGATCTGAACGTTGGTGATCCGCTCCACATTGGACAGCTTCAGAGGAGGCCTAGTGGAATTCTGGGTAACACACAAGAGGACAGTCGCAGAAAGAAAATCAGCAAAATGGCTGATGGTGATGTTGTCTTTCAGCGCTCTCAGGCAACGTCCACACACGGAGATATTTTTGAAAGTTTTTTCTCTGCGTTTTGGCCTTCTGTCCCCACTAGAGCTGTGTATCGGCAAGAATCTGGCAATACAACGCAATAAGTATCATGATACAGGAGTTACGATATACTGTGATATATTGCTTTTTTTTTTCCAATTTTAGGTAAACTGTCAGTAGAAAGAACAAACCACAATAAAATGTGCAATCAGATTATCATAGCAATGATTTTTGTGCAGTAGCCCTCAAGGGTTAAAAAAAACAAACAAACAAAAAAAACACAGCCACCAATCTTTGCACAAAAACTATTAATTAAAAAAACGATAGTGTATTTGAGCGTCAATAAAATATTGCAAAACATATTATTGCGATATCAATATGTATGGATATTTTACATTCCTAGTACCCACACAAACAGAGATTTAGATCACTGAAAACTGAGTTTTTTGAAAAAACCTTCCACAGTGGAGATTTAGAAAAACTCTGTCTTTAAAACTTTGTCTGAAGCAGCTGAAACTGAGGTTTTGGAAACGCTGACATCATTACCTCAACTTGTGCATAGCAATTGTTTATATGTATTGGGCATGCACCATAAATCCAAGATGGTGGGCTACCAGTTTGTGTACATCCACTCAGTACTGTTAGGTTTGATTATATGTTTACAAGGAAACCTAGCTTTATTTCATCATTACACTGCAGTGTAACAGGAAGCAGCAACACTACCTCATCATCCGTCCAAGCATTAGAATCTCTTTTCTTTTTTGATTTCTCCATTCTCTTCCTGTTAACAGTTGCTGCTTGCTCCAGAAGATGCTCAATATGCATGTGCACAATGTTTTTCTACGGTGTTTGACGTGACAAACCAATTGCACACTATCGCCACCTACAGGCCTAGCTTGCTTATGTAGGCATTTTGAACTGTTTCTGCACTGTCGTGGGGACAGAGGAATATTTATACACAACTCTGGTGTGGACAGGAGGGTTCCTTTGCAAACAGATAGAAAAAAAAATCAGTTTTTGAAAATATCTCAATACATGTGAATGTAACCTAAAAAAGCAAGATAAAACATTCAAGGTAACTAAACTCTCATTCTGTAACAAGCTGAACAGGAACAAGTGTTAAGATAAAATGTTATATATAAAAACAGAATAAGGTTTGGTTGGACAGGTTTTGAATGTTGTAAGTTACTGGCTGGTTAAACAGATTTGAATGTAAAGCAGTTCATCTCACTGAGCTTTTTCTCAGCCTCACCTATTTTTGCACGTAATGCCCTCCAAATGTTTACCTGCATGAGCTTCGTGTCATGTCCGGTGTAGACCACCACACCATGCACCCACTGAGTGTTCCTCAGCTGAGCTCCTCTCAGTAAGATCTGGTCTGGACCCAGTGGCACTGTGCTGCAGTATGAAATATCAAAACATGAGTATTTTCTTCATACTCTCTCTGCAGAATAACAGGCTAACAAGGTTACCAAATTTGGTCTCTTATCATTTTTTGACCCTAAAGCATTTTTCAAATTATTTACATAACACCAGATTACTACAAGCCTTCACCCTAACTCAGTGAGTGTTGACCTTACATACAATCAACGATTTAACATAAGCTTTTGTTTCTTATTGATAAATATGCCAATACTAACACAACACCCGATAGCCAATACTACAACACTATGTGATCAATCCAAGCAGGACAACACAAACTATGCTATTATTTATTTTGTGATTCTGTGGAAAAACTTCATATCAATAATATTTACAAAAACAGTCAGTGGAGCAACTCTCATTTTAAAAAAGATGATGCTGAAAAAACATAATATAGAAACAGGCCGAGACAATTTCCAATCAAACTGTGTTTACTGCGATTACTCCAATATAAAGGAAATTCCGACATACGTTATGTCAGCCAATGTTCTATGTATTATTGACTGAATGCAGTTATCAAATACTTGTGACAAAGATATGTGATGGAGGCAGGATATCTTACATTTTAACAAACATTATTCCAAATATCAGCGCTCTGAACAGTAAACACTTCACTTAATGGTTATTAAATTATGGACTGCCCTCTGCTGGACAAACTACGTAATCACTTAATTTTTAAATCACTTGCCCGAGCATTTTTTCCAGCTTCAAAAACCGTTTTAATATCAGGGCACATCAGAGAATATGCTGATATTGATATATCTGCGACAGGCTGATATCGGCCTATAATATCAGCAAATCGATATATCAGTCAGGTACTCATATAAACTCACTAAAAGCCAAGCACAGTTCTGGGTAACAATGCCTGTTTGAGAGAGTTCTATTGTCTTGAACTCCTGTTATCAAGCAATGAAATCATGAAAGCACACATGCGGCAGAAAATGCATTTTCCTACTGCAACAAGCAAACACCTTCAAAACAATAACTTCTGAAATATCACTTATATTACTGAAGCAGGTGCTTCCATTTATTCAGCAAAAGTTTAAGTCGGTTTTGCTTCTCTCTTGTTGGCTGTTGAGTTGGTAAGAGGAGCGGAGAGCCCAGCATGGAGCTCTGCACCTAGGCCCACCTGTGTCTATCTAGGCGGATGTTCCCAACAAACTCATACAGATGGCGGTTTGGGCTCTCGCACTCCATCCGCCCAGAGAGACGCATCAGGCTGTCGATGTCCTTTATGTCTGCAGTCACTTGGAGACCCTGTAGATGAAGTTGCAGCAGCATTATGGCTCTGTTTTTTGTTTTTCATCAATTTGTGTTGCAAACTTGCAAAAGATTCAGGTCTCATTGTGTGACAGTAACTTGAATTTAAAAAAAGAGATTTACCTGTCTGATTTTAAGGTTTGTTTCTCCATCCAAGTTAGATGTTTCAATGTAGCACATGCCCTGTGGCTCACTGTTGTGAAGGGAGACAATATGAACACTTGGAGGAGTGAACAACTCCATATCAGTCATTCATTATAGCATACCTAACATTAGCTGTTCATTATTTTGTGTGATTTTATTACAATTTTATTTACATTTGTATACAAAATACTTTTGGAGACAAAATTATCACTTGCAATAAAAATATCAAATCAGTCTCAATTATTTCTGAAATAAATCTGATATTAAAAAAAGGGTTTACAACACTTATTTAAGAATAGTTTTCTGCAAACAAAGATGCTGCATGTCAGCCTAAAGGCCAGGCAGGAGCATAAAAGTACATCAATGTTTTAATAAGTGAGAGTCACTTATTAAATGTAGACTAAATATTCTTAGGACAGACATAACATCTTTGTTTGCTGCTGCCCAACAGTACAGCCGTCTTTCAGGAAAGCTAGACACACTGCAAAGTGACAGAGAGTGGAGAGAGAGGAGACACCACAGTGGGGTGATGCGGGCAAGCAGGCATGCCGAGCACAACAAACAGAGCGGACAAATGGGCCTCTGACAGACTCTGGGCACAGGGACAGAGAGTTAGAACATGCCGGTGCTTAAGGTGAGCTCGGTCCATGTTAGCTACTCTTTTAATAGAGTGATTTATTCACACCAAAGTCTGGTCCAAACACACACAGGGTGGAGGGGAAAATCAAAAACAGATCTGTACTCTAAAGCCCAACCACAATCAATTACAGATTTGGAATCTGCTGCTAACAGCATCAAATGAGACATCTGTGTCATGGAAATGAGAGGAAGTCTGCTGCGATGGCCAAGAAGTAAACTCTAACATTTGGTGCTGTTTATATAATGACTGTGAACTACTGAACTGCACTGATGTCTGTTCAAATGGCAGTAGCATGTTGTGGAAAGTTTGCATAAGAAAAATCAGAATTCCAAAATGCCTTTCAACTACACAACTTGGAATGTGAATGCATGCGAAGTGGCAAATGAAAGTGTTGCATTCAGGGTACTGTACAAGCCATGCAAGAGTGAGAATATGGAAAACATATTCACACCCGAAAAAAGGAGCATTCGCTCCTGTGCTGTAATACTACAAGACTCCATTCACTCTGAGTGGTGTTCGAAGTTTCAGCCAAGCATTTGAGCTTGTAAAACAAAACACAACATAATAAAAAGACTACAAACGCCCATTAATATGGCTGCCAAACCACAATGTTCAGGAAAATTATAGCATGGCATTCATCGACTGTTAAACTCCAGTTACTGTGAGTTGCAGAAATATTCACAGGCCCTTTCCCTCCTCAAGAGTAAAAAACAAAATATTGTCAGGAGTGAGAGAAGAGCCCCAGCCCCTCTCTCTCCCACCGCTGTTTTGTTGGTTATGGTGCAGGTTTCCTGACCTGGACGACAGAATGACGAGGTCAGCCGGGAGGTGATCCCCATTTGCAGCTCTGATTACTTCCCCAACAGCCACCTGATATTACCAACCACACACCAGCAGGGGGCGAGAGAGCGAAAGTGTGGCAGTTGTTTTGCACAGGGGGCAGGAGAGGAGAGGATGAGAGAAAAGGAGGATGGATGGAGAAGATAAAAAAAAGGAAAACACAGACAGACAGACAGACAAACAGCAAACACAGAGGGGGAGATAGACAAGTGTTTCAGTTTCAGGGAGATGAGAAGAGCACGATGATCAGTCCTGTGTGATCAGAGGGAATGATCGGTCATTTGTTCGCCTTTTCACAGAACCATGAAGAAACACATGAGACGCAGAGGTTGATGATAAAATCCCTCAAAGGTGTCGAGTTAAAAAGATATTTTATATAGAACAACACTGTAATTTATTTAAAAAGTTTTTTTAAACACTATTCAGTCTGTATTGATAGAGAAATTTGTAATAAATTTTAACTTAAAAAATCTCAAAAGAGGGACACAGAATCCAAGTAATCCAAGTAAGGCACCCATAGCAGGTCCAAATGGTTCTTTGAAAAGGTGAAGGAGGCAGGTAGGTTTATGTTGACATGACTCATCAGTTCTAATCCAAAAATCACATCACCACAGTCCCACCGAGAGAAATGATGGTCATCACAACAAGATCCAGAACAGGATGTCACATCCCTTAAGAGTATTACTCAATAACAGATTTTTAAATAAATAATGGTTTGATGAATTATCTACCCATCACTTCTCTAGGGAGACTTCAGAGAGAGCAAAAAAAAAAAGAAGAAGACAGACGGGAGGAGTTCCCAACAGTCTGGCTGCAGGATGGACTCCTATACCTGGATGACAAAATGACAGCATCCGCAGGAACGAAATCACTGCCATTTACTCTAAAAATATCGCCCACTTCCACCTGCGAAAATAAACTGGTTACTGCCGTGTACGGCTGACAAAACACCACAAATAGAAACATGAGTTCTACATGAGAGAAAATGCACAGCCGGTCGGAAAACGTTTAACACGTTGTAGCAGTATGTTAAATAAAGTGAACTGTTCTGATGAGAAGACACACTGAAGACACAGGCGGAGTCTTCTTTCCATGACTGCTGACCTTTAACACTCAGCATAATCCATCAATCAACGACTGAATGTATCAACAGTTTCAATCAGAAGCACTTGGGAAAAAACCCTAAATGACAGAAATCATTTAGCTTAGCCTGGTCCCATCTACTAATGCCTAAGTTTACGTCTTAACTGCAACCAGCCAGCAGGGGGCAATCAGAATATTTTGAATATTTTCACTTCTGTCAGTTCACCTACCTTTTTTTTTGGACAGGCAATGCTTGAAACCACTGTCTTTTGTGAAGATCAATTACAAGAAAATTCATGCTTTACATCGGGTTTCCACTTACCCATGCGACCAGTGTCCATAGATCCATAAATAAACAGAAAATGTCCCTAGTGTCCAATGTGAGGAAATGCATTTCTTTACAGAAGGACAGAAACTACAGTTACCTGTTTTAAACCTGGTTGTAAATCTGACTGCATTTAGGCTGAATTAATCTCAAACTGAAATGGATCTGACTGTAACATCATAACCTCAGCAGAAAAACTTTACTCAGATTTACAACGTGTTAGAACTATAATCTAATTCTTTTTAATTATACAAACTCACTTGACAATCCAAATTAGCAACTGAATTGAAGAAAACAGCCTGTTAGCTATAGCAGCTTGTTAGCCCAGCTAGTACACTGTCAGACAGTCTCTTGGAAATCCACCGCCAAAAGTTGAATATTTGAACGGACTCAAGGCAAATTCTGGACTGATTAACATAAAGGGAGGCGTTTAAAAGGCACGGCGGATATCAAGGAGACTCCCATCGGAATGAATGGGCTTCCAAGTGATTCGCCTCTTTACATACACAAGTGGAAACGAGGCGTTAGACTGTCCACGTGTTTCGCAGTCAGGTGCAGCCTTTCATATTAATTTCGTTACTAAGTACTTTTTAGAAAATTGAATTTGACATTTGTGAATCAAAACAGAATCTTCTTCCTCCATATCACAATCTACCAAAGGATGGATTTTTTCATCACTCACTATAACCTAATGGGACTAAACTGGCAACACTCCAACATTCTGTCTTATACAGAATAAATTTTAAAAAACAATCATAGATAAAAATGGGATCACATAACATGCACGTAATAATAACACAACAGTCTAGATATCTGGCAAAACATGAGAGCAAAGCTAATAATCATTTTGTCCTCATCCAAGCTGCTTGGAAAGAGATACTAGTTCAAAACAAAGAAAGGAAGAGAAGCTTCTTTTACAATATGCATGCCAAAGATGTAACACACATCGATTATTTATCTTTTTCAGGAGGATGTTAGTGTGTGTGAAGGGACAGTCACATCACAGCAGGAACACAGTGAACACAGTGAACCCTAACTAAATGCAGAAATCAAATGTTTTATTTAATTGAGTGAATTTCTGAGTTATAGAAACCATGTGATATCACATCATTCTGACGCAGAAAAGAAATTTTTAAAATTTTTATTTAATCTAATCATACCTTCTACGCCCCACTCCTCAGCACGTTGTCATGGCATGTATTGTGTCTTAAATATGTGATGTAAATGAGTTTCCTCTGTGATAAATGACAAAGACGACCGTTTCTCTGTTGGTTTACTTTTTTCATTTTATTCATCTTGATATATGACTTTTCTCTTGCTGCATTAATGAGAAATTACGAGCCTGGGAGTTGAGGTGACAACATGTTCACACAGACACAATATCTCCCACTGTTCATTTTGTTCTCAAAATCAAATCAACAAGTACCTCATGTAATAAATCAATTTTTATTTATTGCCAATCTCAAACCCTCAAGAGCAGAAGGAGAGATTCAGCTTACACTGCTCTTCTACATGTTAAATGTTCTCTCTAATGGATGAGGCAATATTACCCGTTATCAAACGGTCTAAATCTGTGTCACTTCTGCTCAGCCTGGTGTTTTTTCTCCCCATGCTGTGCTTTTAGGCAAATTGTTCCAGCCACAGTAATAAAATAGTTTCATTAGGAGACGAGAGGAAGCCTCTCTTTGCCCTCCAGCATCGCCTTCTGATGACCGTTCACATGGAAACGCTGGATTAATTACTTGCTGGATACAAGAGGGGTCAGAGGATGTGTGTGTGTGTGTGATTTCTCCAACTGACAACAGCGCAATAGATGGTCAAATGAATTATCTGTTTTCAGATTCAGATGTAAAAAATGTGAACTGTTGGAAATGACCATTGGTGATGCATTGTGGGTACATACCTTCTCCCAGTGCACAATCTCCCAGGCCCCATTCCTTAATACTGTGATGAGTAATGTGAGAGACGGGGGACGTTGCAGTGAGACAGAAAGAGGAAGAAAACAAAACAAGGAAAGAAGAAGAAGAGACAAAGTCGTTATAAACTGCATGTTGTTCAAATGCAGATTTCTTAAAGGCAATGAAAGATTTATCACTGGTACCTTGACATTCCTTTTTGTTGACAACACTGTCAGCCTTGTGACGTTTCTGTAAGAAAAAAAATTCACATTACACACGTACATTATCCTCTGACATACATTAACCCAGTAAGTGAATGTTTTCCTCCTTTAGCCCTGGAGCACAAGAAATCGAAGTGCCACTTTGAACCAAGTATCTTGGATTATAAAAGGCTCCACTTCTCTGATGCTATAGGTGGGAAAGGCCTGAAAAAGCTGACACTGAACGAGTACAGCACCACCTTCTTCAGTGACAGTGAGGGGCTCAGAGAAAAGGTTCTGTAAGGCTGGACATTGTGGCCTAAAAAGGAAATCTCTGACTTTTTCACAGCAAACCCAATTTACAATTTTAATCTATTCTTATTTCCTTGCTAAACACATACTACAAATGACCAAGAAATCACTCCAAAGCAGTTAAACATAACACAAACACACACAACCCCACACATAAAAATGTGCAGAGCTTATGTAACTGATGTGGCCGACGTTGACAAAGGACAACATCATGTAGTGACGCGGATATGATCCCTTAAAGGTCCACTGTGTAGGGTTTAGTAGTATCTAGTGGTGAGGTTGCAGATTGCGACCAACTAAATACCTCCAGCTTTAGCTTTAGCTTTTGTTTGCTATTTTCAGATGATTATACACCAAAAAATAATTACATTTAGTTTCTACAAATAGCCTGAATCCCCCTAATCATTCAATTCTAAATAAACAATATGCTGTATTTTCTTTTTAAGTAACATCTATACAAACTAACCTTACTATCTGAAATGTGCTGTGTGTGACCACACCAAAATACAAACCAGCACTTTCACTTCCTCTCAGTTGCTTCTTGTCTGCTGAACAGTCACACAATCAACTGTGACTTCAGCCGCTGATTCCAACGGACAGCTTGTCAACAAGCATCGCGCTGACTAATAATGTGTGGTTGAGTTCGTCTCATGTGAATAATCACTTTGCTTTAAAATGTAGCTGTTATAAGCAACGTGCCCTGTGCTAGATTAGCAAACAGAGGACATATCCACTCGCATGCCAGATAATAATCTGTTTACTTTGAAGATCCATTCAAATTTAGTCTAATTCTGATTCAATTTAAAGCTAATCTGAGTTATTTGGCATGCTGTGCTGGACAATTCAGATGGAAGGTAAAGTCCTCTGGCTGCTCACTGAGATACCAAAGCAGCTGAAGGTGAAGTGGGTGGCTTCAATACGCAGCTGCTAGTGAAGGAGAAGTATTCATTCTCCTTGGTCAGATTTCCCCAGTAACCTGCAGACTGAAGCAACCCTACAGTCTCAAAAGCCTCATGCTGCAGCTTCTATTACCTCCTATCAAAGCCTTTATTTAAAGCTCCCCCTGGACAACAACAGCCCTTTGCAAGCATGAAATAAACTGAATCTTGTTTTCACCTTTTTGTTTCTTCTGCTCTCAGTCTTCTTCTCTACTGTTCAGAACTGGACTTCTTTTTCCACTTAAATCAAACGTGTTGAAATGTCTGCAACATGCTGTAGTGGAACAAAAAAAGTTTGCTAGTGGAGAGCCTTACAGAGCTCGTCCATCATCCTCCGTGCAAGAGCTGTCAGCTAGCTTCATTCAGCCACACTATCTGTTCTGTACAGAGCGCTGGAGTGAGCAGAGAGAAAAAATATTCAGGCCATATTGTACTACATCGAGCGTTTGCAGTACTATTACAAATGCTTTTCCTGATATCGTGCAGCACACTATGCTACGCTGAATGCTGAGGCAGTCCATCAACACACAACTATGCATTTCTTAGTCTGAGAACACCTTTTATATGTAAAGATGCACACAACTCATTCATTAACGCCTTTAGGGTTCAGATGTCTGTCAGTTGTATACAGCTGTTTTCATAACTTTTCTACATTTAGTGACTCTTAGCCATGGTCTATGGCTTTTTGTTCTATCGTGTCGCAATGTTTCTGCATTAATCTGAACCTATACTTTATTATTTGCCCTGATTGTCTCTAGCCCTAATTAACTCAGCCCTGACAGACTGCCAAGCTGTCAACAATCAGGTTTATTTTTATTTACCAGGATTATTAGCAAGCTGTGTGTTCGACATAAGTTTATGTTGGTGAAGAATTTGCATCAGGTTGTTTTATGAACAGCTGGCACGTAGTTTTTTATGTCTGTTTTTTTGTCCGTTTTTCTGACAGTGTCAAATGAGCTGTGTGCTTCTTTGCGTGTGGTGGGTATGTGTTCCTTATGATGTACCATAGTTGCGTACGAACAGCCAAACTTTGTGCATGTCGTATAAACACTAACCTCTCACTCAAGTCGTGGGAATGAGTTGTATCTTGTTCACATGCAAAAGCGTCTTGAGCGCTCAGTATCGTCAAACAGATCTAAAACTGATACTTCTTCTTCTCTCTTTGGCTACTCTGAGGCTCCATAGTTCTGACTGTAGAGACCCTCTTTTATTCATAGACTTATAGTCAGAGTAACAGTGTATTTATTTCAGTTACTTCCCTCTAAAACTCTGTGTTTTTCTTTCTTGTTCCTTCTGTTGCCATAGAAAAGGGAAAAAGAGATGTGCTGTATTAAAATGATGTGTAATTACGGTACAGTGGAAGCAGAGTAGCATACAAAGGTTATGCTTATATACTGCAGAATCAGGCCTCTGTAGACCTCAACCATATTGAGGGGAAAAATTAAAGCAGCAAAAGATAAAAAGGTCAGGCATCTGCAATGTTACCTTGATTAACCTGCTAGCATGGCTAAGCTAAAGAGAGAGAGCAGCGGTGAAGGAGGTTTAACTGCACAAGAGGAAAAGCAACACTTGCAGCGGTCTATCAAAGCTGTTTTGTATCAGTTCGCCTGAAAACAGTAGAATAGCACACAGGATTGTGAAATGAAGATGATTCACTGTACAACCGCTCAGTTTGAGAAACTCCAGGCTCAAAGATGGTTAAACTCTTCCCAACAAAGAGCCTGAGTGCTGCAGCAAAGACAGCTGGCAACAAGGTAAGATGCATGCTGTGCAGTGTGGGTGTTCATAGTGCATGATTCATGAAGTTTGGGGTCGAGGTCGCCCTGTCAGGTCAACTTGTGAGGAACAGCGCAGTAGAGGGAACAGACATGTGTGCAGGTGACCTTCAGCAATAAAGACAGAGTCATCACCGCTCTGTTCCCATGTTTTTCACAACAGGCCAGGAGAAAAAGTGCTGCGCTGGTCCTTTCAGCACCAGATAGAAGCTAATAGTATCTGGCCACTGGGACCTGCATCGAGGATCGCATTGCAGGGTCACTGCATCACAGTGGAAGGCAACATTCCCTCACTTAGTTCACACTGACTGGAGCGGATTACTCGTGAACTAAGTGTGAACACATTCTTAAAGCCATTTACTTTCCAGCAAACAAGAATTCATACAATATAAAGATGTAACCAAAACAAAACAGTAATAATAATTAATTGCATAACCTTTTCAAGCATCTGTTCAACAGTTCAGACTCGCTCG
>JAQFJB010000025.1:19198822-19222311 GCA_029874875.1 Naso minor
ACAGTGAGTCTCACAATTAATTGACGTTGATTATATTTAGCTCGTTCAGACCTAAATGTGGTCAAGTGACTACTCACACTCAGCCATCAGGTGCAGTGTCCTCTCTTTTCAGCGTGTTAATGAATGTCATCGCCTCTTCAGGGTTATCAGATAATTTGGTAGTGTTTTTCACAGTCACCCTCAGAGTTGCAGGATAGTTTAGGCCATATGTCCCTATCCCAATCCACTGGAGCTTTTTCCTGGCTTCATCAAAAGCCCGACGTTTTCTCTGAGTGCCACTGGAGAAGTCCTGGAAGAAGAAAATCCTGCTACCCTCAAAGTGGACACTTTTTGCCCATCTGGCTGCCTCCAGCACTTGAGCCCGGTCGCCGTAGTGGTGAAATCTCACAATCATGACGCGGGGATAAGGCTTGCAAGGCTCGGCTCCTCTCCTCGAAAACCCCGACACCCGGTGCACCCTCTCCAGCTTGATTTAACCGGCTTTGGTGGTCAATCCGCGAGCCCGGGGGATCCACGACTCCATGAATTTACGGCCGAACTGCCCTCGGAAGATTCTGGCAAGCCAATAATCCTGATTTTTTTACGCCTGCCTCGGTCCTCCTGGTCATCGAGGCGCTCCTGCAGCAAGGCGACGGTTTTTTCCAGGTCTGAAATGCGCTGCTCTGTTTCCACATTTATGTCCTCCACCGCTGAAATACGTAGTTCAGCTTTGTCAACACGTTTAGTCGTGTCTTGCAGCTCCTTCGCAATATTTCCAATTTTATGCAAGAAGGAGTCAAATTTAGCTTCCACCATCTCAGAGATATTTGATGATATTGCGGCCATGGCCTTGGACATCACTGGGTCCAGTTTATCGGCCTCCGTGTCGGTGTCGCCATCTTGTGTTTTGTTAGCACTGCTAGCCAGGGTGTTCTTCTTGTCCTGGAGCTTTTTAGTGGATTTAGCAGCCATTCTATCCGAGGTTTTGCCCCAGAAGTGCTCTAAGGACATCACATAAATTTTTGTCCGTGTTTTAAGCCAAAATTGGCTATCAGATATGTCCGTCAGGATAATTTGCAGTGAAAATGCAGGAGCTCACGCCGAACGCTGCTACTCGGTCCGCATCACTGGAAGTCCCCCTAAATTACTTTCTTACAGTATAATCATTCAGTCATTTTTCTTCTAAGGAGAGCAAGGATAAAGTAATCAGTCTGTCATCCAACTGACAGTTAAAAAAATTCTTCATCAGTACATCCTGAGATGAGTAGGGTGATGAGTGCCCTGGACGATTCATTTTGGAAATATGTGACTGGTTCGTGGGTTTAGCACCTCAGCAAGTGATGACAAGGTTCTGTCTATGATGTCACCTTTCTTTTCAGCTGCTGTACAAACACTTCATGTTTTGTACCTTACCTTACCTTGGATAATTAAAACTGTATTTAATGACTGCTATTCAGTGAATAATTTAACAAATTGAAGCTTCTCATTGGGTGAGCCTCAGTGCCAAGTGCATGGGCCCTGACCCAGATAGACCCATGTGCTGTCTGAACCTAATCCTCTCTTCAAACAAAGACAAATCTGCTCACACTTCTAAGTGCATATATAAGACAAGAGAACATTGATCATATTCTTAATGACGGGAGGTTTTGGGTGGATATCATGGGGCTCCTTGTGTGCCAGGCTCATCTCCCAAGCGTCCACCCAATGAACATCCAGTCCTTTGAACATGGCTCTGAGCACCTTGTCAAGCTGCAGTGAGTACCAGTCACTCCAGGATAGCGCCACAGGAAGTGTCAAAGCTCTAAGGTTGGCAGTACGGATGACCACCCGTGTCCCTGGAGCCCTGTCCAGCAGCCGCACCACCGCCCTGCGGATGCTTTGCAGCCGACGGATGAAGATCTCAACGGGGAAAGAGCTAAAGTGAGCCCAGATGCCAAAAACTACCACAGTGTTGGTGCCTCCAGTTAAGCCATCTAGTTCATTGGCAATGTAACGCAGCTCAGAGGTTAGGATGGGAGTAAAACTGATAGGGGGACCATGACAGCGGTACATCACCAAGATGCTGTTTGCGTGGTCCAAGGCCATGTTAGGTCCAGTTTTTTTATCATTGTGCAGGTTAATCATCTTAAGATCTGAAAGTGTTTTAAAGAGAACAGATTAGGCTGCAGTGTGAACAACATCAAAACCGTCACCAGAATTCTTCTGTTGATCATTTACCTGGCAGTGCTGCATTAAGGGTTTCAAACCACTGCCTGATAGTGGAGTCTCCATACAGGTGGACAGTCTTGCCTTTCAGACACAGGGTAATGTCAGAGGAGGTGTTGAATTGTCTAACTGTGCTGCCACTTAGTGATCGCCACACACCCTGGTAGTAATAGCCAGCGAGTTCAGGCTTTTCGTCGTTGTTTCTCTCCTTTGGCTGACCTAAGAAGAAGTTAAAGGATAAGTGTGCTGTTATTATATGTTGTTTATTATCAACAAATCCCATGAAAAGACCAACACTGAGGTCTCACTCTTACCTGTCTGCTGTACTCAGCTTTAAACGTGTCAAATTAAACACATTTGTAAAGCTTTTTTAAAAGTTGTTAATTTTCTTAAACAGCTGGGTACTTTAGTTTTGTTGGCATAACAACAGTATGAGGATATTGTGCATTTGTCAGACTATTTTCAGCAGTTGAATAATACACATTTGATGTACTAATGATCAGCAGGGCAGTCTATGTGTACTGCATAAACTACGGAGCCCACATTCAGTAACCATTATTAGGAGTATTAGGGGGTTATTCCTCGTTTTCTTTCCTTTCCTGTCTAATTGTTGAACTGGTTTTCAATGAGAAATTGTGGTGATTAAGCTGTTTTGATAAGGTGTCATTCTGATGTCCTGAAGTCTCAAACACACCACATCTTGAGTCCAAGGAGCACGCACAGCATCTCCTCAATTTATGGCAGCTCAGGAGCGAAAGTGGCTACAGCTGTGAGACATTAGTGTGAGACTGACTCGCCAAGAAATGACACCAGTTTGGAGATGACACGAGACGCCATTACAGACCACCACATCAACTAACATTACCCATGAATGTTGTGCTTATGTGATGAGGACCACCAACCACAACACTGAACTAGGAGACAATGACCGGGCTCACTGCCGGTAGATCGAAGTCAAGCAGAGTCAAGGCTCGAATAGTTGCTGTTTGGCTTGGCGAACTGACTGGCAGATGAGCTTACCACCCTACTATCTTGGAAATCAGTTCATTATGTTTGTTTCTTTCCTCCATTCTTTTCCTTTCATGGATACTTCCAGTCAGTAACGCCATGTTTCCATCTTTTGGTCTAGCGAGCCATTCCCAAGTGATGGGTTGTGACCCTGTTATTGAAAAAAACAAAATTGAGGGTCCTGAGCCACAAAATATTGGGAACCCGTGCTTCTCAGTACTCTATATTCCATTATGTTGTGGTGTGACGTATACCATGTTTCTACTATCTGAGTTACTGTGACTAAATTTTATCAAATGCAAAGCCTTTTGTATTGTTTTCAGAAGTGGCAGATAAAGAATTTGAAAAGGATGTAGAATTGTGCAGGGATAGGACATAATGTCGTGGGGGGAAAAAAACTGAAAAAGCTTTATAGACATCGTTTATATGACTATTTTGCTGTCCTGGGACTAAAGTTAATCCTGTTCTTTGTCATTCAATGACATGCTTTCTGATATGAACATGACAGTAATCAATATTAATACTCAGGGAAGGAAATTAGCATACATTTTATTTGATGGGTATTGGTAAGGGAACAAGATAATGGATAGGAACAAATAGGCCCAAAAACGGTAAAGAACTGAAGAAAGCAGCTCCTGGCAGCCCCTTTTCTACAGTAGAGCCCAATCCAGAAAATAAGTGGTAATTGTTTGCAACACCAGCCCTACAAAGGCATTTGTCTGTCAATGAATGAGTTAGTGAGGCGACCAACTTCCAGGACTGGTCGGACAGCCATTTCGTGGAAAGAGACAGATCGACATTTTTTTGCTTAAAATTACATCACATTATCACCATGAGTAGATGCGGAACAGCGGCATCTACAGTGGTACTTCTGCCTCTTGCTGCCGAGGCCAGAGGCTGTCACTGTGGCAGAAGCTGGCACAAAGCATCAGTACAGACAGATGTTTGGAGGCTATGTAATTCAATCTGCTACATCAGTCTAAACTCTCTATCAACTCGACCACTGACTACCCAGACCCACATTAACCACATTTATGCACCTTACCCAGATG
Source organism: Naso minor (assembly GCA_029874875.1). Taxonomy (NCBI): domain Eukaryota; kingdom Metazoa; phylum Chordata; class Actinopteri; order Acanthuriformes; family Acanthuridae; genus Naso; species Naso minor. The sequence continues at coordinate 19,203,067 of JAQFJB010000025.1, forward strand.
CGGTCCAGCCATATCAGCCTACAAGGTTTTCATGTGGTCTTGTTCTTTTTCTGCCTATTTGATTTCCTCTCTAACATATTCAGCTTTGAATTATTATTGGCAGTGATGGCAGCATTCAATCCTTCTTTACCTTTCTCTTTTGGTAGCACATTGACACTGGCAGGTCCAGCAGCCTTGATGAAGACTTTCATGTTGACACGACTGAAAAAAATACATGCAATCAAATATCTCATACACACAGTGAAATACATACATTCTAGAGAAGAGAACAAAAAATTTTGGCTAATTTTATGAAGTAAACCAGAACGATCGAGCTTAAAAAAAACAACACTTGACAGTTCATTCACAGTACACAGTCTTAGTTTATAAAAATACAATTTGAGCCACAGTAACTAATATTTCAATATAACAAAAAATCCAATGACAATGAGTAATGTGCAAGTTGATAATTCTCAGTGTAAATCCACTGCAAAATATCACCTGACTTCACAGTTTCTTTAAGATGTAAAAGGGAACTGCATTAACTTTCAGCCATTTGTTTTGGTTTTACCTTTTTAGTTTAGTATTGCTCTTTTAACATAACCACTATATGCAATATGTAGCTTTTTCATCAAAGAATGCTCTGATTATCCAGTTTTGCAGGGCCTAAAACTCAGTGGCAGACGGGCTTTTCGGATGAACAAATTAAAGTATTGAGTAGCTAAATTGGATATTTTTCTCAGGAGTTGGAGGATCACATACAAAAAGGGAGAGTATTTCCAGGTGGTCATTACAACAGTCACTTTCAATTTTGTTTTCTTTTTCAATACACTGAATCTTCAAGTCCTCTGCCTACAGCACCCCACTGTCACATCTGTCAAGCTCCCTCTGTTTTCTGAATTTTTTGCATTTGTCATTCATGTTCCCCAGTGTTTCATGTCTTTTTTTAACTTTACCACATCCCCTAAAGTCTAAAAGAAATCTGAGTTCATTAAACAATTGGCTCCATGACATTAAAGACTGGATGAGTAACAACTTCGTGGAGCTGAACTCGGATAAGACCGAAATCCTTGTGATTGGACCTCAGCAGATGGCAAATCAAATTCTGCCCTCTGCTGGTTTCCTTGGGAACAACTTTAAACCTGTTGCAAGGACCCTTGGCATCTGGTTTGATAATAACATCAGTCTAGAAACTCACACAACAAAGCTGGTCCAATCCTATTTTTGGCTGGTCTCGGAAGGGACCTGCCAAAGACATGGATATGTCCATACCTGACTGACTGACTGAGCGTATTTACAAGCATATTTTAATGAGCACCGTTTGTCAGAGGAGCTACGGGAAGACCCAGCACAGACCCGACACAGTGTGTCAGGTCTTCCCGTAGCTCCTCAGGTTTGCTCGACAACACACGGGTCCCTCCGGAGCTGTTACATTCTCAATAAGTTTGCCGTGAGCATGTCGCTAGCGTTAGCTTGAGGGCCGCTCTTTTTGTCAATGCTGGGCACAGCCAGGAATAACAAGCTCGCTTCTGTGTGCCTTCGCTTTTGTTGTGGACTGTTTGCACATGCTGGCTCATGATGTAACCTGTACATTTGCATTGGATTGATTTAAAACACCCTGCGCCAATAATAGCAGTGGCTATAGGCTATGTAATTAGAAGAGAGGAACAAGATGGCTTGTTGACTGGGGCAGAGAAATGTGCTTCTGGTATTTACAAGCTAACACTAGCAAAGTGCTAACAGCAAAGTGATAGAGGAGACTGAGGGGAATTTGTCAATGCTGGGCACAGCCAGGAAAAAGAAGCTCGCTTTTCTGTGCCTTTGCTTTTGTTGTGGACTGTTTTGACCATGTAAAATGCTACATTCTCAATCAGCTTGCCATTAGTACGTTGCTAGCTTTAGTTTGTGGGACACTAACTAACTTGCATGCTACCTCATAATGTAGCCTGTACATTTGCACTGAATTGGTTTAAAACACCCTGTGCCATTAACAGCAGTAGGCTATGTGATTACAAGAGACCAGAGGAGCAAGATCGCTTGTTGACTGGTGCAGAGAAATGTGCTTCTGGTGTATATGAGCTTATGCTAGCGACACGCTAACAGCAAACTGGAAAGGGGAGAATTCGGGCTCTGCAGCGCTTCGCAGCACTTCAGCCCCCTGTTTGTCCCAGGCATGACAGTGTTTTGTCAGAAACATGGATCCTCCACTCAGCAGTGAACAGAAAAGACATTTTATTCTGGAGTCTGAACGATGCCTAATAACACGTTACTGCCGATTCATTTTCAGGCATTTTCCACAGGCTAAGTAGCCAGTAGCAGTTAGCTAGAAGCTAGCAGTGTTGGACAAGATACTTTAAATTAGTAACTTAGTTACAGTTACTAGTCACTTCTTTCAAAAGTAACTCAGTTACTTTAAGTTACTCGTTACTTTCAAGGTAACTAGTTACTAGGGAAAGTAACTGTATTTTTTTTTACTCTAAATTCTCTTATTAATGTGTTGCCTGCCTAACTGGATAGCCAGGGAGGCTGCCAGTCATCTGGCTTACTTACATGTATCCTACCACAAGCGCAATGCGCCACCTAGCGACCTGAACGTGCCATAGCAGTGTAGTAGTGTGAGTGCAAATGAATGAAATATTTCTATAGTTTCCAACTGTTTCCAACCCTCTACAAATGCGCACACATTATTTTAGGGTTGATGTGGCATAGTGTTCGACAAAACAACTGTAAAATTTGATCATTGTACCCAGTATCACTACAATGAAGCAGTGGATCAACAAAACACAACATACAGTATGCTTTGAAACTTTTGATAGGCATATTTATTGTAGCCATTGAAACAGGTAGAAAGTATACTTTTGGCAGTGCAAAAATTAAACTGTGCCTCAGACCATTTAGTCACTGTAGGAATCAATAATAGTGCAAAAAACTGACACAATAGATTTTTACAACATAAACACAGTGAGGTTTATCCATTCTTTGTAACCTTAACTCAAAACAGCTAAACTCCACCTCATCTTCAATAATGATGGGCAAACTTAAAAGTATTTTCAGCCTCACAAAGAGAAACTAAATAAATAAAAAAGTACTTTCAGCCTCATAAACATAGTTAATGTTTAACAAAAATAATATTTCCTCAACTCTGGCCATTTGAGATAAATAAAACAACTGATGAAATCAATAATGGTGGATAAAGTGCTTTAGTAGTCTATGTTAGTATGTCTATGTCTATATCAGTCTCTGTCCATACATCTCCATCATCTATTAGTCTGTCTTAGTACACACACACACACACACACACACACATACTTGGAAATTTCACTTGGAAATATTAACCTGCTTGACCTTGTGGAGCACCCTTGGGAGAAACACATGCCATCATCATGTCAGCGCTCATCAACATTCCTAGCCCTCAAACCAATGATTGTACCTCAAGAGGAGAAGCTTCTCAAACTTGTGATCTGAGAGCCTATTCCTCTTTGGAGAGAGAATCAGGTTTCCCAGGCTAAAGAGTCTTTCTACTGGGGCACTGGAGGGAGTGGCTGCATTAACTTTAAGAGAGAGTTTCTTTATCATTGGAAACTGATTCAGAGTGGTTATCCCTGCTGATCCTGATTTGAGGTACTCGGCTACTTCAGCTTCAGCAGTGGCATAGGTGTCCTCCTCATTCTCTGCAAAGGAAAAGAACTCATCCTCTTTGCTAGAACCCGGGCGCTGTGTTGACTCTGTGGCGCTGGTACCTGGTTGTTGCTGCTCTTGCTCGGGGAGAAGTTTTCGGCACTCTGCCAGCAGAATTGCCTTTGCCAGGTCCTACCGCTCCTGGTCATGCAACCAACGAAGCTTGAATTTTGGTAGTGTCACAGCAGCCAGGACAGCATCTTCACTTCCAAGGACATGGGCAAACATTTTGTTTTGACTGCCTGTAATGATGACACATAACAAGAGTGCATTATTGCATGAGACAGTAGTAATTGTTTCAAAAACAATGCATAAAACATTAATGTATTTTAATTTGTGTAGGCCTAGCCTATATGTTATATTTATTTTATTTATTGGGATAAAAGTATCTCAAACGGTAACAGCGTACACCCATAAGACTAACAGCAATAAAAATGCAATTGAGTTATTAATTTAATTAAAGATAAACACAAAAGAAAATAACATCTCTTACGTGGATAACTGCATCTGGTAGCCCAACAAGGATTTGCAGACCATTTTTCATTTCCAGAGTCTTGGTCATCAATGATTCCAGTGTGGGTAGGAGTGTGCCGTAAAAACAATTCTCTTCTCCCTGAAGTATGTCCAGCGCCACTGTAAGTGGTTGCATGACAGCACAGTACTCTCTGATACACTGATGTTCCCTTTCACTGAAACATTTCAACTGTAGTTTGGAGGAGAGGGTGTTCAGCTCGGCCACAGGTATCTTAGAAATTCGCTCCAGAGCATCATAGAACGAGTTCCACCTGGTTGTGCAAGGCACTAGTAGCTTCTTTGCAATAACGTCATCCACAATCTCAGCGGCCACTGTGGAATGACTGGCCTTGTTCCACAGCCCTGCACATTTCGTGGTGGCATTTCTGTAAATGGCTTTCGTTTCAGGCTTTGATAACAGCCACTTATCCATATCATTGCAAGAAATGAGGTTCAATGTATGGGACCCGCATCTCTGATGTGGAGGTAAAGAAATCACATCATCAACACCATCAGCACTGTTCTGCAGCACATCCCCAATGGAAACAAAAGTCACCTCATCCTCCCCATCTTCAGAGTCGTCTGACTCAGGTGGTGGCTGGTACACTTGAAAGGCCTTAACGAAATTCAGCTCAGTTCAGTTCAGTTTATTTATATAGCACATTTACAGACGGCTTAGCCGCACCAAAGTGCTTCACAAAGTGCTAACAGTTTATCACTTGATAAGAACAATCATTAAAAGGTGCGAGAAAGTCATCAATCAATAAAAATCTGTCAATAAAACACATGATGATCGCGGCTTAGCCAATCAATAAAAACAGTCAATAAAACACGTGATGATCGCAATCAAAAAACCAAACCAAGACCTAGCTGAAGGCAAGAGAGAAGAGGTAGGTCTTCAGCTGGGACTTAAAAATCCCCAAAGACTCAGCTGCTCGGATGTGGGGGGGGAGTTCCAGAGTCTAGGGCCTGTAATAGAAAAGGCTCTGTCCCCACTGGTTTTCAACCTGGACCTGGGTACAATCAGAAGACGTTGGTCAGCCGACCGCAGAGCTCTGGAGGGAATGAGGGGGTGGAGGAGGTCAGACAGGTACAGGGGGGCAAGATGGTGAGGGTGTGTGTGTGTGTGTGTGTGTGTGTGTGTGTTTGTGTGTGTGTTTGTGTGTGTGCGTGTGCGCTTGCAGTTTGTCTTTTGTGTGTCACCTTTTTTTTTCTCACTGTTGCACATAAATCTCTCCAAGGTTCCAATAATGTTTCCTGTAACAAAACAAATCTGAGGTGTCACATGAAGCAAGAACAGGTCACATGTTCACACAGTGTATTTGTATGTGAGTCGGTGCGACGGCTGCTGCAGACAGACCTTCAATATTTCATGAGCTGCCAGATGGCTCACTACAGCCTTTGATAACTGCCTTTAATATAGCTATTTAGGCATACCTCGGTGTGTGTGTGTGTGTGTGCGCGCGTGTGTGTGTGTGTGTGTGTGTGCGTGTGTGTGCGTGTGGTGACGTTTCTGCGATCAAAGAACTCGACTCCAATGGCAGACACGTCAAAAGCCAGACGAAGGCATCAATAATTCACCATATGCACTGACACACACACACACACACACACACACACACACAGTGGGGAGTTTTGATGAGACAAAGACAAGCGAACTTTTGATTTAAATATTTGTCAGAAACAGACAAAGTTCAGACTTTCTCTTCTCAACATTTCTTTATTCTTTAGGCTCCACTTGCGATCCCACTAATCTGTTAGCGGGATTGTAAATGTCAAAATGTAGAACTTATAGTAAAGTTTACACCTGCTGTTCACACTTATCCTGCATAGTAGAACCCCTAAAAGTTTTATGTTTTTTTTTCCAAATTTCTGACCCTCAGCCCGCCCCACAGTTTGTGAAACCAGGATACAATGCAGCCACCATCATAAACATACAAGATACACAACTTAAGACAAGAGAAGTAAAGTGGAGGAGTAAGTTTATATTCTGGACAGTATTTGTTGTAGTCTGTATTATAGTAGGACCTCATAATAAGGTTTCCCAGCGAGCATCAGCAGTGTTAGCAGCTTAAATTGCCCCATTTTCGAGCTGGTCGGCAGCAGTCGGCCGTTAGCCTCACACACACACACACAGGCTAAAACAGAGACTTTTAAAATTCTGCTGACCACTTTGTAGTTTAAAAACTCTGTGTTGCTGCTTTGAAACGATGATCCAGACCCTATGTTCACGAAACAGATTAGTCCCGAATTTATAAAACGTAAGTATTGAATCTACAGTCTCTTCCACCCTAACAGTGTTTTTCTCAAAATCAATCCAAGAACTAGGCTTATCAAACTGCAACCGTCTCATAACCTAAACATGGGTTTGTTATATGAGACAAAATATTTGAGACGTGGGATGAGAACGTGTTGGCAAAAGATATCTGAGTTAAATGGCAGCATAAAAATTTGCAGACAAAAATATCTAAAATTAGGTAGTTGATAGAACAATGCAACAAAAGAGGGAAAAGAGGGAAAATAAGCTAAAGACACAGGCAGCCTGAGATATCAGCTTCAGTTCAGTAAACCTAAATTCCCTTTGCAAACAGAAAGGATTGTTTCCCGTCTTTGTCCGAACATCAGGGACACTCAGCAGATGAGTGTTTTGTCCTCTGAGATGGCAACTGCAAAATGAACTGAAGAGATATGATGGAAGTTTGCCCAAAATGGCCCTGAAATTAAAAAACATACCAGTGACTCAGTTAACAGATGCAGCCTGCCAACTCAGTAAGTGACTGCTTTTAATTCTGCAACAAATCTCCGAAGGCGACGTTGAACACGGTCCAACATTCGGAGATACTTTCACTCGAGACAAAATAAGAAGGTGACGGGAAACAGTCCCCTCTGGCCTCGAACTCGTCATCATCACAAAGGGCTCAACATGACACTTCAAACAGAGACATTCATCAAACCATACACCCAGATGACAGCAAACAACTTCTTTTCTCCTCCTTCAGGTTGTAACAAACTGTAAGCTCTGTCTTTGCTTTAAAAAAACAGTTTAGTTTGCAGTCATTGAGGTAAATGAAGTGACAGGAAAAAAATTCTAATTCTTCTATCACATTGCTCACATAATGAAGACAAAGCCACAGAAGACCCTTTTCTGCCCTAAGATAATGTGTAAAGCATTTTCTGTATCCACTGTTGTGTTGCTCTGGAGGTGAACTAAAATAAAAGTTTCAGGTGCTTTCCGGAATTTGAAACGTGATTGGTCAAGCAGTCGTGATGTCACATCAAAACAATTGGACGACTACCACAAAAGTGACAGCAAGCATCCTCCAGAAACAGGGATAAAAACATTCAGCCAAATAATACAGAAGATTAAATTATAGAACAATAAAGAAATAGAAAGTGCAAAGAGGAGACAACCGAAAAACACTGACATGGCTCCATGCACTGGATGCTGTTTTTGTTCAGATTCATCCTGGGGACTTGTTCTGTCCTCTGTCCAATAATTGCTGACTTTAATCACCCACTAAACAGCACATAGCCCGAGTAAAACAGACATGCTTCTAGCAGGTATGGTTTTTACCTGTCCACCGTCCTAGCTGCACGTTAACATCTGATAATTAGCACTAATAGGAAGTACAGCTGAGAGATCATTACAAGACAATATATTTCACTTCCACCCCACCATTGTCATAGTCAGTTCCATCATCATCATCATCTGGTGCACAGCTGCAAAACACACAGGCAGACTGCAGAGTATCATTAGCTCTGCTGAGAAGCTGATTGGCTGCAATCTGTCGTCTCCCATGACCCGTTCTCCTCCAGGACCCCGAGGCAAGAAGTTCCCTGCTCACGAGCTCTTTGAAACACTTCCTCCAGCAGGAAGCTGCGGTCCATCAGGATAAAAACCTCACGATACTGCCTTTCTGCAGCCTCATCAAGGAGGCCGGGACCCCCACTGACACAGACTCCTGTCCTGCCCCACGGACACAACATGTAACATTACAGTCTACAAAACTAACTTGACTTGAACATATTTTGTTCCACACTAATGAATAACTTCTCCCCGAATCTTGTAATTTGATTGCACGACCCAGTCACTCTAACACACCTAGATGTGATAATAAAGTGTCATGTGACGTGTTTTGGAGGGAGTTGAGACGTCGTCTTCTGTCTGCAGCTCTCAGACTGACTGACAGATTGCAGACCACTGTGTGAAGCATCACTAATGAAATCAGGATGAAACAGGGTTTGCTTGTGTTCACTGTGATGGATTATCTCATTCTGCTGAAGTTCATTCTGAACAAGATCGAACGGCACCAAATAGCTTCTTCTGTAAGAGGAAAATTAGTCCTGATATCTGCACTGACAGGCTCTGCCTAACTGAGGGAAAACAATCTGAAGTTTAAGTTACAGCCCATACTACACTTTCTACTCTGGACAGGCGTCGGTTTCCACAGGCAATTTATTTAGGCTCACTTGTCTGATGGTTAAATGCTTGAGAGGGTCTAATGTGACATCCATTCAAAGATATTTAAAGAGAAAATTGCCTAAGCCTAGGATTTAACAGCCAGAGGGAGAACTGCGCTCCCACTATAGTGTTTAGTATCACAACTGCTGTGTTAAAAAAGGAGCTGTAAAGGCGAGTTCAGGTGAGACTGAATACAAAACAGATTTTTTAGTGCATATTTACTTTCCTTTAGGTTTTTGCAGAGTGTGCTTATCATGTCCGTTTGGGATGTCCACCTTTCCTTATGCGCGTGTTACAGTTTAATTCAATGAGAAGTTTTGTGTCCAAAAAATGTGAAAATTGTTCGGGTCAAACGGTGAAACTGGGGCGAAGCATCAACTGCTTTTTTTTTCCAGATCAGTTCACTGTGAGTCTGATGTGAGGTCTGCTCTGCAGTGGGAGCTCTCTGTGTGAACTGTGTAGGTGTGTGAGCTCCACTGGTATCATATTTTATTAAATCTTATATTACTTCAAATTGTTCAGATACGCATGTGGCATATTTTCAGGGAGCGAGGCTAAAATAAAACACGCCATTGAAGATATATAGTGTTATTAGGACTGGTTTAATAGCACAGCCAAAGTTGAATTAGAGGCACTTTAGAATGGAAAATTATTCTGGATATCTCAGCAATAAAATGTGAATATAAATTGGGAAACATAAAATAGGATCATGGGAAATGAACAATCTGCCTCTGCCAGATGTGATTTTCCTTGTGCCCAAAAAAACCACCCACTTCAGCATGTCATTCAGTCTTATTTCAGCTTTATTTCTCCATTTTTCTAAATGATAAGGCAAAGCTAATTCAGCTTTTACCTGTTTAAGTTTCCTTTTTAAAAAGAAAGACCATCCAAGCGTATTTTTGACTTCTCTCCATTATCAGAGATCATTCCTGTGGTCTACAAATGTTTTTGTTAAGATCCCACCACGTGTTTAATTTAGTAGATCTCAGACTGCATTTTTAAACCCCATTTGCCGCCACTCATGTTGAAACAGGGTATAGAAACACTACAGGACACGTGGAAGGTGCTAGGTATGGGTAATTCATCCCTCTAAAGAGAACATCTGTGTTTATTTGGTGAAGAATTGCTGAGTGAGAGAGAGGGGGAGCTGGGAGCCACGGAGACAAAAGTTATTACGTCTGGAAAAATAGTTCCTTACAAGTGCTGCCTTGTTAGCTCAAATATTTGCATGAAGGTGGATTTTGACATAGATGCTCTTTTTCACTAACGTCCCACATTTTCAGGTACTTTCTGTAATATTTATTAATGTAAACAAACAAGATATCTCATAGATAAAGCTATTTTGGAAAAATGGGTGGGGTTTCTGTAACTGATTTGGCCAATGCTGACAAAGGACAATGACATATTGTAACATTAGTATGTTCAGTTAAGAAAATATTCAGAAAAGCATCTGGATGTTAAGCTGATTTACCCACCGGACTCAGTTTATATAGACAACAGGTCAAATCTCAGATTTATTTGGTTTATTCTGTAAAAAGAAATCTGAATTTATTTGTCAAGGGCACAACAAAGAAAAAATAAAAACATTCAAAATGTCACCCGACCAGGAAGTACAACCAAACATGACAACATCCTTTCACTCCGCACAAGATTCATGAGCAGCAGAGAGACGACTGACATTTAAAAGTTACAACAGTGAAAGACCAAAAGAACTGTGTGTGTGTGTGTGTGTGTGTGTGTGTGTGAGAGAGAGAGAGAGTGTGTAGTTTTTTTTAGATGAGGGAGCCTGCTGGGAGAGTGATGAGATCGTCGCTCCAGCTGCCTCCGGCATCGAGAACAACACATAATCCTCCCCTTCATGATTGCATGATTGCATATCAACAAATCCCAAAGTCTCTAACCAGCACAGAGATGACGGCTGGAGACAGATGAGGAACACTTTCAGAGTGAACTGCAGTTCAGATACAGAAATCAGTCGCGAGAGTTTGTGAAACGAACACAGAATGCAAATCTTGTGTTTTTCAAAGGAGGAGTGAGAAGAATGTGTTTGAGAAGAAGTGTGAGGTGGATTGACATTGAAACATGAGGTCACTGTGCGGATGGTTTGTGTTGAGAGTTTTGCCAAACCGACAGCATGTTTGTAAAATCAGAGCCCATTTAGCGTCTGTTCAGAGGCCACTTTCACTCAGCTCATCAGGTTAAGCTCTGCATCCTCAGAAAGGCTCAACTTTTATCAGTCTGAGGAGCCATTTATGTTTTAAACAGGTTTTAAACTGAATGCTACTGTGAGCATGCTAACATGTCTACATCTTGCATTTTGACATGCATGGATGTTGATATTTTGACATTTATGATGCAACGAAAAGCAGTTTGGCACTGACATCAGAAAGCTATTTGCTAACAGCTAGTTTGATTACACGTGTTTAATGTAGATGTTAATATGTCTTTTTTTTTTTAAAGCCATGCTAGCATGTTAACAGCTGTACCTGAATACACGTAACTGTTTGGTTTGTTTTCATCATGTTATGAATGAATGCATAGTTTTATAGCCTGTATCTGAAGTCAAGGCGAGTCCATTTTTAGTTACATGGGGCCAAATCAAAGCATAATTTGTCTCAAGATCTAAACTACACTCTGGATTTTACAAAGACCCAACAAATCCCTAAAATAAGGATGGAAACCTCAAAGGGTTTTTGGATCATTTGAGTATTTCATTTTTAAAATTAACTGCCCTCCCTGACATTAAAACTACTTTTTCCTCTGCCTCCACCTCCCCCATCACCTGCCCCTGTAAGAAGTCAACATGCCCTCCCCCCATGAACAAAGTTACTTCCTTCAATTTGCCATTTCACCTATAATCATAATATTGTGACACACGTCAATCTCTTCTGCCAAAGAAGAAACGGCGCACACACTCATGATCAAAATATGCGCAAAATTTCAACTTACATTCGTGCTTACTGTTGACACTTAACATATATGTACCGTACAGGAAGAAAGTCACTACATAATGGATGACTAACTTAACTAAACACATGGTGCAAAGTGTTCACCACAAAAACAGCTGTAATCCGCCATACACATGTGAACAGAGCATAAAGTACAATAGTGCACAACAGGCAACATTTGGGTGATTTAGAACACATACTTATACTCACAACACAGTTTTCCTTTGGTTTTTAGTCCTAAACCCAAAACACAATGCCCCAAGGCATGCTGGGGTTAAAACTTCCACTCTACTGCAAATCACAAATGGCAGCACCTCATTTGTTTTTAGAAGAATTTCAGACTCTGGGGTACCAAAAACCCCTCATTGCTTAAAACTATGCTATATTAAATAAAAGGCAAGTTGCGACAACATGGAGAACAACCCTGGAGACCCAGGAAGTATTGTTTTTTTTCTGATTACCACAGGTAGGGAAGAGTAGGAGCCTTTAGTAAGAGTCCACTAAAGTTGTGGGTGGTGTGGACCTGAGACTCAGCTATGCGTAGCAGGTTGAGTCTCTGCTGAGGCTTGCGTTGAGTATGAGAACAGAGCCGACGGAAATAAAAATCCGTGTGGATATTGTGGCTGTCCTTGGGTGCTCTCATATCCTGCAGCACATCTGCCAGCACTAATATGCCAAAAAAAAACTTTATATGCTCCCCTCATCTCAAAATAAATTCTTTCCCTCCCCAGTGCACAAAATAAAATCTTTTTCAGCCATTATCCAACAGTTCCTCATGTGTGCTGTTTCTCAACCACTGATGGATTTTTGGGAGATTTGAGGAAGAGCCGCTCATGTGAAATGTAGTTTCGGGGTTCTTTTTTTTTAGATATTATGACTCACTTTGATAACCTACAGACGCTTTGCAAAATTCATAAGCAACTACATTAAAATAATACAGTAAAAAAATATGAAAAACACACAAAAAATATTAATATGAATATAATGAACATTGAGTATCTTTTCCATTCCAAGCAGTGTCCGTGCTTCACCAAATATTACTTAGTTCGGCCTTTTGACCTGAAAGAAATATGCTCCTACGATGTCACTTTGGCAGGCTCTGTTTCCATTCCTGGAAAAAAAAGAAGAAGTAGAAAATATTGCGCCAAGCTGAGCTGACGCAAAGGTCTTCTGAGTAATCACTCATGATCCTTTAACCAACAGATGTGAATCACAGAACGTTCCCACAAGAGGTGAAGAGTCCCGCCAGATTTTCGGCACTTCCAGCAGGCAGCATCATCTCTAAACTTTAAGAAGGAATTTGGTTTATTGCACATTAAACCTTGTAATAAGGATATTTACGATCATGTACAATTTTCTACAGCATTATTATTACAATCGGTGCAGTCCTGAGAACTGAAGTTCATTACTGACGTCACTGCTGACTGACAACGGCTGAAAACAATGGAGGGGCATGTGCATTCAACTAATCCTTCATGTAACATGTAACACATCAAATGTTTAGTGGTGCCTGACACTAAAACACAAAGTTATACGATATATGCATATGACCCCGTTTCCAGGTGATATGCCAGCGTCTGATTTCATGTTTTAGTGAACATGAGAGGACACCACCAAACATCAGGTGAATTTTTTTAAAACAAGCATTTAATGTATTTTTTGAAGCATTAGCTGAGTGCAGGTGCTCCTCTGTTGTTTTCAGCTTTTTTCAGCCAGCAGTGACGTCTGCAATGAGCTTCAACTCTCAGGACCGCACTGCTCATCATAATAATGCTGTAGAACATTGTATATGATCATAAATATCCTTATTATAAGGCTTATTGTGCAAAAAAACCAAAACAAACTTCTTTAAGTCAGAACAGTCTTGAAGTCAGATTAAAGCAATTGAGAATCTTAAATGGACTAATCTGATTTATATGTCTCTCAATACAAGAGAAATGTTTTTAAATACATGATCCAACTCGTTATTAGTAACATCAATGTTCCATCTGCTGTCCACGTTAACCGTAAAGCATAAGATACTGTAACTGCCTGCTGGTGAATCATTGAATAATCAATAGACGCCTCATGTCCCAGACCCATTACGTTTGTAGTCTGAGAAAGAGGATTTGACTGTTGAGATGGGAATCATTTCCCTGTAATGTAGATTAGCTGGTGTCAGAGATGCAAGTACAGTGGAAAATGCTTAAAATGATCATGTCTTTATAATATTTCTCATGTTAGTAGCAATCTAATTGACATTTGTATATTTATTGCATTGATACAGAGTCATGATACAGACTGCTTTGCTATTTACTGAATTTTATTCACTCCCTCAGAATACAGCAGAGCTCTTCCCCCACCAAGAGCCCACTCATGGGGGAATTACATGATGTTACATTACTTTATTAGTCTGCTTGATGAAGGTGGCTTCAACCGCAGGTGATTTTCCCTTGCACATTTGTTTTCCGTCTTTAGCTGTGACTCCTTGTTGTTGTTTAAGTAGATTACACAAGGAAGCCTGAGAAACACCAAGTTTCACTGCTGCATCTTGTTGGCTCGTTGTTGACAGTTTGTCTGAAGCTTTGAGGAGATGATGTTTTTCATTGAAAGATAATTACTCCTTTTTTTTCCCCATCATGATTTTCAGTGTGTAGCAACACCAGCCTAAGATAGTCAGCAGGAAGCAGACAAGTCACCATGAGGGAGTTAAATAAAATAAAATAGAATTGATGGAACTTATTGGTTACTGGAACTTCAAGCAGACAGCTTTATTACTGTAGCAAATTATTTAAACAGCATTTATATTTAAGCGTTAGGTATTGACAAGAACTTCACAGTAAAATATGCATCATGATAACTGGGTAACGATACGATTATATCACGATACATTGCGATACAACAATTCAAACTGAGATATATTGCGATATGCAAAATAGTCAACTGAAAATGTAAAAACATGCAATTTTCTGTGTACGACCTGGGTAGTCTTCATACATCACATCTCATTATATTGATCATTTAAATTGAGTCAAAACAATTTCATTCAAAAATTTCTTTTCCAATTCATTCAGCAGTATTTGGAAAATTACCAAACACACTGATGTAGCTGCCATAACGTTAAAATGAAAAATGAAATTTAAGTGCACTCTTGCACTTTAACTGGACACACTGAAATTGAAGACATGACAGTAAAGTGCATACGTGTTATTTTGTGTCACTGAATTTATGTAGATTATTGGTGGGAATCGGCAAGGACTTCATGATACGATACGATGCAGTAATTAGTAACTAGTCGAAAGACTAATAATGTGGCTGGTCAAAATAGTTAACTACTTTTAGGATATTATCCTTTCACAGCAGCAACAGCTATGTCCATCAAAGATCCCCAAACAGCTTGTGTAGTGTGTGTAACCAACATTTTCTCTATATGACAAAATTAAAGTAACTTCCTTTCATGGTTGTCTACATTTTCTTTCTTGATAAAACTTGAAATTGCATTCAGTTGGTGCAAAGTCATTGCGTTTGGTTGGTTTACAAGCATCAGTTGACAGTAACCAGATAATGTCTGGCTTTGGTTTGGAGATCATTGCTTTACCCAGCCTGAATGAGCATCATCAGCCCAGTGAAAAGCCTAATTCAGGCCTGTGAAGCACCTTCATCCACAGAGGTGGGACAAAGTCATTGTTCTGCAAATCTCAAAGTAGCCTTAGTCTCAAGTCTTTGCTCACAAGTCTCGAGTCAAGTCAAAAGTCCTACACTTGGGATCTCGAGGCCCAAACAAGTCTTTAGCACTCTTCTAATCTGTTAAATTTACACAAATCGTAAATTCCCTCTAAAATTTTAATTTATGTCTTAAAATAATGTGAAGACAACATAACCCACTTCTTCATGGTTAATTCTTTAACTTGACTGGATGCTGTCGAATGTTGTTGCTCTTGTTTCCATAGGGGGCAGTGTGAGTCTGTCAGAGGTTCTCTCAGACTTCTGGTCTCGACTGGTGGAGCGAGTCTTCTCTCTGGTGAATCCCCAGTATCAGTTCAGTGAGGACTACCTGGAGTGTGTCAGCAAACACGCAGAACAGCTGCAGCCGTTTGGAGACGTGCCCCGCAAACTGCGCGTACAAGTATGTGTCTCTTAATGACATACGTTACCATGGACATAAACAAATGACGTTAATACAGCGTAACTGTAATTCATGTATGGAGACTGATTATGATTAATTCAATAGACTCAATTCTCTTCTGTTTCCTTTGAAATTCAGGTGTCCAGGGCCTTCATTGCAGCCAGAGCGCTTTCTCAGGGCTTGGCTACTGGTCGAGATATTGTTAACAAAGCAACAAAGGTGATTTGTTTTTCATGTTGTTAAAACAGCAAGATTTATAAGTAAATAGTTATGCAGTAGGTTAATAGAAGACTGAGGCTTTATTTATACTTTTCTCTGTTCTGAGAAGTATATTTTGTCATATTTTAGTACAAAGCCTCCTTGTTTTCTGTTCTGCTCCTGTTCGTCTCGCCAAGTCTTTGTTGTGGCATTTTTCAGTCAACACAAAACTGATATTTCCTGTATCCCTTTGAAGTTAAAAGCTCTTTAGCATTTTAGTAAATAGAATCCGTTCATTTCACAGCAAGATTTTGATTTTAAAAAATTTGTATGAATGTGCTTTAAAAAAAAAATCAGTGATATCCGTAGTTCCATTATGATATTTTAAATGTAGCTACTGCCATCTTGTGGTAATTGTGTGTTACTACAAAATACAGTTTACCTGAGACGTAAACACGATTAATCACTGTGACTGAAATGGGACAATAATACTCAAAATCAGTAATCCAGAACAATAAATTGTTCACAAGCGCAAATTCGTATTAGCTGCAACCAGCAGCTAAAAATGTTACAGTTGTCTTACCCCTAAATTTCACGGGATGCGTGTGACGTCCGTCTCCACTGACTGCCGCTGTGTTGCGTACCTACGCTGTCACAGTGTGGGTGATCCGGAGCCCTCCACAGCTAATCTGC
Organism: Naso minor; assembly: GCA_029874875.1. Lineage (NCBI taxonomy): Eukaryota > Metazoa > Chordata > Actinopteri > Acanthuriformes > Acanthuridae > Naso > Naso minor. The sequence continues at coordinate 19,219,643 of JAQFJB010000025.1, forward strand.
AGATATGCAAGACCTCTATAGCACAATGCAGCAATCCAGCACAGAGCAGGTCGAGGAGGACAGGAAGTCAAACGTAGAAACAACACTAAAGCATCCAGTTCCTTTCAGAATAAAACACTCAACGTTGACGCCAGATCATACTTCACTAAACTTCATAAACAAATCGTAATTGTGTGCAGAGCCAGGCGTGAAGTCAACAGATTTTCAGAGGCCGCAGTCGCACGTGATTCTGTAATTACCAGGAAATCTTGTCAGTCTCGCGACTCCAGTTGTCCCGCTGTGCTGCGCTCTGAAACAGCCAGTTGGTGTTGACAGACGGCGAAGCACGAAGCCAACCTGCAGTGGAGCTGTTCTGGAGCACACACGCAACCACTGGAATCTCAGGGTTAGGCATCACTTCTTATCATAAATTTACCAGTGCATCAAAAATTTCAAAAATACTATCTGCAGTGATGCCTCCCACAAGAGTCGATGACAAACGCTTGACGAGTTATGGAGGGGGACGAAGCAAGCCATGACCAATGAAGTTATGTGCCTTTTTGTTACAGGCCACTCCCACTGCCACGCCCCCTTTTAGCTAGTTGGCCCGAACAGTTAATCAGCTGTCATATGCTTCACACCAACCTTTACACCGAATGTCGTGCAAGATTGTGAATCCATTTGGAAGTTATACACCTTTTTGCAATAGGCCACTCCCATTTCAGCGCCCCCTTTTAGCCCGTTGGCATGAACGCAAACACACACCTTCACACATACACACACACACTTGACCTCCATGCCAAATTTCAGCCTCTTTGGATGAAAAACGTTGCTGCCAAAGAGTGGAGAATTGTTGTTGACCGACTTACAGAGCGACCTATTTTTGCTTGAGAAGTACAATTTTCGATACTGGGACAGTTTCGGAATAATTTTCTTACAGACTCGGTTGCTTAAGTAAGAAGTGTTCGTTTTCAGCACAGTGAAGGCCAAATCTCCCTTGTCCAGCTCTTAAGTAAAAATGACAACATTGTATTTCTTCCTCTTGCTGTGACTCTTGGACCCGCTGCTGTTTTCTCCAGCTGACTGCAGATTCAGAGTGTGTGCGCGGGCTGATGCGTCAGTGGTACTGCCCTCTGTGTCGAGGCGTGCCCTCCCTGCGGCCCTGCCACTCCCTGTGCCTTAACGTGATGAAGGGCTGCTTAGCCAATCAAGCCGACCTGGATACCGAATGGAATAATTTCATTGGTGAGTGAGGGCAGGATGAACAATACATCCTTATATGTTGCTGTTAAGGTGGTTAAAGGGTCAGATGCATGACACATTTGATAAAATTTGGGGGTTAGAATATCACGTATTTCTCTTATTTAGTTTCAATGATGCATTTTCAAGACATAATGCCATGGTATTAAAAGCATTATTAATTGTTTTTTCTGATGATAATTATTATCATCATTAAATGAAGGGTTTTTAAAAGTAGACTTCTTTCATTGCCTTCTGTCACACATTTACCTTCACCTCCCTTTTCCCTAATGAATTCCTCCTCCATTAATCATTCATGCTTCTCTGCTCCTTCACAATTGATCTGTCTTCCTATGTTTCCTTTCCCCTTTCATCAAACCCATAGGTTCTTTTTTTCCCCTCTTTTCATGTGCAGTGCTTCCTCTTACCTTTCATCACTCAGTCCACGTCTACTGCACCAAAACTCATTTTACCCTCATGGACCCTTTTGTCCGACCACCATTCTCTATTTATTTTAAGTTCTCTTTATATGAGGTTGAATGGCTTCCAAATCTTACCTGACTACCTTAAACACAGATATAAATCAAATAGTAGTCAAAGCAAACTTTATCACCCTGCTATCTCTACTTCTGTATCTCCCTCTCTCCTCAATTAGATGCTCTGTACCAGGTTTCAGAGAAGTTGGAGGGGCCGTTCAACATGGAGCTCGCAGCTGACTCCATCTCTGTGAAAGTGTCCGAGGCCATCATGCACATGCAGGAAAACAGTGTCAGCATCTCCACCAAGGCAAGGAGGAGTGCACAAACATGACGGGGGAATAAAATGAACATTGATGTATTGTTTTTTTTATTGCTTTCATAGGATAACTGTCAGGCTGTTGTTTTTTCATCTTGATTATTGTTTAAATTAAATTTTAATCTTCTTAAAGAGACAGCACGCAATGAAAATGACAGGAATTATACGCAGAGAGCACGACAGCCTGACAGTATGATTAAAACATGGCAGGCGTCCCAGGAGCTAATCCATCAGAGAGACGCCCACATCTCATCAGGAACAGAAAAGCTCCCAGTCTGAGGAACAGGAAGGTCTTTCCTTTAGAGCTCAGCTTTATGTTTGCTGACTTTTCACTAACTGTGTGATTAATGTGGTTGCAGAGAATCATTTCAACAATGTTATATTGTAAGTTTTCGGTTTAGTTGAGACATTTTCAGGTGTAGACTCCGCGCTTGTTCACTGAAACCCTGCTGAATCTCCTCAGTGTTGATTTTCCACTTTAAAGGGAAATGCCAACTTTTTTTTTCTTCTTGCTATTCTTGCCTTCCTCCCGAGTTCCAGACAAGAAGATGGATCCCATTCTTTCGACTGTGCGTGCATTAACAAGGAAGAGACGGGCAGAGCTCTCCCACTGCTAATTAGCTTAGCTCAAACACTGGTAGTCAATGGGAAGTGCT
>JAQFJB010000025.1:19517370-19530459 GCA_029874875.1 Naso minor
TGTGTGTAAAAGAATGAGAAAGGATAAAAAGAGGACACACACACACTAGTTCACACACATGAGTTCAGGCGGTTTACGTTCCCCCCTCGCCCGTCTAGGCCATTCCCACCAATCACCACAGAGGCCCCATCTGTTGCAGCCAATCACCGGACACGCAGAGTACACCCACTTCCTGTAACACTAACCATAACATTCCAGCAGGTAAACTATGGCAGTCGCCTCTAAATGGACAATTAGCCAAGATTAAAGGCAACCTCCTCGTCTTTCTCCATTAACTTAATTAGGAGGAAAAGACATCTCAAATGACCCCCGCTCCCTCTCGCCTTCCCTCTCTCCCTCATTCCTCCCTCATTCTCTGTGCAGCTTCTCTTCCACAGACTCAACCAGTAAAAGTCCCAGTTACATTAACTGAGCGGGCTGACATCCGCACCTTCACATCTGGGAGCTCCACTGACACATTGGAAGGTTAAGTGCCTTGCTCAAGGGGTAACCTTGATGCAGAGGAGCATGTCTCATTACCATCCACTCGTTCGTGCAGGGATTTTGACAGGCATCCCTCCAGATCGTGATTTGTGAACAGTTAGACTCCTGCTACGTATCCATCCTTCTCGGTCTTACTCTTTTTCTGTTTCATCCAGTTTTATCAATTTTTCCTAGCCCTTTGCTCCACTTTAACTTTTTATTCATGGATCTGATGTTTCTCACACTGGCCGATTCTGAGTGAATATGGAGGGTTCAGGCATCACTCTCAAGGACATTTTGACTGGATAAAATCCTTTACCAGCATCCCTGTGGACAGGAAATCACTTCTCTCTCCATTAAGCCTCCAAAAACTCTTTTAGGTTGAGAGTGTTGCTGCTGGCATCCCTGCTGTGAGGCATTTTAAATGTTGTAGTGAGGACATTGGGGAGCACAGCAGTGTTAAAGAATAGAGAGAAGCTGAAAACCAAAGACATGACAGAGAAATTTTCAAGATCTACTACAATAGAGCATTTTATCTGATTCATTGTGACTTGACCAGCTGCAGGGGTGAGCCAGTCTTGCCGTCTTTCTTCTTCTCCTTCTTCTTCTCCTTCTCTTGTTTATTTACCACATTGGTTTTTCAAACTCAGATTAGCACTTTAAGCAATTTGTATTTTTTCTAACAGACATGTCGTTTTGTGGATATACTTACAAGCATATCTGCAATTTAAAAAAGTAAGGCGTTAATCATGATCAATCAAAAGACCGCAATTAACACTTTTTTAAAAATCGCATACTATATTTTTGTGCGATCGACGCACTCTTATTCAAGTGGATGTAGCTGTTTCTTGCTTCCTACAGGCAGCCATGAAGAGGAATGACAACAATACGCTTCTGAATGGCTTGTTATTTCTGTTTTTAATAGGGCTGCTCTCATCTAAATGTGACCTTAAATTACAAAAGGCTGTGTTTTATTGTTTAAGAAGTCTACTTTTCATCTCTAAGAGGAAGTATGTGTTGAAGCATGGATTATAGCCTCTTTATAGCAAGACTTCATTTATATATTTTCATCCATAAGCGCTGAGACATAGTCAAAAATCATCTCCTACATTATGTAACGCTCAGCGTCTGAGGCCCTGCTGGGGCTAAAGTGGTGAAGGAAAAGAGGAGATATCGCTCATATCTGACATTGTTCTTATTTTTCTTCTTCATCGCACCCTTCTCCTCTCAAGCAAACCAATCAGCTGCAACCCGAGCTGCTTCAATGGGGGAGAATGATGCTGCTTCATGAGTATCAATGGCAGGAAACCACGGCTGGTTCAAACACTGCTTCCTTGCATGCAGCACACACACACACTTTCACAGGTATGTGCATATAGAAGGGGGAAACACACATTCACACACAAGCCACCAGAGCAGAAAGCAAAGATAACAGGATGAGGCTCAGTCTGGGTCGGTGTTATTAGACAGGAGACTAACAGCCATCAAGTCACTTAGCAAAATAAACCCTCCAGATACACTGTAATGTGCACTGATGCGCAAAAGCCCTCGAACTAATGCCACGCATTTTTCAATCATTGTGACTGTTGCGTTTCAAGCCAGAAAATTCATTGCTATTCTATAAAATGCATCTACACAGAACTCTGTCTCAGTGTGTGAGTGTGTGTGTTTCTGTCTGGGTCCATGTGCTGTGAGACCACAGTCCCTGCAAATTGGTGGGGGGCAGCGACCACAGACTGCACACACTGAAACCCACAGACTCCACTCCACCATCCATCTATCTCACCATCCCTATCTTTGTTTTCTTTCCCTCCTACCAAGCACCTATGGGGTCACAGACTCCAATCTCTCCATCCATCCATCTCCAAGCTCCCTTCATCCTCCACCAGCATCCTTTCATCCATCCATCCATCTCACTAGCTCCCTTCACATGACCTTCCAAATACCTATTGTTCATCGGTCTTTGTGTTGTAGTCAAGACCACACTAACTGATACCGAGACTTGACCGAGACTTTAAAGGGCCGAGACCAAGTCAGGACCAAGACCAAGTCAAGACCAAGACCAGCGCTGCCTTGCATGTTGTTTTGCAAATGAATTATCTGTGGTCAAGGTGGCCAAACTTAGACGAACTGACAGTCATCTTTGCTCCGAAACAACAATGCCGCTTCTCTTCATGTCGTCTCCTTGAATCTGCTCCCACTTGAGTGAAGGGTGGCAGCTGTCATCGGTGACAAAAAAAAAAAAATCAAACTACAAATGACTTACATTACTGGCTGCATTTGAAGAAGGACGTTCTACATCCAGTCACAATACTTATGTTAACTAATAAACTGTTGTGTTCTGGACTGTTCTTGATTAAAAATCCAGAGACTGCTATGTCTGAGACTGAGACAAGATTGAGTCAAAATGCATTCGATTCTGAGACAAGATCGAGATCCTAAAAAAAGCGGTCTTGAGAACGGTCTTGGGACCAAGACCGATTTCAAGTACTACAACACTAGGTCTTTGTCAGGCACCCACTATCAACACTTACTGTTCAATTATGACATTTTCCAATAAGACAAAAAGTCAAATCTTTTTCATTTATACTCTCCAGTGATCTTGGCAGAATCTTGACTCTCCAAAAGCTATTATCAAGCCTAATACCTCTTGTCCTTACCTCCCACCCTCCTTTAGAGCAGAACCTCCAACCCATGCCTGTTTCCCCTTAATGCTCGTCCAGCTCCTTCCCTCTCCCCTCGTCTCCAAACCTCAGACCACAGGGCTTTAATAGGAGGGTTAAGAGGTAATTCCTATCACACTGCCATCATTTAATATCTAACCGAGGCTGACAGGGAAGAAGGTTATGAACCCAAACCAGAAAGCCACCAGCAAACCTCCCTGTCTCCTCCTTCTTACTCTCCTGCTGTTATTCTCCATTTCATGCTCCTGCACTTCAACTTTTGCTCTTTTTCGGCTGTCATTTTACTTTCTACTCGTGCTCTCTCATCTACATACCTTGCTATTTACACTGCAGTCACTTCTTTAATTCGCAGAAAAACACAGAGTGGACAGGATAAGCAGCACCCAAAAAATAGTAGAGCGAAACGAGAAAAGCGGAAAGAGGAAAAAAATTAAGGGCAGAAGGAAACTCCAGACACTGTAATTTAGATTGTGCTGATGGCAAAGTAGGGATATAAAGAACATGAGATTTATAATGTTAAGTTTGGAACACATTCACCCTTTCCACTCTCTTACTAAGTTGTCTAAGAGCTCTATAGGGATCCATATTCGACCAGCGATAAATAAGAGCTATCGAGACCAATTAGAGGTTTTATAGAACAGTAAGCCAGGCAGTGGAGGAAATAAGACTGTCACTCACGAAGCAGCCTAGTTTCTTCAATCTGCATACAAATAATACAACTTTTATAGCATTTAGTGCAAACTCCATTTTTGCCTTCAACTGATATGCCAATCTGTGGAGAGCAAACATATCCAAATTCTATGCATAAAAAAATGATAATAAGATGAATATAAAGAACAAAAAAAATATGCTGGGTGGTGGAAGCTGGGGATGAAGGACGGGTCACACATAAACAGGAATTTAAACCAGGAGAACGGTGCTCCTGCCCCTGTGGAACCAACTGACATTGTTTTAATATACGACCGTGACTTAAATCTGGGGTAGGCAGTTTATTTTTGGCATCAATGAGCAAAAGTTCCATAATAGCCTTTCAGCATACAGGTGGTCTGAAAGAATACTAGACCTCTGCCTCTCCTTGACTCTTCACTAGACTTAAGTAAATTGAGACCATGACTGACTCTTTTTAGCCAATCACGAATCATTTCAGACAGCGTGTGTTCCTGTTGGCTGCTCTACAAAGGCAGAAACACATTCATGTCCCCTCGGCAAGTGAAAGCCTGATACAATATTGGACAACCCAGGAGAAAAAGTTGCCCTACCAGCTTTAGCAACAACTGCAAACACAGCGAAGCAAACCAAAAAAGGAAGAGCAATGAAGGGTGCGTCAGAGTTAAGGTGCAAAAACAGGGGGGGGAGTGGGAAGCGGAGTTGCTTCCTTAGGAGTCTCATGCTACGGCTAGCTTGATTTCCACAAGTAGCCTACCCTAGCTTTAATGGTGCGTTCCATTTACCTCAGAAGTCAAATTCAGAGCTGGAAGTGATTTCAAATCCGAGCTGACCTCATTCCATTAAGCAGACACATTGTTAGCTATTGTTGTTGTTGTCAACAGTATTAGCTACAAGCAAGTTTGACTGATTTAATGACACAAAACTGGCTAATAAACAGTGTGATGTACAGCTTTTTCTTTGTTGATGCACAGAGCTGCCATGTTGGATTTTGGGCTTGGGGTTATTGACGTTCCTCCAAGATTTCAAGTTGGAGCTGTGACTTCAAGGGGGCACATCCAACTGTGAAATCCTAAATTCCGACGTTCAAGATCAACTAAAATGCACCAAACTTGATGCAATACATGTAATGAATTTACATCATGTATGTGATTTTTCTTGATTTAACCAAGTAGTTTTGTTGTAGAAACCACTGACAGACTCCCATCCCTCTAAGCTGCAGCTGTTTCATGTTAATCGTGTTTAATTTTGTAAACATGAGGATAAAGTTACTTGACTTTGAAATCCTGAGGTGACAACTGAGGTCACCTGACTATGAATCTGTTCTCCACAGAAGGTAATGGAAGGAATGGCATATCCCATGCATGCAAAATTGGACTCTGGTATGTGCATGGCATGCAATTTAAATGTAGAGTCGTAATTTGTTTGCAGATTTATGAGACTAGGTTGCATGAAGAACAAGACGAAGAGTTGGAAAAAGAGGTAAACACAGTGAGAGTGTGTGTGGACATGTGTGTGTGTTTGCATCTGTCACTGTGTGTGTCCCTGATGTTTGAGGGGTTTGACTGTGTGTGATCCTGAAAGCCACAGCTGACGTAAATGACAATTTGCTTTCAGCCATAACAGTCTACTACGCTGTCTTCAGCAATACATCAAGCATCACCACAAATATAGGAAACACACGATCTGTCTGTGCACAGCTTTAAATAGAGGTTTCACAGTGTGCACCCAACAGAGAAGATTTCATCTTTCTGCGGCTCTTCTGCCAACACAACAGATCATGTTGAGGAAGTACAAGGGAATTTATTATTATCATCATAAACCACCATTATTATGACTGTTTTTGTTGTTTTTGTTGGGTTTGGTGGTTTTTCATTAAGGGGTTAGGGTTTCGAGGACAAGAGTGGTGTTTTTGAAACTGAAAATATTACAAATATTTCCATAGATTGCACGCAAAAGCATAAACAATGCTCCTTTTAGATAATTCTGAGTTTTTAAAACCTAAGAGAATTATTACCTTCGGATAAGACCTGTGTTGATGCTGGAAGATGCAAACTGCAGAAAAGAGGCCGTGTACCACAGATTTCACAATTAATTCCAAAATATGTCATCCAACTTAAAACATACGATGAAGCAAAAAGTGCTCACAGAGCTGTCACTTGAAGCAATCCATTTGTTCTGTGTCAGTCACTTGCTAAATGCTTAAAATCCAGCTGTGAAACTTTGGAAGTTTCTCCTAACAAAGCAAGGCATCTGTTGTGAGCTCGGACTAATGCGTTTAAATGACACGAGTAAATTGACATGTCACAAAATGTTCATAACCCTGCAGCAAAATTTGTCAAGCATGTTCCCAATGATCCCAGTCCACCAAACCACCAACCACCAAACCTGTTACTTTCTAAGACTGAGGGAGGAGAAGGTGATAATGTAACGTGTAAAGGGTGCTTTTAGAAATCTGTGACTGTGGGGAAGGTATTTAAGAACCTGTTCCTGAACTTTTGCGTGTTTTTCTGACACATGGTACATCAGCTCATCTTAACTCATTCCTATTTGGATTTCCAGCAGCTGGAACACTCAAACCAATACTAGAAGGAGGAGTGAAAACACTAACGAGCACTGCTTGGTCAGACAGTTATCACTTGCGACATGAAGCATCAAGAGTTGCCTTGTGGTCTGCGCTCTGATGTAGGATTTCCTAAACTCACCTGTCTTATTTAAGCAGCTTTTTGTCCGGCTACATTCATGCTTTCTGAAGTTTGTCTCCTTGCTGTGACAAACAACCATTCCTCTGATGTGCTCCATCATCCCCTTGTTTGTGTCAATGGCAGTTTCACATTGATGATCACCTATGGTTCTCACCTGTGTTGAGGGATCACTATCTGTACCTGGTACCAATGCGAAGTTGAGCCAAGGTAAGCTGTATCATGCAGTGGAAAATTGTTTTTCATATATAATGACACTGCAACAGTTCACCTGAAGAATAGACTGTAACTGTTCTGTTGCAAATCCAAGCTGACAAATGCTGCCACTCTAAGAAAAAGTGAAAAAAAACACAAACTATTTAGACCCACCTATTAAAGCCATGGGCAGTGGATTGTCAATACAAACATTTATGCTCGTTTAAATTAGAAGTTCAGTTTGAAAACAACAGAGGAGCATGTGCACACAGACAATCCATCGAAAAATATAATAAACACTCGTTTTAAAAGACATGAAACTCGCCGAACGTTTAGTGGTGGTCTCATGTACCGACACAAAAACACAAAGCTAAAAACAGATACATAACCCAAAAGCGGCTCTTTCTGTTGCTTCACAAAACAAACAAACAGCTGTTTCCTGGTTATATATCCTGTGTTGACCTTTGTGTTTTAGTGTTTGTACATGAAAGGACACCACTAAACATTCAGCGAGTTTTATACTTTTAGAACGAGCGTCTACTGTATTTTTTGACAGATTGTCTGAGTGCACATGCTCCATTGTTTTCAGCTAGCAATGACGTCAGAAACGAGCTCCAGCTCTCAGGACTGCACCGTTCGTCATAATAATGTTGTAGAACATCGTATATGATTGTAAATATCCTTATTGTACGGCCTAATACACAAAAACTGAACTCCTCCTTTTTTCCTTTTTGATCACTTAACACACCTAAAAACTTAAACAATGTCATCAACAACAAAAAGACCATGCATAGAAGAACATACGTTTGTATCAAAGAAACCTAAAACCGTTCAGAACTGTTCTGCCTCATGGAAACATGAATGAGAGTACAAGAACTGAGCCTTGTTACATCCCAGTGCTGGTTTTCCCCAACGCTGTGCAGCACACACACACTACACACAACAACACACTGATACACATGCAGAGACAGTATATTCATGTTGTGCATGCATGAGCACACACACACACATACACAGGGTCTACCTCTAGCTTCACTTGAAGGGAGCCCAAAACAAACAGCTATAAAGTTTAGAAGGTGTTTCAACCTTTAACCTTAAGCTGACAAAGACAACCGGCATAAATACAGCATAAAACCTGAATGAAAAGACGGAGTGCAGAGAAAGGGCACAGGGGTAGAACAGGAGACAGGGTGGGCGCTCCAGTGGGATTCAAACACACAAAAAGAGAGAGAGAGTATGTCTGGGAATGTGAAATGAAAAAGGGAGAGAGAATGAGGGCAAGCGGGAGGCTTCCCTGTATCAGTTTGACCTGCTCATACGCTCCAAACTCTGGGAAAACTCCTTATTCCTGAATAAAAATGCCTCACTGATCCAAGCAAAACATTCACGCCACGCACATTTTACCTCTTACAACCATGCACACACACACACACACACACACTGTTTTTCACCTCTCGACAGGAGGACAGAGCAGCACTGTGTCACCTGGCGCGGGACTTGAACCCTCAACCCGGATAAAAGTTCTGACATTGCACCGCGGCTCTGTTATTCAAATGGATCATGTAACACATCAAAAGAGACAGCGAAGGGCAGAGAAAGCGATGGGAGAGTTGAGGAAAGTCGGATGACTGAAGTGAAAGATGGAAAAACATGAAAGGTGCACTCACAGTCGTCCGAGTTTGGGGTTGGACTGGAAGAGAAGCTCTGGGAGAAACTGGAGTTTGTTTCTGTTCAGGCGACTGTGAGGGAGAGAAAAAAGAAAATATATTGAAAGGTAAATGGTTTCACATTTTAAAACACATCTCAGCATGACAGAGAAGAGCAAAAAAACACTCATAAATCACTCCGATCCATGCTTTTGTGTTGACTGAACTATCAGCAACCAGGCGACTGCGTCACCTTGCAGGTCAGCAGGTTCATGGTTCAAAGGTCAAACTCATGGGAAAGTCGGTCTGGTTTCCTGTGATCATGACCTACAGGTTATCATGCTGTGCTGGGTTGTGTTTGTGTGTGTGTGTGTGTGTGTGTGGGTTACAGGTTATCGTGCTGTAAGCTCTCAAAAGACAGTTATCACAATCATCCCCTCATGTGTCGACCTGAGGATGAAAGAAGAAACAAGCTTGTGGTGCCGTAATCTCCCCTCGAAGATGTTTTCCGGTAATGGAAATGTTTTTTTATGTGATATCCAATATATTTCAGAAAATATCTAAACAGTTCTGTCACTTTATGAAAAAAAAGACTGTATCACCACTGAGGGGATTACAAGAGTGTCATGTGACTATTTTCCCTACTACACAGAATCAAATACTTTTCCTGCAAATTACATTTACATTACAAATACATTTCTTTCTTTTCATTAATACAATTTTTCTGCATTACATCCATCATTATCAGTCAAAGCAAACAAATGTGAGAATTCAGTTTTTCTAAAAAGTGCCTTCAGGTGTGTATGTGTAGCCTACTGTTCCAGATCACTAAAAAATGCCTTTAGAGTGACAAAAATAACTATAAGATGCTCTAAAGATATTAAAGCATTGTGCAAGATGTACTAGAATGTAAAAAAGACACCATGTCAACCTCAAGTAAGCTAATGAAGAAACAGCAACGGTCAATCAGGAGAAAACAGGTGGTCAGAGCCAAAAGAACAATAACTCATTATTTTTGATGCAGTCATGTGAGCTACAAGGATCCCAGAATGCAACACAGACATATGTTTATGAATGACTGTACACAATTCATCTGTGTAGGTTAATGTATATGTATTGTTGTTGCAGTACCAGTATCATTATCAGTCTTGGATGCTGCCTAGAATGCAAGTTTGGGTATTGGCAGATGAATGTACCAATTATGTTTCACATGATTAATGTATCAGAAAAGGGACCTACCAGCATCTAGCAGACCAGAATGTAACTTAACAGACAGAAAGCCTACAGATAATTTAGCGAGTATCTGTAACATTTCAGCAACACATCAGTTGTTGATAACAATGTTTTCAGAATGCTCAACAAAGATTTTTTTTTTTTTGGAAGGGCAATTAATGTGTGCAAGTTCTGTAATTATGACCCTCGGCCCGCACCATAGTTTGGGAAATCAGGACATAATGCAGCAGTAACGTTGTGAATGGAAGCAGAAGCAAACCTACTTGAGCAGAAATGGATAAAATAAAGGGTCTTTTGAACAGCAAGTTCGGCTTTAAAGTCCTGCCAGATGGTTCTCTCGACAAGACCAAAGTTATCTGCATTTACTGCAGATGTGAACTGAGTCGAGTCTCAAATACCACTCACTGGCCAAACATACAGCTGATGCAGAGAGCCCTCCTCCCCTCGACAAAGACAGGCCACACTAGATAGTTTGCAAAGAAGACACAGGGACAACTCCACAAGCATGTCTGAGGTTATTCTGGTGAATAATCTGGAAAATATTTGTCATTGTTTTGGATTGTTCCAATAATAATAAACATACATATGCATAAAACAAGTATATTTGTCCAATCTCATGTTGATAAGAGTATGAAAAACTTGAAAAATATCTGTTAAAGGTACATTTAGAACAGATAAAATATGTGATTAATTAATTAAGCTGTCACAAACAGCTAATGGACTTGTATCAACGTCACCTGTCACTAGGAAGCACAGCCTAGACCAGCCAATCAGGACAGAGAGTACAGACAGAGACAGAGAGTCACTGATTGGGCAAATGGAACAGGAGCGATAGGATTTTTACCAATCCCAAATACAGGGGCATGATGGGAAACACACAGATCTTGTGGTACTCTCAGACTACGTCACTTAGTAACAGCTGTCTATGGGCATTTGACATTTCTTTTCCAAAAAGAATGCAAAAAAAGTTACTGATGTTTAACTCAAAGTCTCAAAATGCACTTGTAACTATGGACAATCATAGCGTTTTTATGCAGTGGTACTGGATTAGTTCTTGGTATCAGTTGACAAAGTTCAGGTATTAGAATCTGTATTGGGGAGGAAAAATTATCACTGAAACATCCACATACTGTATATATTAGGGATGCCACAATACAGCCAGCCCACGGTTCAATACGAACCTCAGTTCTTGGGTCACGGTTTCGGTTCGGTGTCGGTATGCATTTTGTGCGTAAGGAGAAAAAAAAATCTATGTATTTTTTCCAAAATTATTTAACATTAAACGATTCGACGTGAAGTTTAGAAAGAATGGTTCAGTATGGGATCCCCTCTCTCCTCTTGCTGCGCTGCTGTCTGTAATGTAGCTGCTGGAGGCGGGGCTGGTTGTTAGCAGCAGCAGCGCTGCACAAGAGTTTGTAAGATTTTAAATTTCCAGAAAGCTAAGCTGAACAGATAAAAGGCATACAGACAGCTTTCCTTTTAGCTTGTTGGTAACAATGAGCTGTTAGCTGCTAGGCTCGCACGCTGTGCTTGTAACTGTCAAGAAACTGATAAGCAGAGATCATCTCCTCTCAAAAATAAACGGACTGGTCAGTAAAACACAATAACGCTGTTTCATGTTAAAAATCAGCATTACTTCGACAGACACAGTACATCAGGAGTGAAAAAGAAACAGACAGGGGCTTAAAGAAAAGCCTGCTTCCTCAAACTTTGCTCCTAAACCCGCTCACTGTGTGAAAGGACTGACTGCAGTCGGCTGGGAGGCAGGGACACATGGTGCGTTCACGGGTTGCTCTGAAGCTACGACAGAGCCACTTCAGGGAGAAATATATTGAAACTAGTTACATAACACTTTATGCAAAAAATACCACAATTTCAAAGTGCGCATTGAACCGTGGATGGCGTACCGTATGGTTCAATGTTATATATTGGGAATTGTGGCATCCCTAGTATAAATACATATGCACAGAACACCAAAAGCAACAGGAAGGGGTGGCTTTCATTAATTACCAAAGGGATGACAGGAAATTACAAAGGAAACTCTCTTTGGATCTGGTGTTCTCCAATTCAAAACATCACCAGGTTTACTTGGTTTTTCAATCCCTGTCATTTTCAAAGGAACCTTTCTCAGCATTTCACTGTCATATCAAACTGTTTGTCGACCAATATGAGCCGCAAAGCAGCTTCTATTTATCATTTTACATGTAAAATACCATTTGTTGTTTGAGTAAGTTTAAAAGAGTAAAAAAAGATCACATGGCAAGTACTTCCAAAGGAATGGGAAACAGAAGAAGATGGACAGAGTGAAAAACTGATTATGACCAACCAGCAGACATGTGAGCGACACAGAAAGTGAGAGATAGAGTGTGTAAGAGTGAATGATGTGTCTGTGTGTCGCAGTGTGTGCAGCGGGAGGGCGGGGTTGACTTCAGCAGAGATAGATGAAGACAGTGTGGCGAGAGGGAGTGAAAGTGTTATCAAGCTACCAAAGCGTTCGGCCTGGAAAACAAGGCGTGGGGGGGGGGCAGGTTCGAGGATCACAAGGTCACAGCGTCGAATTTGTGCTGGAGAAGACACAGACACCAACCTTTTAACCTCTGCGGTAATGATAATACGACCCTGACTTTCACTCCTGTGTTCACCAAAGGAGAGAATGCTTCAGTCCAAAAAGAGATATCCACCATTTGAAATAATTGACCCCTGCTCATAAAAAGGAACGGCTGCTACGAACTTAAAGCGCACAACTGGCTACTATTACACTTATGAGTCATTTTAGGGTGTTCATTGACAAAACAGTTATGGTTTTTCACAGAGAAATCCTTTGTGTGTTTTGAAATAATAATGACCAGTTCATTCTACTTGGAACCTTTGAAATATAAGCAGACCACAAGTCCACGGGCACTGTATTATTAAAATTTGGAACATTTTCCCTATTAGTCAGAATCTCAGTGAAGTCCAGCAAAAATGGTTTGGATCCTAGACCTAACCCTACTAAAGAAGGACCAATTTCACCTCAAAATCCAGAACTTTGATATATTTTTGCAAGAAAAACAAAATAAAATTATATTTCTTGAGAATTCCCCTTTTAATTTTGTAAAATATTCATGGATTAGAACCTTATACAGGACCAGAAACCACATAAACATTACTTTTTGCGATTTCAAACCCATTCTGAGTCCCTAAATAACCAAACGTCCATTCCCTTGAATTCATAATTCACTTTAACATGCATGAACATCCTCACCTAAAGAGGAAGACTACACAAGCTCCATGTTTTTCACATTGTGACGCCATAAATCACACAGACTCAACACCGCAACCTCTGACCCCGAAACTTTCAAGCTGACAGGCAGGACAACAGAGAGGCTGTCAGCTAAGCATGTTAAGAGCATTTCACTTTCACTGAAGTAAATCAGGACCCTCGTTATTATCCATCACAGGGCAGAGTTTTACTCTGCAGCATTTTTTACCCTGGTTATCTACCTTACGTTTACCCTGAAT
>JAQFJB010000025.1:19542395-19553012 GCA_029874875.1 Naso minor
GTACTCCCCTCGAAAAATTGTAAGAAGGTTTTTATTTAAGCAAGTTTAGTTACTTTTTGTCTCAGGTTTTTCTTTGCATGTTGACATTTTAACAATTTACAGTTAAATATGCTAAAACTTCCATAATTTTATACACACTTTATTCGGCTTTCATGCCATAATTTGCATCTCTGTCTTGTAAAACAGACTGAAGTAGATTCTGAAAATAAACCCCCTATACACTAAATCAGGAATTAATTTTTAATGAAAACTGTTATTGAACCGAGAATCAATTTTGAATCAAATCGTGACCCCAATAATCAAAATTGAATCAAAATTGACTCGAATCGTGAGTTTAAGTTTAGCTAGAAAGTTCTGTTGCATGTTCTTCCTCATCCTTCTCCTCCATCATCTCCTGTCGACTATGTAATGAAGCATAAAGCATTTTTGTATTCAGTCAATAAACTGATTGAAACGTATTTGGCACAATCATTGACCAGAGCCTGACCTTAAATGTAAACTCAGTATTTATAAGAAAGCCAATCAGCAACTGTCCTAAATCAGGAAGCTGAGGAGCTTTGGCATTAGCCAACATATACTTGAGACAGCATATAGGAGCCTAGTTGAAAGCGTCCCGTCCTATAATATGACCGCCTGCTACGTCAACTTGAATGTCAAGAAAATTGCTAAAATTGCAGGCAAGATAATTGGAAGGCCACAAAAACATCTCTGCAATATTTCTGACTGGGCTGTAAGCAGGAAAGCTTAGTGGTGATACCTCACACCCACCAAACTCAGAGTTTAAGATACTCCCATCGGCCCGTCGATTCAGGGTTCCAAGAGCCAGCCGGAATATTTATAAGAGATCTTTTATTCCCTGTGCCATACAGGCCTTGAGCAGTGAATGACTTGTAGGCAGGTTGATTTATATGTATAGAGTGCAGGTATTTCTGCACTTTTGACAAGCTGCTGCCTGCTCTGTTGCACCTCTGTATTCTGTTGTATGTTGTCATATGTTTTTATGGCGTGCCGTGACATGTGTACTGTTTTTATTGTTCTTTGGGAAAAGAACCCAAAGACAAATTTCCACCAAGGTGGACAATAGAAGTAAATCTAATCTAATCTAATCTAATCTAACTGCATAAAACACAATCAAAGAAAAAAATTATCTGGCTGAATATGAAGTATCAGCACTGAAACTTTTCTGAGGTGTGATGTTGTTTTTTAAGGAAATGGAAGGAATATCTCAATGACTTTGAGTCTCATCTACCTTTCCAGAGCATGAGGAGGCCAGATACGTTTTAGTTTAGACCGCGATCATCCACACGCTGATGATGCTGCTGGTTCTTGTCACAGACTTTCAGAATGTGTTTACTTGCCTGTTCCTTAGAAAGTCTTGAGCACAGAAAAAAGGTCAATGCAGCATTGATTTTTCTTTTTCAGCTCAAGCAAAGAGCTACTTCTATAGTAGAAAAAAAACACTTGTTTTTTCTTGCTAGTTTTTAATTTCAAGTATCTATTCACTATTGAGTGACTCCGAGGGACAAACTGTAAAATTCTGTTTCTCATCACTTTACCTCTTTACCTCTGTAATCCAATTTATTTTTTTCACATTTGGCTACAATCTCTGTGTTTTCACTTCTCTCCTCCCTTCCTTCATCTGTCTTAAATCTCCCCAGTCACTGCTCTTTAATGTCAATCTGTTAGTCCTTCAAAGCCAACTTTACCCCACTGTTCCCAGCCGTCCTTTTACACTTTTCTTTTCTGTCTCTAATCTCCCCCTTTTACAGTGTCTACCCTTCTCTCAATCTCTCTTGTCTTATCTTTCACTGTTTCACAGTTGACTAAACACTTTTTCTTTGCATGTTCTGTGTTTTTCTCTCCCTTATCTCTCCTCCTTTATCTCAATCTTTCGCTCTTTTACAGTTCGCTACATTTTCCTTTGCTGCTTTTTTTCCTCTGCCGTCTAATCTCTCCATCCTTATCTCCATCTTTCTCTTGTTCACAGTGGAAACTTCTGCTCTCACCAGGGAAACGGCTCAGGAAACAAACAAACAGTGAGGATACAGAGCCAGGTGGAGAACGATGCCATCAGCCTATCTAACATCATCGCCTAGAAACTGAGGAAGTCAAAGCTGCTGCCGGGGTAAAACGAGATGTGATGTGAAATCACATTTTAAAAGGCATACTAACTGACAGTAATGTATTTATGTGCAAATAATGACTTCTAGCCATTCAAATAAATATAAATTTTATGATTTGCCCCCACAGAAAACTTATTGATTACTGATTATTCACATTTTCACCTCTACTTACCAAGATGACTATTAGCATTTTAATTGCAGAACTGCAACATTTTTAAAAGCACTGAGTTTGAAAGGCTTTTAGCTGTGCACACTCGCATTAAAATCTTGCTATTTTGTCAGTGATGGCGTTTGTACAAGTTTCTGACAGGGGGCTGGCTCAAGCTAAATGTTAAGATTAGTGCGCAGTCAGATGAGGTTGTATTCTTGTTGTTGCTCCGTTCATCACAGCTCCTCTGTATGCATGCGCCAGAACTGATCGACTCTCGCTCTCTTGGATATGTGAGGCCTCTGTATCACACAGAAATTCTAAAAAATGTTCTAAATGTATATAGTATATATTTATGCTACAGAGAACATCTTCACACAAAACCTAAAATGACTGACTGAAGCCAATCTGACTGACTAGAAGGAGAAGTTTGTTTGCACATTAGGCCTTATAATAAGGGTATTTACGATCATATACAACGTACTACAGCTTTGAAACTCCCTGAATGTTAAGTGGTGTCCTCTCATGTACCGACTAAAACACGAAGCTAAACATGGATATGTAACACAGAAACAGCTGTTGGTTTGTTTCGTGAAGCAGCTGAAAGAGACACTTTTCAGTTATATATCCTTGTTTAGCTTCA
Organism: Naso minor; assembly: GCA_029874875.1. Classification (NCBI taxonomy): domain Eukaryota; kingdom Metazoa; phylum Chordata; class Actinopteri; order Acanthuriformes; family Acanthuridae; genus Naso; species Naso minor. The sequence goes on from JAQFJB010000025.1 coordinate 19,545,310, forward strand.
CGTTTAGTGTCAGTGCATGACAGGACACCACTAATATGTCGGTGAGTTTCACGTCTTTTAAAACGAGCGTTCATTGTATTTTTCTACGGATTGTCTGAGTGCACATGCTCCTCTGTTGTTTTCAGCTAGCAGTGACGTCAGCAGTGAGCTCCAACTCTCAGAACTGCACCAGTTGTCATAATAATGCTGTAGAACATCACATATGATCATAAACATCCTTATTATAAGGCTTAATGTGCAAAAAACCAAATTTCTCCTTTAAAGCTACCAAGGGGCCCATTTTTATGCACCTGGTCTACTGAAGTGTGGGTGTCCACCCCACCCAACAGTAAAGATTAACTTGGCTTTAAATTTAACTGACCAGCTGGCAGTCAGACAACTAACGAGAAGCTTAAGAACAAAAAGCTCTAACCACTGTTTGTTTCCATTACAGGCAGAAGTAAGACGAGCATGTGTGTTTGCAACAGCAGGATAAGACGAGAATGCAAACAGCAGGTGTTCAGGGAATTAATATACCGTACAACCCACACACACAATGCACACACACACGCACACACACAAAGACAGACCACTGAAACCAGTGAACCTTACAGTCTGGCTGCCTTAGGCCAGTATACTGGTTGACTTTACACACACACACACACACAAAGGTTTGGTGTGTGGGGGGCTGATTAATTTACAGCACAGCTTTATTGGTTGGCTTCACCACAGAGAGCGAGAAAAAACAGAGAAATAACTATCAGAGAGGAATGTTAAACAAATGACAGATCAGGTGACGAAGACTCCCAAAGGCTTAATGGAATGAGAAACCGTGAAATATTGAGAGAATACTTGAGTTAAAGTGTTTGACATGTTGGGTTGTTGCTCGGTCGGCTATGTTTCTCTTTCTCTGCTTTCCCCATCTCAATCTGTCCTGTTTTCTGTTTTCTTGACCTTTGCCCTCTGTTTTTTCTATCAGGTACAACAATGAGGAATAACGACTATAAACTGCAGTTTCCTCTCTCTGTTCTGTCTCTATCTTTACCACTGTGACATTTCCTTGTTCTACTTTTCTCTCACTCTATCAGGCGCAGCATCTTTATCTCTCCATCCTTTCCCTTTCATCCTTTGTTGTTCAACGCTTCATTTCTGAATGCATTCGCTTCCTGTACTAATCTCCTGCTATTTTCCCTCAAAGCTCTTGTGTTACGGCACTTTTTCATTCCACCCTTCTTGCTCTCCATCCTTCTCTTTTTTTCCACTCTAAGATAGGTATGCTCAATTTCGCTCTCTAAATCTCCAAGTTACGCAAGGAATCCTAATTGCCTTTTTCCTTTTCCTGAGCTCCACGCTCTACAGTGCGTCTGTCACCAGAAGCAGGGGGCAGGAAGGCGTCAAGCTGCTTCAGAATTAGGCTTCGTTACAGCTGCAATCCATCCACTTCAAATGTTAGGATTTGACATTCAGCAACAACTGCTCAGACTTGCTCTAATCACAACAAGCAACCACAAAACATAGAGCATATTACATATCTAAGGTGGAAAATATTTAAATTGAATCTAAACTTTTAAGTTGCAGTTTACATATTTAAGTAACAAACTTAGATACATGAACTCATGTTTATGAGAAGAAACTTTGATCAAGTCACGTTTATAACTCATTTGCATGTCATTTGTTTCGTATAAAGGGTTATATGTTGCATATATCCAAAGATAGAATCATGGAAAGCATTCACAAGAAAAGTTCAGTCACTGTGTCTGTTTGCAGACCACGTATTGTCTTAAAGTGTCTACAAGTTTTGGAAATTTTGGTGGTTTTGTTGAACATTTGATATCCTGTGTATCCACTCACTGTTGTTGTGAATGTCTGTCACAGAGATGCTAATAGGAGGTAAACTCTCTCCTATTACAGAGAGGCTCAATGTGATACACAGCAATCATCATACTCACACACTCACACAGCTCAAGGCATGTTAACTGGCAAGTAAAAACAACTCTCAGACCAATATTGTGTAAAGTCAGAATCCTTTCAATTTAATACTTTTCAGGCAAAGAGAGATAAATGAAAACATTCAGCATCACCACCAGGTTTGGTTAATGTGGTGGGGCAAATGGTTAGCAGCACTGTTTAGAGAGGGAAACTGTGGAAGATTGCATAAAAGTATAATTTACAAAAAACTACAAATTAGCACTCATGAATTAAGTTTCTGCAATTTCTGTTATTCTGGATATGGTGCTAAAGAAAACGTGTAATAGGCTTGAGGAAATATAAAATATTGAAATATTTGCCATTATTTGCCATATTCTTCACAGCATCGAAAATGATCAGCTGTTATGGCACCTTGGGCTCTTATTTTAAAAAGAAAATGTATGTGGAGCTGGCCTGACAGCGGAGGCAACACACGTCGCTATTTGATGAGATGGAGAGGTTATCCCAGGTTAACTGGCCTGACGTAGCCATGCATGCAGCGCCTTCACACACAGACATGGAGGACTTATTTTCTAAGAAGAACACCAACTCGCCAATTTGGCAAAAATTTCAGCTTAAAGCAGGAGAATATTGTCATCACCCTTCTGGACGACAATATTGTGATTAAAAAAATTTGGATATCGTCTGAGCTTAACAAACAAAGGCAAGCAACAAAGTAATAAGCAAACATCAGCGAAGGATTTTTGGATTGCTGTCATTGAAAGCCCAGTGGTGTGATACTTCTAACTGGATTTCCCTATCTGTATCCCTCATGGTATCTTTCCTTGATTCCACTCGTCTCTCTATCATTTTCCCCAGTGAAGCTCTTCCCGTGTCTTCTGCCATCAACACTGGATCATATGCCACCTTTCACTCCTTTCATTCGTCCAAGTAATGAATAAAATTGCCATCATGGTGAAACAACTCTGAGAAATAAAAAATGAATCTTCTTGGACTCCTGTGTCTGTCGAAAACCAACCACCCACAGTCTCTGCATCAACCCACTGTGGTGTGGCTGTCCACAAACAATCTGATTATACATATCAACATCTGCAGAAATTACAATAATCCGAATTAAAAAAAAAAAAAGAAAAATCATGTCTGGCTTCTTACCAACTGCATAAAACAGCATGTAGTACGTTTACAGACAGTCATGAAATCCAGCCTCAGTAGAATTTACACAGCAAAAGCAAACATTTGCTGACACCAGTGAGGGAAATCTGCCTGGAAGACACTGGTTTGCTTCAGTTTACAGCCACTGCAGCAACAACACTGATCACTGTTGAAAATATTTTCTCATGTAGGCTCTGAATGCTCAGAAACATTCCTGACATTTGACATATAACATTTTCAAAGTTCCTCACCACACATTTGTCACAATGGGTAAGATTCTTGGCCTATTCGAGGCATTTGCAGCATCTAGAATGCTAACAACGCTAATAGAGACCAAACAAAAAAGTGGCAGAACTTCTTTCCCAAAAAAAGAGGAGAGGAAGAGGAGCACAGACAGTGATGAGAAAGGAGCCCTTAGTCAGTGAAGTATTTTTCCTTGAACAGAATGACAAACATTCAGTTTCACTCCATACAGGGAGATTACGTCTCAGTGATGCACATTACAGCTCCCACCGTCTCATCTGCATATTATTTCTTGAACTTGTCTCAAGAAATCTGTGTCATTGTCTCAATCTGGCTCAACTGTACTCTAATGTTAGTATTTTTAACTCACATCTTTGTTTTTCCCTCTCTTCTGTCCATCTTTTATCTTTAAATCCCTCCACATCCTCCTCCTTTATCCTCCTGCTTGTGCTTCTGTCTTTTAAATTACTTCTTAATGCGTCTTTCACATTCAATATCCCACACTGATCTGATTTTGTCAAAATCTGGAGGAGTAATGCATCCTTTCCCTGTGTTTCATCATCTATTGCTTCGTTTCCTGTCTGTCACAATTTATTCCTCTCTCCCTCATGGTCTCCATTCAACGTAAATGCCACTCAACCTCAGGAAGTGCATAGTTTGGTGTCGTTGTTAACCGCGCAGGCTTGACCACATTAGGGAGTCGCCTGCAAGCATCCCTTTCTTTGAGAGCCACGAGCCAAAAGGACTGTAAACCAGCGCTGTATTTGGTTAGCTCTTTTCTTTGCTGGAGTTTATAGGGCTGAATTGCTTTTGTCTAGATTTACTACTGCTGTACTGTAAGCGAATGGGGCGGGATGGGGGTGGAGGGGTAATTTGGCCGCTGAGAGGCCACTTGACAAGAACAAGGACTGCTGCTTCCTCACCAGAGGCCAAGTCAGAAAAAAACAAGAGGATGTCAGAACGAGAGAGGTTAAGATGAAAGAGAGAGTGAATGATAGAGACAAAGCCTGAGACGGACAGAGAGATGGAGAAACACGCACATGCACAGCGCAGCATACACTTCCAGCCTAACATAAACAGTCTGTCACTTTGAGCTCAGCTGAACATTGGATCGAAAAGGGAAAATTATGGTGCAAGTCACACTCTCATACTTTACACAAACATTGCACGCACACAAAAGAGCACAAATATGTATACACACATATATAGTGGAGAGATACACGCAGAGAAACACACTGAGAAAAGAAAGTCCCTGCAGAAGGGATAGAATGGGTTGCTTTGGTGACAGTGGCCTAACAAAACAGTGGCATAGCTTGTTAACATCAAACATCTGCACACACACACACATGCCAGCACACACACACAAACCCAGCCTGGCGTTCGTATGAAACACACTCTGAAGTCCTCCAGGCTGAGGACTTCTGTTCAGCAGAAATTCACAGAAGGTCATTCGTGACTTGGGGTAGTTTCTATGTGACACAGTCTCTCTCTCTCTCATTAAACGTCAAAGTTTCCAACGACAACCAATTACATGTTTAATCCGGCGAAAGCTTTAGAGAGTGTGTATCTGTGTGTATTTGTGAGTGTGCTTGCCTAATGATGAGTGCGCACTGTACGTGTGTGGCCGCATGCATAAGTTCTCTTATGTGCTTCCATTCATGTCTACGTGTTTGAATTTGGAATGAAAATGTACCTTTTTTATGTGTGTTGGCATGTGTCTGGGTGTTCTTGTACTATCTTTGTGAGGACCCATTTTTAGACCTTGAGAGTGAGGATATTTTTGGAGAGTGAGGACATTTTTGGCTGGTCCTCACTGCTTCAAAGGGTTGTTTGAGGGCTAAGAGAAAATTCTAGCTTTACGCAACCTGCGTCTAATTTTAGGAGTTTTGACACACAAAGTTAATTGCTGAGATATGGTAACAGTACTTTCTGGAAAAAAGGCAAAGACCATAAGCAATCAAGTGACTGCTTCAAACTGACCCCCAGACTAGCAAAACTTTATCTGAAGAGAAAGTAAAGGCAAACATTGAAATCATCGCCATCCAAATTCTTCACTGCAATCATCTCAAAGTCGAGAGGTTTTTGGGGTCCAGCTTTTACCTCTTCGTATTTTCTGTCAAGTTTTCACTTCAAGCTTATTCTCAAAACAAATCAGCGCACCCAGAGGAAACCCACGCAGAATATGCAAATTCCACACAGACAGGTTCTACCCCAGTCAGGTATTGAACCCAGGACCCTCTTGGTGTTAGATCAACGGACCTAGATTCAAACCAAGCACCTACTTGCTGTGAGTGCTAACCACTAAGCCACCATGTAGCCAACGGCACAAATGCTGCTGACTCTACCTTTAACATTTGGCTTGTCTACAACCTGTCTAATCATCTGACACCTCATTTCTCATGCTTCCTTCCAAGATCTCAGCCATTAAGAACGGATGCTCATGTGTAAATATAAAAGCCAAAACTACAAAAATAAGATTCAAGTCATAATAAACTATAATTTTCTTTTAAAGGTTAAATTCCATATTAGGCTGAGTTTGGGTTTGGCATAGTTGTGATGGTTAAGGTTACAAATAGGGTTGAGGAATGCATTGTCAGTGAGGGTCCTGCACATTTATGCACATTTATGCATTCGGCCTATAAGTGCCTGATTTACCATGTACTGCCAGCGATGTGCCCCTCTGTGCCTGTTTGTGTGCATATTCTTTGTCCGTACAGCCCATGTGAATACAGTGTATGTGGGTATGTTTTAATGCTGCCAGCTTGCTCTGTTTCCCAGAAGGGCAGAGCCTGCTGTCAGTGCCAGCTGGCTTCCTCCTTGGCAGACTGAAAGTCATTATATAGAAAGGTCAACTGCCTGCACACAGAAGAAACTTGGGGAAGAGAATATCACCCACTGACCTAGAACTGGAGCCTAAATATTGGTTAACTAACCCAATTGTGTCATTTGGCATACCATTAATCAAACGCAGTTGGAAGGGCACAACATGGTTACCACGAGATGGCCGCAGATGATAGGCGTGACATTAAGAGGCTGTTTGAGAACAGCAAGCTCATTGTGGTTTTACTTATTAGTTTAGACTCGTCTGCTATAGCAATAACACTCGGCAGCTCCTCATATATATTACATCACCATCGTACCCACGATAACAGTAAATTGCATGATGGCTCTTTATTCAAGAGTTACCAGAGCATGTGCACTGACTGAAGCTTCCCTTAAAGTTTTGGACATACACAGAAAACAGCACAAGCAAAATATATCACTAAAAACTTCTCTGGTTCTAAAAAGCTGGCAAAGTAACAGCACAGCATGGTTCGTGGGAATTATCAAAACGGCTGGAATGCATCCTTAACCTATAAGAATTCTTGGCTGTGGCTGGCCGTTGCATACAACACAATATTATTTGCACTGACTTCAGCCAAATGCTAGAGCCACAACTGAAAGGAGCAGAGCCAAAACTGAAGCGAACAGCACAGAACTTCTAGTGATTACAGATTGTTCTTGATCCAATCAAATTCATCTAAGTTTCAGTGACAGGAACTGTGTCACTGCAAATGAGCTGCTCTGCTGCATGCTCAGGTTAACACCAGAGTAGTCCAAGTTTACACACACACACACACACACAGAAAGATTCCAGTCCCACCACGGAATGCTGGTTCATAGCTGAGGGTGTGGTGGTAACAGCGTCCGCTGACCAATCAACACTAAGCTTTGATAAGAGCCAGAAGCAGAGGCTGAAACATGTTTGTGTTTGTCCATTCTACACACAGAGACACGCACACTCACTGATGCTTGCCCCCACCCCCCCCCCACCCACCCACACACACACAAAAACAGAAACACACAGTGACAGGATCATATTGTTGTGTGCTCCATGGTAGGTTGGCACACTAAGGGGAAATGGGAGGTGTGAAAACTTTACTGCAGTGATGCTGCTGGCAAACTAAAGGTGTGTGAGAGTATGTGTTGCAGAGGGAGGTGGAGGTCAGAGAGAGACGAGTGAAGAGAGGCAGGGAGGGGGCAAAGGAGAAGAAAAAAGGTGAAGTGAGGCAAGGGTGAGAAAAACACAAGAGAGTAGGAACAGGGGAGGTTAAAAGGAGGGAAGAAAGTGCAAGACATGTAGGAAAGAGAAACAAAGTTTGGGTAAAAATAAGGAGCTGGGAAGGGAAATAACAAGCAAGACAGAAAAAGTCCCAGACGAGGCTCAAGAAAGTAGAGAAGGTGTCGCTCGTAAAAATCTTGCCAAAACTTCCTTAAAGTGCCGTCAAGTGAGGGAACAGAAAAATAGGCAGTTAAAAGCAGAATTAGTTTATAAAAGTTTGCCCAGCTAGCTTCCAACAGTGAAGTCATACAACTGCGATTATCAGCACACACACAGTTTGACAGAACTATATGCGGAG
>JAQFJB010000025.1:19603366-19614575 GCA_029874875.1 Naso minor
AGACATCATGCAACAATATAAGTCCCATGTTAATTTTGGCATCTGAGTGATTTGAGATTGGGTTTGTTTTTGCCAGGTGTTTTGTTTTCTGTTATTATTTTTTTCTGCCTCTGTCTTAGTGAGGATTATAGAGGCTGCATTGAAAACTATGAATAATGTTTTTGCAGCATTTTTGGAGCTAACACAGGAGATTCAGTGTTCTTGAAGTTGGTGGTTACAAAGAGCCTTGTTGTAATACCTGTGGGATAATGTTAGTGAACCTGAGTAAAATACAGACTTTCTCACAAAACATAAATGTACTGGGGGGTAAATTTTAAACCACATGAGGTCCCCTGGTAATGCTAGTTACGTGTGAATAGTGTTTTTCACATAAAATTCATGTCACAGCTAAAATGTGAGGTCCACAAATGTACACACATACACACAAGACAAAAAAATAGAAAACTATTTTTCAATTAATTATACATTTTACCATTAGAATAACGGGAGGGGCGGTGCCAAAGCACCCTTAATATACCACACGCCACTGAACTACAACATGATTGAACTTTTTATATTAATGTTTAGGCTCTAGCAACTCTTGGTTCAGACCTTTGAATCCACCATCACAGATTGTTTCTGGCTTTGTGACTTCGTGAAAAGGCAGTTTCTCATCCAAAAAAGCTAATAATCAAGTGAACACTGCCAGCTGCTAATAATTAGCCAATCATCAGAGGAGGCAAAAGTAAAGATCAAAGTACTGACTCAACTTCTTTACCCATGTAAAAGTAATAAAGTACATGTTGTGAAACGTACTCAAAGTATCAAAGTAAAAGGTTTCCCTCTGAAGGACATTTCTAGCGACCGTTTATGTGCAAAGCCACCTGAACCTCACATCATATTAATATAATGAAAGACTATTAAAGGTAGAAACTGTAGTATTTTTTAGTATTAGTTGTTTTTTTTAATGTAAGGTACTGAAAGTAAAAATGTTGGCATTAAAATGTAGGCAGTAAAAGTGAAAAGATGTCAGAAAAATACTCAATTTAAAGTACAGACACCTGAAAAATCTGCTTAAGTACAGTACCAAAGTATTTGTACCTCATCACTTCCTACCTCTGCCAATCATTGTCAGGGACCAGACTAGTGCTGTGGACATGGTTGTCAAGAGAAGTCAACAAGTGAGTCTTAGTGCCAACACAGTAGGACACGCCTGCTACATTATATACAGTTCCATTAAAATGGTGAGCCTTAAGCACCAAAACTACTTGTTTAGCATAGAATAACATCTTGGCAGTATGTTGGGTTGTCTCTCTCACTGCAGACACCCAGTCTTCTCTGTCAAACTGTACACTGGACACAAAAAGGAAGCCTATGACTTGCCTCTAATGTGTGTTTTTAAACCATATTATTTTAGCATACTGTTAGCTCTAATGAGGGAAAGTTTGTGACCTGTTGGTCTGCCCAACTCCCCATCACCAGGAGATTTAATTGATGCAGCACCTCCAAATACATTGGTCTCAAGTGTTTGGTTAGGGAAAATCGAATCTGACTCCCCCACGGAAATCACTGAAAATTGAGGCAATGTCAGACTGATGATATAAACAGAGTTGACAAATCTCTCTCATAAAAGGCAAGAAAAATTCTGCAGTTACTTAGAACCCTGGCAAGAAAAGCAGGCAAGAGAAAGGCTACAGAGAGTTAAAGCCCAAAGTGTTTATTACAATGCTGACTTCCCTTAGCTCAAAAAATGTGCTTCTGTTGCCCAACCACAGGATTCAAGATGCAAAACCTGGACTCTGGTGTTGAAGTTGTGTGTTTCATACACCTGAAATCCACATTAATCACCTCTTGGTGAGTGTGGCATGGTAGATAAAGATAAATAAAGCACTTCATTCATTCAAAAACACAATGCTTCTGAAGATACAGGCCGTGTAAATGTACTTTGCATAGAGTGGATTGGTGAGGAACTTTGGTCGTCTGTGTTTTTTATGGACACACTAGTACATTTAAAATTAATGTGAGTCTAATAATGAAGAAACTGTGTAATTTCAGCTCCCTAATCTCGTCATATTACTTTGCATCAAAGCACACTGAGTAATTTCACACTATGTTCAGCCTTTCATCACAAAGCCTTTCTCAAAAGACCGTGTCAGTAAATAATCAGCTGCCACAAAACAAAATGATGCAATACATGATTAAAAAAAAACAAACAACAGGCAACATGAAACAGCTACTACTGAGCTGATAAGACCATGTTATGAGGATGAAACTATGTGCTAAGATGTTTTTTTCTTTTTTATTGCTAATGTTTTGTCATTAATTATTGCACACGATCATCAAATATTAAGGTCATTTTGGTTGAGAGGTTGTTTAAAACACATAAAAGCTAATTCTGCTTCGCTTAGCTGACGTCCCCAGTTTCTAGTGAAGACAAGGAATATGAATTAAGGTTATTAAAGTGAAATAACTTTTCACTTTACCAGCCCCTTATCACATCATAAACAGTATCATAGAGAGTTGATCGAATTTTTGAAACATAAATGCAGGTAAAGGACAAAGAATGCTTATTATTGGGTTCATGATGACTTCATTTTAACACTGTATGAAGTGTTTATCTTTAAGAGCGACCCAGAGCTGTCTAGATGCCTTTACTATTTGTTAAAGTGACTATGAGAAACTTTTAAGTATTTATGAAAGAGCCTCATGATTCCTCTGCTTGTTACAAATTACCTGTAACATCAAATGAGACCCGCAGTAAAAAGACTTCTATGTTAATATAGATACTTTTAATTCCAGTGATCGGGTCAGAATCCCTGCAAACTTAGGCAGAAAGATTTCTTTCTTTTTTTTTTTTTTTTTCAAATCATTGTTCTGTTCAGTAACAATAACAGAATTACATTCTCTGCCTACGGCTGTTAGTCTGCACCTTAGCATGTAATGTTAATGCAAATGGCTGTGTAACGTTAGCCCACAGAAAATACAGGTCATAGGTCTTGGGTGACATTCCTGCCATACAACTGGCTTATAACTTACTAGGGGAGCAACTAACAATAATTTTCATTATCAGTTAATGTGCTAATTGTTTTTACAATTAACCGACTAATTGTTTATTCCATGAATTGTCAGAAAGTGCTAAGAATGCTCATCTCAATTTTCCAGAGCAAAAAATTTGGTGTTTTTAAATTGCTTCTTTTGTCCAAACAACAGCCCAAAGCACAAAGACTCCTCATTTATGATCATAAATGACACAGAAAAGCAGCAAATCCTCACATTTAAGAGGCTAAACCAGCAATTCTCTTTGCTTTGTTAGTTGAAAAATGACTGAAACAGTTACTTGATGGTCAAAATAGTTGGCAATTAATCAATTATTCGATTAATTGTTGTAGCTCTACATTATCCCATCGCGATCCATCCTGCAGTCTCTCCTTCAGTCGCTTCCAAAACAAACACACACGTGGCCGGTGTTATGCAGAGTTCTGCCTGTCTGGCACGCGCTTGTGAAGATCTTTACCACAGAAGGCACTTGTGTCACTATCGCTTTTGTCAAAAGGGGGCGCTAGAATCAACAAAAAATTGAGAGTTCCTCCTCGTCACTTTAAAGGTGGAGTCAGTAGGATTTTACTAAAAAATAAAATATAGACATACAAAGGTAATGCTGCTCAGTCATCACTTCTGGGCCTCTGCATATGTGTGTTGGTGACTGTGTATGGAGACACAGCGCCCTCTGGCTGTATTTTGATGTTTTGGCCGACTCAGGACCTGCTCAGGACGAGTTACTGTAAAGAGCGATGTAGATGCGCAATCAATTTTTAAGTAACAATAGCGCGACCGCGCTTCTCCGAAACGTAGATGGCATGACCGCAGTGAACTGGTGCGTTTCCCCCAGCCAATGACAGCGCACAGGTGAGTTTGAGAGCACCGTGGAGCACAGCTACTGGAAGCTGTCCGGACGGAAGAAAGTTACAAATGTGGACATTGTGCAAAGAAAAGGAAACATAAACCTGGTGAGCATGTGAATAAAAGTTGTTCCAGAGCTGAGAGTGAGTCTCAGTTTGTTTTTCAGCCGCTTGGAGCACTGAAAGAGAGGCTGGGAAGAGCGATGCAGAGTTGGGCTACTTTGTGATGAACAGGTAGATGCTAAACACTGGCAGTTAGCTTGTTAGCTTGCTAAATTATCGACCTCTCCATAAAACAAATATAATATTCCTATGCAGCTTGCTGTGTAACATTAGATAAGCGGTATAGCAGTACACATAGTACACACTAAGTTACGATACTTCTGGTGCGTTGAGCTGGGAGGAGGGGCCCAGTTTGAATGTTGTGCTTACAAACGGCAACGAACGAGTTCTACTGACTCCACCTTTAATCAACAGAGACAAGCATGTACATCGAAATTGAACTAAATAATTATTTAAATAATCTGAATGCTGTAAGGACCTAGTAAGTATAAAAAAAGGCCACTAACCATTAAAACAGCTGCTTTTCCAAAACAAAACATTATGCTGTTGCTACCTTGTTAAAATGTTGCCAGCTTGATGGTTTTGTGATGGTTGTCACTGGCATGTTTGACGCTTGGCACAATCCTCCTGTTCAGTTCCAAAACAGTTTCCTTGGTGAACCAGTATCTTGACAAAAATTCATCATCATCGTAAAATTAGAATGGGCTGATTCCGCCTCCCAGTTTTCTTTGACTAACACTGCCATCGTAAAAGGTAAACCTCCTCAATTTTAGGTTTAACGTGAACCTGAGATCACAGTTCAAACTGGATTTTTAAGTTTTGGTGCAACAGATTTAAATTTAATCTTAGTTTTGAGTAAAAATTGAACTTAGGTTTGAGGAGAGGTCTGAAATTAATTTTCTGTGAAGTGTGGTGCCACTGAAATTAAACTCAAACCATGATTTAATCTGGTTTAAAGGTTAAACCTTGTTGGTGCAATTCAGCTTTAAACATAACCAATGAAATAAGGCGTTACCAAAGGCTTTCAGTGACACATCCTCACAACAATGTGTCCAAACACTGACTGTCTTCTGCTTAAAAGCCATATGATTAATCTAGGGCTTCAGAAACTCTCAAGGGAGCCGTCTTGGGATTGTTCATTTTCTTCTGGGTCTTCTCCAAGCTCGCCTTGCTTTGGACTGCTGCTCAGAGACAGAGCTCTTCCAGGAGAGTTCAGACTTTTGGGATTTGGCCAAACGACATGTCTTTGTGAGCTACAAAAGCCAGAGTCAAGAGCAGATTAAAAGGACTTAAAACTGTTACTGGGCCAGACTGATCTTCAGTGTGAAGAGGGCTGTTACTGATCAAAAGAAAGCAGAGACAAATTGTATCACTTAAAAACAAGCAGCAGATTAGTGTGGATGTGTCTGCATGCACACAGACAGACTGCAGGATTTCCCTGCACTGACAAAGTAATTATCTGTCTGTCTCTGGTGTTTTTAAGCCAACGTGGCCCAAAAACCAGGAGCCACTTCCCCTATGCCACAATGGACAGAAGCACGGGAAAGAAAAAAGTATGTAGGTGGGTTCCATCGGTCTGTTTACGTGCATTTTTCGATTTGCACATAAAAACAACTCATTGAAAACACAGAAAATTTTCTTGAAGGAGGTGAAAAAATTCGAAGTATCAATAAAAAAGATAAATAAAAAACAGATATAGCAAATAAAATTTGACATTTGACAAATATTTAAAATCACATGACTTAAACGTCACTCCAGCCTCCACATTCCATTCCACAGTGGCAGAGAAAAATATGTAAACACATTTTATCTGTGGACTGATGAGGAAACTTAAATGTTCCTTGATTCAGTTACTTCGTTGCATCATTTCTAGTGTCCATTGTGCTCTTTATTTTTACGTTGTCATTTGGTCTTTCTTCCTTTTCATTTGTTTGGTTGCTCTCTTTACGTCAACACATAATATTCGCAGAACAACAGTGGATGAAAACAGACAAATAACACAACAAACATTTCTTTTGCTGATTTTTGAAATTTGATTTAAAATTTGCAACACATTTTAATGGAAACTAGGGCTGAGTATTGTCAAGGACCTCACAATTCTTTTAGATTTTAATTCTGTGGTTCACGATTCAATATCAACTCAATATTGATCAATATGCTTTGATATCGATTCAGTAATAAGCATAGATGGCAGAAATACCCAGATAATTCATTAGAGTCAGTTAAATTTTTTAAAATTAAATTAATGTAATAGTAGCAGGTGTTTATATCTCTTGTCCTAAATTTGTCCCAAAATTAATTTTCATCCTCCCTGATCCGGGAGGTCCTTAAATTTGAGCCTTGGATGGCAACACATTTTTTTGTGAATCGCGTCAAGGATTTTCTGCATCAATATTGAATTGGGAAAAAATTAATTGTAAAGCATTGATGAACTGATTTTTTTTAACCCAGTCCTGATGGAAACTCAGTTACTGAAAATAATTCAGGGGTCCTTGTTTTTGTTTTTGTTTTTTTTTTACAAAAATACAAAAAAAAATTATAAAAATATGTATATATTTGCAGTCAGCATTTTCAAGGAGTTAATGATTTTTGATATGGCATCCTGCACAGAAAATAAAAACCACGTGGAGAGCTTAGAGGGTGAGGAGAAGAAGAGGAAGGACACAGCAGTCAAAAATACTGAATGGTCATCTTTCCGCCGTCCCCTCGTGCCAACCAGAAACCAGACGAGCTGACAAGGCATTCAGCCCCAGCAGAGATGAGTCAGTGTGGGTGGAAACATTGAGATGTGGACATTCTTTTAACCTTTATTTATTCGGGGAAAGTATAGCGAGCAACCTGAAGTTCTCCTCTAACGGCTCTGCTGCAGCTGCTGGGGGTTACCTGCCACGCTCATCTCAATATCACCACGTAAAAACAGTGAGAGCATTACTCATTCTTTCCTGAAGCAGATTTCCAAAGCAGGTCAGGATTTGAGCCGGCATCCGTCCAGCTACAAACCACATGGGTAACTTTAATATGTAAGAACAATGGTGTTAACTTGGATCTCATAAAGCATTTTAAGGTGCTACTTGTAACATTTTTTTGTCTCAAAATTACGACCATGTTTCCCGTAAACACTGTTGCTTCCTGTGGCATGTGAATGTTTTTTCAAAAGTAAAAAAGAAGGGCGAGAGCCAGCAGCAGCCCTTGATAACAGGAGAAACTCGCGCCAAGAGGTTTAAACTGTCATTTTGAATAATGGTAGTGGTGGGATTCATGCACAGTAAAACAGTCCTAATTTTATGCCTTACAGCTATTTCCCTTTGGGTGTGAGGAAACCCAGCACTTTCACAGCACAATTCAACTTGAAGCCAAACCATGCAAAGCCGTGTAAAAGAGAGAAGTTATTACTGGCTTGATTTTTAAAATGAAAATACCGCAACAGATCATTTTTTATAACCTTTAACACTTTACAAATAATAGACATTAATTATAAAGATTATTTAACAATGACAAACGACTTCAAGAACTTCTTTGCAAAAAAAATCTAATTTCATACAACCTGTTACCATAATATCGATTATCATCTGCTTTAAACTTCCTCACTGAATTCTTCAGGTTTTCCAATTATTTGTGCTCTCATCATATAATATTATCTCAACAGTCACTGCAAATTATGCTGCCAAAAATCACGCTGTCCTTCTCAGTGCCCTTCAAGGACAGTGTGACTTTGTAGGCTGCATGTAGTTAAACTTCCTTCCCAGAATCCTCCAGTATTTGTATGTTTGCTGGAGATTTAAGGGATGGTGAATTCAGCAGCCTAAAATGCCTCAGTAATGACCGGTATTGAACGGATTTTCTCTCAAATATTTTTTCTACAGAAATTCATGGTCCACAGAGGATCAATCTTCCTTAGGGACTGTTCAATTTTTTATCTATTTTTATTTATTTTATTTTTTTGGTGCCTATTAGAATAAAACTTAAGTAAAAGTCTTAAAGTAGCTGGTATTTGCTGTACTTAAGTATAAAAAGTACAGTGAATATAAATGTTCACAAGTATCAAAAGTGAAAGTGCAAGTAAAAAGTACATGTAAAAAGCAGTCAAATTTGACTTTTAAGACATTGTTCATTTTTTAGCCTCTGGTCTACTTAAGGATAAAGTATCTCAGTCATTAGATGCAAATGAAGTGATTTTTTAAAAAGTGCTTTCTTCAAAAAGCTTTCGAAACTTTCTAAACTCCTGTTGGTTCAGATTTGAACACAACAGACAAAAGTTTAGCTCAAGCTGAATCTGCAACTGTGCGACTGCAACTATGTCATAACAACAAAAATATTTAAAATCAAATGTAAAACATGATGACAGCAGCATCCAAAGTAAAAATCCTGTCATTACTTGTTTCGCAGCTTAAAAGCACCTGTTTGCACTCACGCTGAACACGATTAACCTTGCAGTCTGTGATCCAACATTATTGGCAACTGAAACAAACAGAAAAAGTAGTTTTTGGTGGTAGCCTACCGAATTTCTTCTGGTTTTATTTAGTAACTAAGATGCTTATGGGAAATGTAATGGAGTAAAAATATCTGTTTTCTTTGGAAAATGGAGTAAAGTAAAAGTGAAAGTCCACAGAAATAGAAGTAGTAAAGTACAAATATCCAAAAAACAACTATTCAAGTACAGTAACAAAGTATTTCTACTTCGTTACCTTACAACACATGGTGCACTGTGTTTCACTATGTATATTTTGTACAGTTTGCAATGGAGACACACGGACAACTTCACAAGCAACAAACTTCCAACAGCGATACCTAAATGAGTGGCTACAGCCTGCTGGCTAATTAACACTGTGAAGGACGAGAGTCTGCCTGAAATAATTTGCATTGCATTCAACGACTGCACGCATGAATTGCCTTCAAGAGCCGCCCTTGCAACCAAGATACACAACTCATATAAAGACGAGAAAGCTACAGGGGAAAAGGCGTGTTGGGACAGACAAACACGGCTGCGCTCACCGGAGACTACTGGACTTCTCTCAGTAAGTTTTGGATTGTTGCAGTAATGATAAACATACTTTTGCATAAAGCAAGCACATTTGTCCACTCCCATGTTGATAAGAGTATTAAAACTTGAAAAATATCTCTCTAAAGTGAAACGAGATAACTTTTTTGACTTAACTTTGTCATCATGACGTATAACCTGATTAAACAGTGCAATAGTAGTGAGAAGGTTTTTCGCAGAAAAACGAAAAATCAGTAATTCTCTCTGTACTCTCTGTCCTAATTCACCGGTCTACGCTGCGCTTCTTAGCAACAGGTGACTCTTCCAACAACAGAGTGTCTGCAAGTCACACCGTCAGTCTGCTCGAGCTG
Organism: Naso minor; assembly: GCA_029874875.1. Taxonomy (NCBI): domain Eukaryota; kingdom Metazoa; phylum Chordata; class Actinopteri; order Acanthuriformes; family Acanthuridae; genus Naso; species Naso minor. The sequence goes on from JAQFJB010000025.1 coordinate 19,612,657, forward strand.
AGACGGACCAGTTTACTCCGCTGCAACTTTCCCTGCAACCGTTTGGTCTCAGTTCAAACTGGACCTAAAAGAGAGAGACAAGGAACTAAATAAAGCGCGAGCTGGAGCAAACGTCTGCAGTGGATTTGCTTCCCAACTAGCTACAGCTAACGTTAGCTTGCTAGCTCATTTGCAGAAGGTATCTCCTGAAACTTTAAGGTACATTTAGAAAAGACTGAGAATGTGCAATTAATTTACAATTAATTTGGAGTTAACTGTGGAAAATCCTGCGTTTAATCGCCCTTAAATATATTAATTGATGGACAGCCCTAATAATTACACAAATAATAGATTATTACCAGTAGGCTATTTTAGATGACAAATAAAGTGGCTGCAATAATGGCTGTATGTGTTCGTCATGTTATCAGATCTAAGCAGATATACTTCAGGGAGAACTGTGAGAACTGCAACAGAAATAAAAGCCCAAAAATACAAAACTAAGACTCAGGCTGTCATCAACCATTTTTCCTCCAAGTTCTGTGGTAACATGTTGATCTGGGGAAAAATAGATAAATAGATAAATAAAAACCTTTCATAAAGTACATGAATCGTGTGTTTTAATTTAATGAGGTCATCGTGGAAATGTCTACTGTAACATAAACTCTGTGTGTGTGTGTGTGTGTGTGTGTGTGTGTGTGTGTGTGTGTTTAATGTGTGTACATAAATTCTCACATTTCTCAGCTTCACCTGAGACGATGCCCCAATGGTTGATTAAAGGACAGTTGATATCCTCACATCAGTGGTTGCCATGGTACTTAATTGGCACAAATTACCTAGAGTGTGGCAGTCATTTCCTCATTAAGTGCTTGGGGAGGTCGCAGAGGCTAAAGTTACACTGATCACATGAAGTGTTCTCAATCAAGTCCTCAGATTACCAGAAGGGCTGCCTCAGCCTGGGAACAATCAAAAAGAGCTTTCCTCTCTTTCATGTTTTTCTTTGTTTTTTTGTCGTTTCACTCAGCTGAAGTCTCTGTCTCTCTGAATGAGACATCTGCTATCTTCTCTCTCATCCTGTCTCTACATATCAACAAAATGTGTCTGATTTTGAATGTGAAAACAGTGGATCTCCTTTCTCCATCCCAAGAGAAACCATCTTCACATCTGTGTTCTCTAAAATTGGCTTTGTGTTTCCCCAGTTTCACCTTCATCTTTATGTCCCCTGCTTACTCTGTCTTTCCCCTCTGTTTTAACTGCTCATTTATCTCTCTCTAAGATTCTTTCTCCCTTCATCATTCCCCTTTGTTCCTCCACCCTTCTTGGTTTAAAGGGATACGTCAACTTTTTTTTTCCTTTTTGGTATTCATCTCCCTCCCGAGTTACAGATGAGAAGATAGATCCCACTCCTTTGACTGTGTGTGCAGTAACAAGGAAGAGACGGGCAGAGCTCACCCACCACTAATTAGCTTAGCTCAAACACTGATAGTCAATGGGAACTGCTAGCCTGCCTCCACCTAAATTTATCAGATAAACTTTCCAGCAACTCTAAAGAGTGCTTGTTGTGACTTTTTTATTCACCACGTTGTGCTATTTTTAGACTCAGATTAGCTCTTTATGTAATTTTAGAATCAAATACATACCTGAAGTAAACTGCAGGGCACGTGCACCACGAAACAGCACTGAAGAAGAAGAAGAAGAAGAAGAAGGAGAAATACATTAAGTACTACAACAAGCACACAGGACTGTTCATAGTTGTTGGAATGTTTAGCTAATGACTTTAGGCAGAGGCAGGCTAACATTTCCCATTGACTACCAGAATTTGAGCTAAGCTAATTAGCGGTGGACCAGCTCTGCCTGTCTCTTCCTTGTTACTGCATGCACTGTCGAAAAAATTGGTATCTGTCTTCCTGTGTGGAACCAGGGGGAGGAAAAAGACAGAAAGA
>JAQFJB010000025.1:19695933-19714187 GCA_029874875.1 Naso minor
TATTTGTAAAGTGTCATGAGATAACATTTGTTGTGATATGGCGCTATATAAATAAAACTGACTTGACTTGACTTGACCTTTGACCCTGCTAGTGAGAATTTCCTGGATGTCAACAAGGTGAAACCACTACTGGATTTGACAAATACCAAAATGGTTGAGGCACAGTTCACAGTTACATGGGAGTTTTTGAAAACTCGGCACACAGGCCATGAGGACTTTGGGCATATTGCAATACTCCAGCGTTTTCGGTGCCATGCCAGTGGTAATGACTGCCTTCAAACACGCACTAACATTTGGGGCATCAACTGCTACGTGCGAGAACTCTTTCTCCATGCTGAAAAATGTATTTACTGAGCACAGGCGCAGCATGTTACATGTACAGAAAACCCGTCTGATCCAGCTGGCATTTGGGAATGACGTCAGCCGGAAATTTAAAGATGAATGGAAGGAGATACTGCTGAGGAGGTTTAACTCGTCAGCAAACAGAAAACTGCAATTCTACCAAAGGTAAGAGCTGGTTATTTCATTATTTTTATTGTTGATGCTGCTGTTTTTGTTTGCAATGTGGTTAAAGTTACCATTCATATGTTCGAAATGTTAGATCAGCGCTGTTTGATCTGTTAAGAGCTGCTTATTTCATCATTTGTGCTGCTGCTGCTACAGTTTGTGTTAGTGTTTGTTTGCAATGTGGTTATTATTCATATCGTGTTGGAAACATGAGATCAGCACTGTCTTTATATTTCTCTCAGGTTACCTGGCTTGTTTCTAGCTTCTGATTGGCTAGTATGGCTATTTGGGATTTCATCAGTTTAGTGGTCGGGTTTCGATGAACATTATACTAGTAGCTTAAAGTAGGCACATTTACTTTGTGGCAGTATGTCATTGTAACTTATCTCCAGTCATGGTAAAAACACTGGATTGGTGTATCTATGTTGCTTACATAAGACAAATGGGCTGTTACACACATTTTCGTAGAGAGTACTATGCGCTATGTTGTTGACCCCCCTCCAGTTTTACTCACCCCCCTTACTGCACTGAGCTGGCACCGGGACTGCATTATATCCCTAATTCGGATAGATAGAGAAAAGGATAAGGGTGAAAATCAGCAGAATTGCCCTTTAATAATCTTTTAATTCTAATTTTTCATTGAATAGGTTGTGATGACATTTTGTGCATATTTTCATAGTCACCGACTTGATTGCTCCAAAGACTTTCCCTGTGGCGTTACCATGAGCTTGACATTTTGTCCATTAGGCTTCCACTATCCTGAGGATAAGAGGGATGAAGCGGTTCATGAAGAATATCTCGTCCTGTTCGGTTCACTTGTCACGCTTCAGGGCATGTGTGTATCAGGACATGTGCAACATTAACCTTGAGTCAGTAACCCAGTGAAGTTTTTCTTTTTTCTTCACTTGGTACGGAGGAGTCAGTAATCTGCTCCTTGACGGCCGTCTCACCTAACTGTCACAGCATCATCTTCTCCTGCCCCTGATCCATGAAATATGTCACTTTTATAGGTATTGTAGAAACATTGTTGTAGAAACTCAATGTCCTCACGGTTATACGGTTGTACTTGAAACCTTTATTAACTTCTTTCACATGAAATTAACAGAGCCAGCACGCTTCATTCTCCGTCTCCGCTCATGCTGCAGCTACTAACGCAGACTGTGTACATCACGTGACTTCCTTAGTCTCTTAAAGGGATATTGCCTAATTCTCACAACACTACATATGGAGAGAGGCATGTAACAGAACTTACGTACTATTTATTTTAAAGCTTTCGTCACCAGTGACTTACTTGCGATCAAGAACTTTTATTTACAACATTCCGGTGCAAAGATCTTTATCAGGTTACAGAAACTGAGCTCTCTTTTTTTTTTAATTATCAGTTCAGGCACCATTTCAGGCTCGCTGCCGTTTTAAAGTATCGATTGAACACTAGCATTGGGAAAACTCAAACCATACCCAACCCTACCAGTGAGTTGCAGCATTAAAAATTATCTGGCAAAAGTCACACTGATGGACTGACATACTGTATATTCATACATGTCATTTTGCATGTGGAGGACTGGACAGAAAGTACATTGTTGAAAGCCTGAATTCTCTTTATGTGGCTTCAAGGCTTTGATCTGTAGAGACTCAATCTCACCTTGTGACTTGATTTTACCTGCTGCTTCAGGGAATCGACCGACCTGTCATACCTAAAAAACCTGTGTACTCGCTGTAAGATCTAAATATAATACCAGTTTATGACAGTGGTGCTTCATCTGCATCCCATTTTTGAGAACAGACCTCTGTATAGATAACAGATTACTTGGATTTTTTGTTGAACAAACATTCACTGATCCTGCTGAAATGGCTGCATTACATAAAACAGCTGACAGACACTGAAGAAAAACAGAAAAATCCCCCAAACATCCACACATTCATAAAGCTTCATGACGTTTGTGTTTAAGTTTGGAGCTCAAGAACCCAGCTTACCTTTTAACACATAATTAATGTTTATTTTACTCAAACTGGAGAATCAAGTGGGTGTAGAAGCAAAAACTTCCACAAGGCAATGCTGCACTGACACTTGAAAATATAAGTGAATATATGTCTAGTTATTGCATCACGTGTCTTTTTATAGTTTATTACTAAAGATCAAATGTTTAGAAGTTGTCATTTCACTGATGATGCTTCTCGTCTTTCTCTGTCAGATGACTCCAGCTCAAGAGGTGCAGCAGGGACGGCAAATGGTGACTCCGAACATGCCCCAGAACTCGCTGGGAAACTGGGTAACCACTTACAACCTCATTGAACACATCACTATACTTTTACACTTTTTTATATATGAAAATAGTCTAGAGGTGACACCTCAGATAAAGTACAGTAGCAGATAGGACTGCATGATTATGGCACAATTATTGTGATCAACATTGAGATCATGATTGTTTATCACGATTATTCATTGATTTAGGTAACAAAAATATTTTTATTGCACTGTAACAAACATGACATTATCAAGGCACGTAGTTGATAGCCTATAATATTCATTATTGAAAACATAATCAGATCATGTTAAACGAGAAGGAGGACTGCAGCAGAGGAAAATGAAACTGAAACTACGAGTGTCTGTCTGAGCTCAGCTCATGCAGGTGGGGGGGTTGCGGCGCTGTAGTGGCGATGACAGATATCGTCATATTTTGCTGCAAAAGTGGTTCCCAAAATTTACACACAATTTTTTAAAAATTTGCCTGCATTTGGCGTGCTGCAAGTGGTCATTTCAGGCCCTGCTAGAGGGATTTCAGTGGACATTTTGACTGGTGAGATTTGAATATGCCCAACTTCAACAGACTTTTTCCGGTCAAAGACCAGTAATAACCAGGTAATGTAAGCTCTGCTTTGTGTATTATTTGTTCCTGGTTAATATCACTTGCCCTAAATTCAAAATATTTTCCGTCAATGGATGAAAATCCACTCTGAGAGACAAGCTCTTTGCTCTGTGCTGTTCCAGACATTAGATTTTTGTGTTGACCGTCTGTTATCTGTTATAGCCGATATTAGACGTTCGACGTAATGTTAGCATTCTAGTCCGGACTGCATCCAGGAAACTTGTGCTGCTTGATTTGCTTTGCCGTGGAGCAGGTGTGTACTATTTGCTCTGGGGGCGGAGCACACATTTTCAGTATTACTCGATCATGTTCATTTAATCGTTGAAAGTCAAAAGTGTGTACGCGATTAAACTTTAATTAACTGTGCAGCCCTAGTAGCAGAGAATACAGTAAACATGTGGCACACTGTCGGCGGGGGGGGTGGGGGTGTATGCCCACACACAAACAAAGCCGGGGCACACATCAGGGTGCTTGTTTGCTCAGATAATTGGCTCTGACAGAGTGGAGAGCAGTCTATTTGTGTGAGGTGTGATTCGGTGAGACACATTCCTTCCTCCCCTCCCTCCCAAGTCTCCCTGGACTCCCTGTCATGTAACTTAACACTCCTCTCTTTGCTTGTTGTTATCCTTTTACACAACACACTCTTTTCTCCTCTACCTTTCTCTCTTTCTTTCTGTCTGTCATAAACATTCATGCACATTTACACTTCAGATGTCAACAAACATTTCCTTGTCTGCTGCCCTTTGTCTTTGTTTTTTCACACACATTCTTTCTCTTTATCTGTTTGCCTCTCTGTGCGCACACACAGCTAAACATACTCACTCACTGCATTGGCCAGGGCTGCGTTCAAATCGACTTTAGCCCCTTATTTATTTGAACAAGGCGCGTTTGGCGACGTAGTAGTGGGCAACAACACGCTGGTGCCCGGCTTACCTTCAACCATGACACCGGGGCTAGCAGCAGAAGGAAACAATAAAATACAGACATAACTTAAACATTTTGTACAGTTTCTGTACTGCTTATGATTATTAAATGAATACATGTTACATAAATACGTGAATAAATGTGTTTTAAAGTCTTATTTAAAAATATTACAAACTGTGTGCATCGTTTATCCTTTAAAAACACAAATCTGGAACAACAACTGGACTTTTTGATCCTGTTTCATTTATAAATGTACGTAAACATCTTCAACATCGTCGTGTGAAAAAGCAACCTGTTGTCTTAAAGGTTTGTAATTCTGGAAAATATTTGTTTTTATTTTCTTGACAAAAGTTACAAAGTTATTGTGTGTCAAGGTAGCGTTGGCTCAAATCGCACACTGCCGTTTTGCGCTTACCAGAAGTGACAACACCTTTTTTTCTGCACCTCTTTTTTAAACGGCGAATTGAAAATGGTCAGTACAGTGTTATCGTGTTGTTATTATCAGATCAAAGGAGAAACAAAACTGTTGAACTATAATGACATATTGTCCACGGCTGTCATGGGCTGTCTAACTTAACAACCTACCAACCCTACCAGTGAGTTGCAGCATTCATATTAGAACCTGTTCACAGTCAAATTGACACCATACCAGAAACATTCAAAATAAAACCTCTCACAAGCATGCATACGCAGAGAATCCCTAAATTTAAAGATTTAATTGCGAAGCATTTGAAGGATATTGAGGATTTTTGATCAGAGCTGTGCTTAATGTAATGACTTTAAAAGCAGCAAAATGACTTGCTTATATGAATTTCGTTAGTTAGTAATATGAAGAATCTGTCTGCTGTTAATTTAAATGTTGGAAAGAGCCAGGTCGGCTGTAGGCCGATCCCCTTTCTTCTAGTTTTTATGCTAAGCTAGGCTAACTTCCTGCTTCCTGCAAGCACAGGCATGAAAGTGTTATCAATCCTCTCATCTATGTTTAAGCCTAAAATAAATCAATCTCCTGATCTAAATCTGTAATATAAAACTAAAAATAATCCTGTTCACCTCATCCAAACTCAAGACAAGATAAGACAAAATGACCTCAGTTAGCAAAAATCTTGTTAATCTCAAAATCCCAGTTAGGAATCATAAAAGTCTCTCTCCCTCTCTCTCTCTCCCTCCCTCCGTCTGTCTTTGGCACGCTGTCTGATCAAAGGCGGTCAGCCGGAGGGTCAGTAGTATTTTTACACTGTGAAGTGTGGCGTTGAAGTGGCCCCTGAGACCCAGAACAAGCCTGCCCTTTCGCCCGTTCTGGCTCTCACCTTCTCCCCTCTTCCCTCTCTCTATCACCACTTTCTCAGCTCTGCCTTACTCCTCCTCCTCCTCCTCCTCCTCCTCTCTCTCTCTCTCTTTCTCTTTCTGTTTTTCTTTCTTCGTACCTCTTCATGTGCCCTCTCCCTTACCTTTGTGATTTTTATTGTTTAAACTCCATCTCTGGTTCTCTTTGTTCTTGGTTTCTGTGCCGTCACTCCAGTGTTATTCGTCTGCTTCGAGCAATCCGTCAGTCCTCTCTGTGCTAACCTTCATTTGAACTTCACTCTTTCTTCTTACATCTGTTCTCTTCTCGACTTCTGTGTGATTTGCTTCAATTTAGACAGTGTAAATCACTTTATTCTGAGTATTGTTCATCCTCTTGCCTCATCTTTATCCAGTCAAGTTCAGCTGAACTTTGCTTTGGCTCCTCTCTCCTCTTCTCAGTTAATTTCAGACTCAGTGCAGTAAATTTTAAAAAATCATCAATGTAAGACGTTGCCAAAACAGTAACTATCAATCGTTGTTGTCCCCTTCTCCTCCCCTCTGCTTTCTCCATCCTTTGGTGAATCTATTGACTCAGTCTGGTCACAGTTCAGCTCTGGCCGAGTAGCTCTTCTTAGACTCATGGGGACAAAGTTGAAACTTGAAAGTGTGTTGGTCTTGTCATCCAGCCCAGCTTCCTGTCGGTCAGCAGAGAACTATACTCCGCTTAGTAATGCTGCCATAGTGAAATTTCCACATTTGAGCGTGCAAACGCGTCACATAACTCTCCCCCCGTTTGTTTACCCTGAGCTAGAATAATAACTACATCCAAAGAAAGAGACAAGAGTGCAGCAGTTTTGGGTTGATTTATCGCCTGGTTGATGGCTATCTGCTGTGGCTGGAACATGAGGGCTGTAAAATCAGCCACTCCTGTGACTAATTTCCTCTCCTCCCTCCCTACTGGATAGTATTTTTCCTCTTTGATCTGTTTTCATTGTTCACTGGATGTGTTTTTGTGTGCGTATGACTGGATGCATGGGTTTAGGTTGAGTGGGGTCAGTGGATGTTTGAATCAGCATGTGGGGTTAACTGGCCATTTTAAGTTTTTGCAAAGAAGGATTTGCATCAATGAATGGATGTTTGATGTGATGCTGAGTCACTGTGCGGCTTTGTTATGACTTGCGTGCATGGATGCATTCATCACCGGATATTTACAGGGATGTTACATAGCTGTAGCAGGAGTTTTACAGTGGGACATTATTGATGTATTATTTGAGGATTTTTGTAAAAAAGAGAAAAAAAAGTGGCTTTTTTACAGGCGGTGAATTCAGAGGCTTACAAACATGGGCCGGAGTTGCTGGATCAGGGGAAACTAAAGCTGGCAACTCACTAGACAGTTATTAAATCTTAACCGATTTTAAAAATGTAGGAGAACACAGACATACGACATTATAATCATTCAAACGCACACACTAGACAATTCGCCTAGACCACACACCTGCCACTTGTAGTAATGATTTCACAGTTGGTAATGCTTCCTGGTCTGCTCGCTCTCATTGGCCATTGCGTCAGTGGTGGCCCTACCTGATACTGACTGGAGATCAGGAAGACTCCTTGATCAGGAGCAGTAAAAGATCTTATTGACACCTCACACTTGAGGATTATTTGTTCTAAAAAATCATTGTGACATGCCTAAAATCATCGAGTATGTAGCCAGCTTTAGAAAACAGCCATTTCTGTTTGTATGTTGGTGCATTTATTTAAAATCTTATTAAAGCATCATCCTCTTAGTGTTTTTATATGCACTTCCAACACATTTTGCCATTTTATCCATTTCAAATTTAAGTTTGTTCTTCCACTGCATCCCATATGCCTTTATATGAGCTAATTCTCTTGTCCACAGTTTTTAAATGTAGAAACCAGTTTTATGCAAACTTATTTGAGTTCAGTGCTGCTTTAAATTGTAAACCCAAGATCTTAATTTTTGTATGTCTTTATTATCATTATTATTATTATTATTAGTAGTAGTAGTAGTAGTAGTAGTAGTAGTAGTAGTAGTAGTAGTAGTAGTATGAATTCATGTGTTTGTACTGTAGTTTTATCAGCTTGTGAAAAGGTCTTTTGTATCCGAGGGAAGAGGAAGTGATAAAAACATTTTTACTGAAGCAAAACAATCAGATTCGATTCAGCTAATTAGTCTGTAGTATAAACCAAAAGGCAGGCTGCCATGTGTTGTTACAACACAACACTGAATTCAAGGCACTGCCTGCGACAATGACCATCGATCATCATTTTAACAACTTACCGAGTCTGTGTTAAGCCCTGATAATTCAAAAAATGCTTCTTTGTCATCCTGGACTATTCCGTTTGTTCCCAATTCCACAGTTACTGGAAACTTGTCAGTAAATTTCAGGAGGAAATAAACAGAAGCCTTTTCACACCAGCCATGAATGTACTCATGTATAGATGCAGATTATTATTAACTTCAAAGAAATTGATTTCACGGTGTGTAGTGAAAGTCATGCACCAGTGCAGAATATTCTTGGGGCAGAAAATTAATTTGTAATCACATTAGCTGCTGCAGATGTCTGCATGCATTAACAAAGGTTCAACTAATAAAATCTCTGATTGAGCAACAAGGACACAACAAGAAACAATTCATGAAGTCAAGCAAACAGTACTCAATATCTGTGTGATTACAGAGTTTACAACAGCTCCAAAATATCCTTTGGAGGATTTTATCATAAACAAACAGAAGATTGTATTTTGATAAAGCTGACGGCAGTAGACATGGCCAAAGGGGCTGTCCTAAATATGCAAGGGAATTTTTTAAAATTTGGCACAAATATTCACTTGGACCTAAGGATCAAAGGAGGTAAAGTGCAGCTGTAGTCCAATCTGTGACCAAGACTCTCATTAGTCCTACAGTCTTTCCTTGTCTGTTATTTTTTTCCGCAAGTAAAAAAAAAAACAAACAACTGCTTGTAAAAATAAAACTGCACTTTAAACTAACATGTCTGCTAACATCATCCTCTGTCTCCTCCTGTCCTGAGAGTCTTTTGCAACTTGTAGCTGATTGAGAGTGATAAGAAGTGTGTTATTTGTCTGTTTATATTTACATTTTGTTTGAATTTTTATCCAGAATAATTCCACATTAATCCCACATATTCTAAAATCAGTCAATAGCAACACAAACTGTTTTCCAACCCTAAATTTCCTCTAATTACAGTTAAGTTCTCCCTTTCTCCATTCGCAGTACGTCCACGTTTCACCCAGCCGTCAAAGATGAGGAAACGTGTCATCGCTCGCCCAGTTGGCAGCTCAGTGCGTCTGAAGTGCACAGCGAGCGGTTACCCTCACCCTGACATCGTCTGGCTGAAAGACAGTCGGCCACTGACGGAAGAGGATGCGGAAGCAGGAGGAGAAAAAGGGAAGAAGAAGAAGTGGACTCTGAGTCTGAAGAACCTCACACCAGAGCACAGCGGGAAGTACACCTGCCACGTCTCCAACAGAGCTGGAGAGATCAACGCCACCTACAAAGTGGAAGTCATACGTGAGTCTCCATAGACACACCAGAGATGTAACATCCTGAAATATGCCTGTCAAATTTTTTATGCACTCAAAAATATGGCTACATGTGCTCATCTCATGTCGGGACACGTCAGGAAGCACAATTCTGTAATTGTGCTGTGCGAGTTACTTCTGCTGATGCAGTGATATCATATACCAGCAAAGAACGTCTCCCACCCAAACAAAAACATACAGTCCATTAAGCTTCACACAGTGTGTGTATTATTGTTCTACTGAGAGGCCTGTCTGACTAAACATTAGGGTTTGTTTCCACTCTGAGCCACAGTACAGTGATTATGTAGACGAAGGAGAGAAAAAAAAAGAAAATCATAGGATTAAAAACACCACAATTAACATTTCAACTATGTGAATGATTTGCTGGCAAAAAGTGTGAGACCAGTGAAAAGTCTTTGTTTTCTATAGAGATCACTGTTTTTCTGTTTGGAAGGGCCCCGAGTACAGATTTTCGAAAGACTTAAAGATGTTCTCTCATCAGCAGGTTTCTCGTACAACATTTACAGCTGAGGTCGGCAGTTAATTTTTTGTAACGTCAGGCAAAAATCCCATAATAATTTTTCAGCGTATTATAATACAGGTGGTCTGAAAGAACTCTACTCTGCTCAGCTCCTCTCCTGGGCTCTGTATTCAGACCATGACGGGACTTTCAGCCAATCATGGGTCATTTTAGAGAGTGAGTGTTCCTATTGGCTGCTCTACACGGTGCTTCTTAGCAGCAGGAGATGTCACCATGAGCTGACTGGCTGTTGAAACAAGTGATGTGCCTTACGTTCTTAAACTGGCGTCTGGTGACTTGACAAGCTGAGTTGCAGATGACACTGTCAGCTGCTTTGAGTCGAGCTGTGACGGACCAGTTTACACTGCTGCAACTTTCCCTGCAACCGTTTCATCTCAGCGTGAATCTTAGAGACAATAAGACAGAACTTTATTAATCCTGAAGGAAATTTTTGTTCCAGATTGCTTCAAATTTCAATAACACTAACAACAATAATAATAATAATGTCATAGAAAGCTCAAGTATGCCAAAGAAGTGAAATATAAAAATATGTCATCAAAGTGTCAGAAATTTAACCTCTTCTCCTCATCCCATGGGTTTCCTGGATCTGGACCACACACACTGGTCCTGAAGTGTGGCAGAAATTTAAAACCATGTCTAAAACAAAGTGTCTGAAAATATAAAATAATGTGTATAGCGGTAAATGCAAAAAAAAAAAAAAGTGCCTAATCTGGTAACTAGATGTTAGAAATCTTTGATGTAAAACTAAACTTAAAAGAGAGAGTGGCAACAGACGGTGCCGCGCAGTGGCCTCCTTAGGAGTCTCATGCTACAGCTAGCTTGATCTCCAGACATTGCCTACCCTAGCTTTTATATGTCATTTTTAAAGTGTAAATTATTTGTAAAAACACTGGAAAACTGCGGTGTTGACCAACTTGGTAGTATTTCAGTGGCAGATATTTCTTAAATTTGTCCTAGATTGATTGAATGACAGAGAGCACAGTATATTATGTTGCATGGATCAGAGAAACATACAAACAAATATGAACATCAGTCAAATTTTGCAACTACTTTCAATGCTGCCTGTATTAATTTACTTATTGCAAGTCTGTGGTTGGTTGCAAAGTAAAGCTACAGCGTCCACACACACCAGTGTGCTGGCTAATGAGTTGCACCGAGAATAGAAGTTTAAAACATGCTCCTTTCACTTCAGTGGCATTTATTGATCGCCAGGCTCGTCAGTAAACACCAGCGAAGCGAGGGAGGAATGTTCAGCAGGTTTTTAACTTCTGGAGATTTAGTCTAAAAACATGTTGAGTTTTACTGCTGAGAGCAGAATGTGTGTGATGATGAGTTTTGAGTGTTTTTTGATGTATTAGGTTGTATGTATGTTGTGCGTGTGTGTGTCTTTGTGTGTGTGTGTGTGTGTGAATGGGTCCACTGAATTGTATGTTGCTTAATGTGATAGCTCTGTAGAGAGCCTCAGACTAAGCTCTTTCACTTCACTCACATCTGTTGTACATTAAAGTACAGCTGTAGTTTTTCCTGAAAGACACTATAACACACTTACATGTGCACACACACTCACACACAAGCAGAAAGGACGTAAATCAAACCACTGCTCGCTTCTGTCAAAAGTGACATTTTCTGTCTCAGTAAGGATTCTCTCAGCTGTCAGTCATGCACAGCTCTCAGAAAAGAAACTTCTAGGACAGGAATTCAGTAAAGATCTCACAAACTATTTATCAGTAATCCATGAGTAGAGATACTTGAATATTGTATTTTAGCAACATATTTCCTAACATGTTAATTTATCTGGTTGCAATGGGTTTGTGTCTTCTTAAAGGGATATTCCTGAATATCCCAGTCCTACTTCTATTGATAGAGACCATTTTTTGCTCAGTTGGTGCAGTACAGAGTTCTGTACTGCACTGTTCAATTTGTGACTGTGGTTAGGGTTAGCAGCCACAGGAAATAACATTTTTGGGAGCTTCCTTTTGCTGTTAATGCTTACCAAGGCACAAATTTAAGAAATTCAGCTGAATTTTCACTTGTAGAATTTTTCAACAAACACTTGAATTTGCCACAATGGACTAGTGTCATACTCAATTTGCTTTGGGTGCACTATGTGGGTTTAAGCGGAGTTTGGTAGTAGTTATCTTTGTTAGTTAGACTTGTGCTAGCATTAGCATTTGCATTAGTGAAAAGATGGCAAAACTCAGTGCTGCATGCAGTGACCTGAAAATGGTCTCTATCAATAGGAATAGGACTGGGTAGGTCGAAAATGAGGCCCTGTGTCAAAAATTCAAGAATATCTCTTTAAGCAACCTGAGCATCCATTTAAAGCAGACGTTAGCTGAAGGATTTTGGCAGTGCTATTTGCATTTTGGTTCCTTCGCATTTCACTGCAAGTAGCAAAGCTAACCAGATGTGTTTGAAATGTGCTGGGAGCACATCAGCACATTTTAATGTTGTTGTTTTTTTAATCAGTGCAGCTGAGTTTCTTTGGTAAAACATACACCTCAACTTCTTTACATCATGAAAAGAGCTTCCCTGTAAATCAGTGAAAATTTCAAAGCTTCAGTCTTTTACAACTTCATGAAATTGTCCTGTAAAAGCCAAAATTGAAGATGCCCTATAAATTTTGCTGAAGAAAGGTTTCCAAACGGGATGAAAAAAAAGGAAAAAAATCAAATTTTCTCGGGTTGCGTTCTTGTGAGATTACATGAACAGATAATAAAGAAGAGACTATTGCATGTCTCTGGCAGGTGTGTTTATTCTGCTGTATAAACTGAGAAAGAAAAGCCAGGAGCTGGAGATAAGTCATCTGTTTGTGTATCTTCAGCGGAGAGAGAGGATGTGGTGCTGAATTCAGTGGATACTGTACAAACAATGCTTGCAAACCATATCATGATCTCTCAGGGCTGGTGCTTTATAAGTTTCAGTCAGTTCAAATAAATTAAAGACAAGAATACACATCTTTCCTAAGTGTGCTTTGCCCTTGTTTTGAATTTCATTTCTTTGTCTGTGTATGTGTCTGTGGGTTTGTGTCTCGGGTGTCTCTTCCTTTAGAGCGAACCAACTGCAAACCCATTCTGACTGGTACTCATCCTGTCAACACCACAGTGGACTACGGAGGAACCACGTCTTTCCAGTGTAAAGTCCGCAGTGATGTCAAGCCGGTTATTCAGTGGCTAAAAAGAGTCGAACCTGGTGATGAAAGCAAATTTAACTCCACCATAGAGGTACAAACACGCATTTTCAAAAACGCTTGCATGTAAACGTAATTCTATCGTTGATATTTTGACAATGATATTACATTGCATGATTTTTTTTTCAAAGGTTGGAGACCACCGCTTTGTGGTGCTGCCCACAGGGGAGGTTTGGTCGCGACCTGACGGGTCCTACCTTAACAAGCTTCTGATAACCAGAGCCAAAGAGGAAGATGCTGGCATGTACATCTGCCTGGGAGCTAATACTATGGGTTACAGCTTCAGGAGTGCCTACCTGACAGTGCTACCAGGTCAGAGAATCGTAATCATGTAGGCCTAATTGTATATCTGGTTTACTAGAGAGGAAGGAATAGGAAGTTAGATCAGAGGCAATAAAGCTAAAAAGCTGTTTTGTCTTGTATAAAACAGTTTTATGAAAACATAAGACAATACTAGTGTTGTAGTCAAAACCACATTAACCAAGACTCGACCAAAACCATGGAGTGCTGAGACCGAATCAAGACAAACTATTAAACAATTTTCCTCCAATTTTGAGGTGGCAGTAGAAGTTTACTGTTGTCTCAGCTGTCTCAGTAAGCACTGTTTTGCAGAACTTGTACTCTTGAGTGTTTTCTCTTGTATGTTAAATCCTCTGTGATTAAGGTAGCCAAACTTTAATGAATCAGAAAATCAAACTACAAATGACTTGTGTTATTTGCTGCATTTGAAAATGGAAGTTTTACATCCAACCCCAGTAATCTCATAGCAAATAAATCTGCTGTGGTCTTGACTGGTCTTGATTTAAAAATACCGAGTCCACTATGTCCAAGACCGAGACAAGACCGAGCTAAAATGTGTTCAATTCCAAGATGAGACCAAGACCTTCAAAAAATGGTCTTGAGACCAAGACCAATCTCAAGAACTACAACACTAAACAATACTACTGCTATTCTTTATTGGATACATCACCCAGAATCCTTCACATGATAAGAAACTTTGCTCTTCACCCCAGCAAGGTAAGGTGCCGAGAGCAGGCACATTAAAAGCTCTGAGCTTGAAAAAAGAGTTTCTTTGCTATGTATAAGAATTTTGTCTCAAAAGAAGGCTCTTGCACTCGCCAGTGTAATCAGACAGCAGTGATTAAAACAACCAAAAAGAGTTTGAATGCATGAAATATTATCACATCACTACAGAAAAGGAAAATTCAACTTGGTCAGAGAGCTACAGATTTTTCTTCCATATAGCTTGTTAAGCTAATTAGCATGTTGCCTTAGCCACTAAACAAACCAAACAGTCCTTCTCAGCTATTTCATCTCAGGAAGTAACAAAGCATACACGTCTATAATATCACCAGCTAACACCATCGGCTAAAAACAAGCTAGCTCACAACAACCAGCTAACAGCGTGCTAAGCTAACTAGTATGTTGCCATCATTGGCAGCTTGTTGCTCAAACCATCAAACAATCCAACCAAGTGTGCTGTTTTAAGGTCCAAAAAATTTTTCCTCTCACTAATTTCATCTTTTGCTTTTATCCAGATCTGAAGCCCCAAAGCAACGCTGTCCCCACAACAACATCCCCGAGCCTTCCATGGCCCGTCATTATTGGAATACCCGCGGGTGTAGCCTTCATCTTAGGCACTGCCCTCCTTTGGTTTTGCCAGTCCAAACGCACCTGCTCCTCTTCCTCTTCATCCTCCTCTGCTCTTCCTGCCGTCCAGCGTCTCCCTGCAGCAAATCGTGACCGAGCCTGCCCACAGGTGTCTCATCAATCAACCAATGGGGATAAAGATTGTCTTTCATATGAGGACTACGTCGCCCATCAGCAACTCCTTCTGGCTCAAGGAGGCGCTGGATTGGCTCCCAAGGTCTACCCAAAAATCTACACGGATATACATACACACACACATTCACACGTGGACGGGAAAGTGCACCAGCACCAGCACATTCACTACCAGTGTTAGCGGCAGGGCTAACAGCATGCTTTGGTGTCAACATTCAACTCTTCCATAAACCTGTTCCTGTGCATGCAGATTTATTCACAACAGTCCAAACTAACTGCTTAAATACAGAGTAAAGAACAAGGAAAGCTACATGCAAGAGACCATGAGGATTAATATGTACAGTAGAAACATGGGATCACGCAATTCTTCATCATTTCTTGGAATTTCGGACTTACTCAAGACAAAAACAATGAAGAATGTAAAGAAAGAAGACTGAGACCCTCATGCTTAGCTGAATCCATAGAAATTTCTGAGAGATGACACCTCACAACATTTTTCATTCAAGCCTTCCGTAGATTTTTAAGCGACGATGAACTCTGTAGCTTCAAGGTAATTTTGAAAAAAACAACAATTTATGTGATCTCTTCCTCTGTTACTTTGGAAACAGCCACAACCTCCTCACTTACAGTACAAATACAGCTCGCCTCCAACTATGGCTGCGTGTGTATACAGTTGAAAATGATAACATGGCATTTAGCACAATATTCAAGCTGGGTGAACTATAAAGAACTATATTGCATGTGTGTAATGTAATAGCATAATTTCATAGTATATCTCAGGCATTGGCCCAACTGAGCCGTAAGAAACATAAATCAAGACAAACTCCCGTTCGTATTCCCACCCTCAGCTGCTGTGTTTCGCCTCTGCTGGGTTCAGCTGCTATCTGGTTACTGTGGAAAAAAAGAGCTTTTAACAGCACAGATCTCTCTCTCTCTCTCTCTCTCTCTCTCTCTCTGTACATTGTCCTACAAAATTTGGTCTGCACATTGTGTGGTGTTGCCCTTTCATACATGCAGCACACAACCAGGGTTTTTCCGTGTCAGAAGCAAGGATGCAGCAATTCCAGTTTGGATCCCACCTGCGAAAATGAGCTGCAACATTCTGGTTTGGTGGCCAGCAGCAGTGGGACAACATTCAACACTTCCCCGGACAATGACCTGCTCTGTTCAAACATCGGCTCAATCGTGCGTAACACGGACTTGCATGTAGGAGTCGGGAGCTGGCAGGTTAAAGAAGAAGTTTGGCTTTTTGCACATTAAGCCTCATAATAAGGATATTTATGATCATATATGATGTTCTACAGCATTACTATGACAACCGAGGCAGTCTTGAGAGCTGGAGCTCGTTGCTGATGTCACAGCTAGCTGAAAACAATGGAGGAGCATGGGCATTCAGACAATGCTTCAAAAAACATAGTAAACACTCGTTTTAAAAGACGTGAAACTCGTCAAATGTTTAGTGGTGTCCTCTCATGTACCTACTCTAAAACACTAAGTTACACACCAGCATATGACCTGGAAAAAGTGGTTTGTTTGTTTCCTGAAGCAGATGAAAGAGCCGTTTGCGGGTCATATGCTGTTGTGTAACTTTAGTGTCAGTACATGAGCGGTCACCACTGAGCATTCGGTCTTCTCTTTTAATTGTATTTTTTACAGACTGAGTGCACATGCTCCTATGTTGTTTTCAGCTAGCAGTGAAGTCAGCAACGAGCTCCAGCTCTCAGGACTGCACATTCATCACAATGATACTGTAGAACATCGTATATAATCGGAAACATCCTCATCCTTTGCTTCATGGGCAAAAAAAACTCAGCATCTCCTCAGGTTTATTAAAACATGTTTTAGGAAACTGGTGAATGAAAGCAATTCTCTTAAACCATTCCCACGTCCCACTGAAGAACAAATCTCTCTGAAAAATTCTTACATATAGCCCAACCTGTTCTTCAAACAGCTATGTGCTGTTAATATCATCAGGAAGGATTGGGGATATCACAACAGTCTCTATCCACAAAATCCAAACACGTCTTCCTTCTTCTAAAGTGCATGAACGAGTGTTACACAAAAACACACTTATAGCAGGAGCATCTGCCCTCAGGCAGACTGACAGTGTGCCAGGTTTAAAGTGCAATAGACTTTATAGCCAAGACTCACTTTATCAAAGCCTTCAGCCTCATCCTGCCAATAAGATGACAGTCAACTCTGTTCCTGTCTATGGGAACTTCACTGTTGAATACACCAGCTTCCAGGCAGCTTCGGGCTCAGACATCATCACAGAGTTCTGTTAATACTAAAGAACAAATAATAACTATAAACATTGTAAGTGAAATCTACCAGACAAGAGATCTGCACCCATGACAGGGGTCCTAAAATCCAGTAGCAGCTGTCAGCCAAGTAACACTCTCAAAGTGTTAAAAAGCAGGAGTAGTTGCTACACAACGACTAGCTCTGTTTTGGACTGCACGTTATTTAAAAGCTTTGAGAAGCAGCTGTGTTATTTTCTATTTAACATGTACAGTGTGAGCACTCAGGTTGTGCACTTTGGCTGTACACTGCAGACACTTTACTCTTATAGTATGAGCAGGAAATACCAAAAACCGTTTATGAATTTGTAAATTGTGTGGCCAGCTTTACAGCTCTGGTCTTGTCTTTTGGGGCTGGCACTGAACCATGCAGGTTCAGTGGGGTCGGGTTTGGTTTGGGTCTCGGTTTCAGTTTTGTGCAGAGTGTGAGGTCACATCAAAACAAAATGAGTACAACAGACCAAAAGTATGACAGAACCGAGGATACATCACTGAACTAAACACGGCAACACCAAACACGGCCCCGGATGAGCCCTGGATTCTCTGAACTCATGTTCACACAAACGTGACAGAAAATCAATAACAATATCATCACCACTTCCTCTTTTTTGCAAAACCTCACAAGGTTCAAGTTTAGAGAGTTTACTATTTGACTTTAAATCTACCTTCAGATGACAAAGTTGATACTGACTTCACTGCTGATAACGTGACTGGTACGTTCTCTGAAACCGGAGGCCAACTAAAACTCAGGTTTGGTGAACAGTCACACTTCTTAACATGTTGAGCAGCTCCTTACAAGTTCGTAAGACACAGAGGCAGCCTTGATGTAACACTGAGACACTTCATTAAGTTTATACTTAACAAACATTACTCTCACAAACATTAAAAGCAGAGTGAAAAGCAGCCGTCACAATGTAACTGTAATATCATGCTGCATAAAAGCGTGATGGATATGAACTGGGATGATTATGAGAGCATTAGGCTTTCTAAGCTGTTTTAAAGCCCTCTCAGTGTGTAATGTTCTGTACGGTGGAGCAGGTAGTCAGAGAAAGTGACAGATTTGGAGCAAACAGGAGTTTAGTCAGACATAAATGTATATCCACATCGTGGCACTGTCTCACTTTATAATTCAGGGTCCATAGATCTTTGCAAAGATCACAAAATCAAACAAGGATGAGATTCAAGCTGTGATTGGCCACACAAACACACCGGGCATGACGATGTATGAGTCTAACACACACAAACAGGTGTAGCGGGAGCTTGCTTAAACTAGTAAACAGACACTGTGCTGTTTGGAG
>JAQFJB010000025.1:19754924-19767708 GCA_029874875.1 Naso minor
TGGATTTAGCTGGTATGACCTGCATACTTCTCTCCTTTTATCACTTCCCTTGTGCTTCTTTCATATTTGTGATTTTGCTGTGTGACTAATTTAAATTTGTGAAACTGTCTTATGCAAACTGTTTGTGCTGATGTCTTGCCCAGGACTCCCTGGAAGAACAGATCTTGTATCTCAGTGGGACCTTCCTGGGTAAATAGTGGGACCTTCCAGGCGGCGTCACCGGGAAAATGAGAATCGGTTTTCTCTTCCTCCTGCGCTCCATCTTGACAAGTCATTCAGTGTAGTGTTGAGTAAACAGAACATTTTAAAAATCCTTCTTTATTGAGGCACTGCGGTGCTTTGAGCTAAATACTAACACAAGCATAGCAACATGACCTAAAGGACAACACTATCTAGCTAATTACCACCAATGTACATCTGAGGCTGATGGGAACAGTTTTGCATATATTTCCTCAGATAGCTTTGGTGACTTAAATGTGCCCGACTTGACACAATCGAGTTGTCGTAAGGCTCCAAAATACTGATTCAACCTATCCAAATCCTTGAAGGCAAACAGCAGTTTATTGGGTAAGCTGAGTAAGGGATCAGAGGTTTACCTGGATTCACCTGGTCAGCCAGGTTCATGGAAGCAGCAGGTGATTCTTTCTGCATTTGGTGAATGTCTGTGTTATTACAAATTTCAGGATTTTTGGAAAGCAGAGCAGCACTAACTGCTCCTCAGAGAGGGACAGTAAATCCCTGAGCAGAGAGGGACACCAGAAATACAAGATGAATTTCCTGGCTGACTTACTGAAGCTGATAAGGTGTGTGAGAGTGTGTGACAGCTAGTGCGTCAGTCTACTATAGGTGTGTACATGTATGTGCAGTGTCTGTTGAAGCCTCTTGTTTCTTGGCCCGCAATAATGCCATGAAGAATTGCCTGTATTTTTATGAGACTTCATTAATAAATGCAAAAGTGTCTGCACTTTGTCTGCAGTGCAATTCTCCTTTCACATAATAACAAAAACAGAAAGTCTATAAATTCTCCTTTGTGCAGACATCTGGTCTAATGTCAAACCGCGCCTTCACTGATGGTTTGTGTGTGTGTTCTTGCATTTTTATTCAGCCTGTTCTTTATGCATAAGCGCAGTTGTGTCTCTGAGTGCAGTCCACTGATTTGCATGCATGGAACTTTGCCCAGTGTCATCCGAGTGTGTGTGCGTGTCCCTGTTATGTCAACAGCCCGTCAATCAGGCTTCGATTTAAAGAACTAACTGTCCACAGATTCATACGCCAGCAGGGGATTTAGGAGAAGGGGTTAGTGTCCAAGTGTCATTATGCAACGCTCAGTCACATGGAAATCTTACATTTTTACTTTTGCCTTATTTTCACCTTGACTTTAAAGCTGACATCACCCTCTACATGCTGAGGGAGTGATATGAACTTTGTGTCTGTGGAAACCATTCAAAGCCAGTTGTGAATTTTTGTTTTAAATCTGGTGGCGTCACTTGGAAAATGAGAATCGGTTTTCTCTTCCTCCTGCGCTCCATCTTGACAAGTCATTCAGTGTAGTGTTGAGTTTTTAAATCTCATTTCTGCAAAAGTAAGGGAGGCAAAATCTGCCAATGGAGTGAGGTCACTTTTACAAAAGCAAACCTGCTTGTTTAAGCAATTTTCAAGTAATGTTATCTTGTTACCTTTGAGCATATTATTCCTATTCTCCAAAGTCATCACTTTTCTGAGTAAAACCTGCCTTGGTAACCAGTTAAACTGTTTCTCGTTTTTTTCAAGGAGGACAGAGTTCAAGATGGCAGGGTCTTTTGCGGAGTGAAAGTTATATGTCTTCCGAGATTCAATGTTTTCTTTTGACTGCAGTGATAATTTAATATTCTCCCATTTCTTCATTTCCAAACTATTAGTAACTCATCTGCATCGATGCCTGACAGCTGGACAGACGTCTGTCCAACTGACTTCTCATCCAACAACCACAAGTCAAAGTCCAGAGTGCCTCACATCGGACTGGTTTCTATAGTGATGGTGTCCTTAGTGTTGAATATTTCCTTTATTTTTCCTGATGTAGGAAGGTTGCATCACTGGATCTGTTAAGTTTACTGCTCTTTAAAATATACCATGTATTTTTGATCCTTACTTAAGAAAGAGTAATGAGTGTTAACGAGCTGTTTAGTGTTACTAGTTGCTACAGTTGGATAGTGTAACTCCACTGCAGTAGTTCTCAAAACTACAAACTTCTCTTAGCTGCCTTAGATTCATGCATAACTATCTCAGATGTTACATTTAAAATGTTTCTTTTATTGTTGATGAAGATTTTACCAGTTTAATCCTATTTAATTATTTTTTTCAAAGACAAGATTTTGTATCTTACAGTAGCAGGATACATAAAATGAAGGATTTCGTGGACAGAATTAAGGTGACCACGGCTGAAATTTTTTATCATACATCCAGAAAGGCAAGGTATCCTTCAAGATCGATCCTGTTTCTGGATTAAAACTGGCAGGGATATTTTTTTTAATTTATGACCCCAATGTGACCCTTGCAACTTCAGTGAAGGATTTAAAATAAAATATGAATGATTATACTGATTGAACTTAATAAGATCCAGTGTTTCCTACAGGATTTTGACAGATTGTGGGAAGTGACCCTCAGACCTTCTAGGATGCTTCAGGGTCATGCTCTTCTACAAGAAAATTCTCTACATTTTAAAGTTACGTGCATCAATCTGGTGCACCTTGAGAGCAAAATGAAGAGGTAAAATCTATTATGCTCTTGTAGACATTTTTTTGTTTTCATTTATATCATTACGGAAAAGTTGCAAAACATTACATAATGACCATGAATCATGACATTTATTTTTATTTCTTTTTTCAAGGAAAAATGCCAAACATTTGCTGGTTCCAGCTTCTTTAATGTGAGGATTTGCTACTTTTCTTCATCATTTATGACAGTAAATGAAGATTCTTCAGGTTTTGAACTACTGACCGGGCAAAAGAAGCAACCTGAAGATGTTACTTTGGGCTCTGGGCAGTAGTGATGAACATTTTTCACAATTTTTTGACATTTCGTAGACTAAACAATTGTCAAACACCTCCATCAATAATCAGTTTACAGCGGCATTTTCGGATTTTGACGCAACCTCGTTATCACGAATACATAGAAAATACAGCATAAAAACTACGTTACATCCACGTCCTTACTCATTATCTCAGACTCGGGGTTGTAAGGTGTAACATTACTGGTGTTCATTAAACGTGATGCAGCAGTTTCCTCCTTTTTTTAACCACCATGACATGTCATGGTCCTGCCAGCAAGCTGATTCTGACGGAGGGGATCACATTAGATAAACGTACATAGTGCTGCAGGAACATTTCAGAGTCTTCATCATGTGTTGAACAGTAAAATAGTGATTGTAAGTTACCATGGCGACAGCATGAACAGATGCATTCTGATTAAATCAGCGCAAAGTTTAGTTTTCATTTACTAAGCAACAGTTACTTACAGGTGGAGTCAGTAGCATTTGCTCGTTGCTGTTTGTACACAACATTCAAACTGGGCCCCTCCTCACGGCTCAACGCACCTGAAGTATCGTAACTTAGTGTGTACCACATGTACATCCACATTCGTAACTTTTTCCGGTCTGGACGGCGTCCTGTAGCTGTGCTCCGCTGCTCTCAACCTCACCTGCTTGCTATCATTGGCTGGGGAAACGCACCAGTTCACTGCTGTCACACCATCTATGCTTCAGAGAAGCGCGGTCGCGCTATCATTACTTAAAAAATGATTGCGTGTCTACATCGCTCTTTATGGTAACTCTTCCCGAGCAGGTCCTGAGTCGGCCAAAACATCAAAATACAGGCAGAGGGCGGTGTGTCTCCATACACAGTCACCAACACACATATGCAGAGGCCCAGAAGTGATGACTGAGCAGCATTACTTTTGTATGTCTATATTTTATTTTTTAGTAAAATCCTACTGACTCCAACTTTAAACATACATGGTGACGTACGTAAGTCCCTTTTGTCTTGGGAAAGATTTCTAATCATCATAAATACGTTTTCTATCATCCCCCGGATGATGGGATGCTGTCTTGAGCCCTGACCTGTGTGCATACAGTAAGAACAAACACGTTACAGATCTTTAGCGTTGTGGTTATAAAGTATTTTTATTTCATTTTGAGACTGTAGTGGGACTGTAAACTTAATGGTCCAGAGATCTTATTTTTAAGGCAATGCAAGGGTTTAAGTTGCACCGGGTGGAAGGTTTTTTTTTATTCTTCTTGGATGAACAAAATCTCATCTGTTATGCGCTCATAGTTATGCAACAAAGTCAGCTGTGATTATGGTGACCTATGGCTTATTTAGTCAACAGACTATCTGAATCATTTGTCTCATTACTGATGTTGACTCTCAATCCTCTTGCTAGTGTTTCATCATTAAACACAAGGTTAGACCCTCAAAAACTGTGTGTAGTTGCGATCCCTAATGGTTTTACAATACAGGTACAACATGACAGCGTAACAACTTCCCATCCATCTATAGCTGAGAGGAAAATACAGAGTGATTCCCCATCACTGCGGGCAGGTTCAGAGAAGAAAGCTCATTCCTACAGCCCATCAAAAATAGCACTGAACTTTATGGTTGATCATTTAAATTATTCTCACTGACAGGCATCGAAAAGTTTAGCATATTAATCAACCCTTTTTACAGGACTGCAAGTGGGGCAGCTTTAAGAGTGACTCTGTTTGATGGTAGGTCAGAGGTAAATGGTTCAATTGCTTAGAGGATAGTTTAATCAACTGAGAAAAACTTATAACTGTGGTTCATCTCAAAAACAGAGGGAGGAATGGTAAGAGAAGTTTTATAAAAATCCATCCATAGCCAAAGATGTTTAATTTCCTTGAATGTAACCTTTTTATTCAAATTGAGGCTCTTATTCATGCTGCTGCACACTGTAATTCTTGCATAAAAATAAAATTCTCATCATTTGGGTCCACTTTATTGAGTCTGAATCACTTTTTTTGAGAGATTAACTGTACGCCAAGACCCTCAAAATCCTAAAACTAAATGAAAAAACATCTGCAATAGCTCTTGCTGAAACACAACAATTATGTGATTTAAATGAAATTCTTATTGAATACTTTAAATGTACAGAATGGAAATCTCCATGTTCTGCATTATAGCTTTTGTCTGGACATTGATGTTAATAATTAGCCTCAATCCTCCAACCAGCATTTAATCATCGTGTAGACGCAACCCTCAGTCAAGGCCTCTGTGTACCGGACATACAGACCCTGATCGTTTTACCACATCATGTTCAGAAAAAGCATTGCTTTTCTCCAACTGTAATCCTTCAATTACATAATCTTATAAGAAAAAAAAACACAAGTTACCTAGAAAATGTTGCAAAACTATAAAAAAGGCAGGTTTTTGACTTGTTCTAGTTACCTGCTGAGATTTGGTTTAGTTTGGTCTGTCCAGTGCCAGCTGTAAACATGTTTACTTGACCTGTAAACTTAGCTAACTGCCATTTATGCTACTTGATTCTCTCTACTTCATTTCATTATGTTTTATTTTGTATTTGCAATTTTTAAAAACACATTTAGGCCTTCAGTGACTTCACCGTTATAGTTATGCAAGTGCAATAACCACAATTTATGGCTGTTTGGGGTTTGTTTTGACACTGAAGCACAGATGTACTGGGGTGCATCCAGCGGTGAAATTTATGTGTCTAGCATGTCACGGCACCATTTTAGTTCAGGAGTAGTGTTCGTCTCTCTGGCCACTTTTGTTTTCAACTGACGGAAGCAACTTGTTTGCGTTTGTGGTAGGCCAAATGTTTGATTCCAAACAAGCATCTCTGTCCCTGCGTGAGTCTGCATTGACATCAGCAACACTATGCATGAAATGATTGGTGCTCAATATGAGAGTGTGAACATTTCAAACAGCTTGAAATGTTGGCAATGAAACAGCTGTTTGGTTTAATTAATAACAACTCTTTTGTTTAACATCTAACATACCAAGGTTTATTTACATGTATTTTACGTATTTACTTTTATTCGACACTACAGGCATGACGTACGACCATACTTTTGAATGTTTTGTCAGCATCTCGACAAGCTGAGCTGCGAACTCCATCAAATACACCATGCTTAAATTCCCCACACCACAGATGGTATGGGTTGTGGCTCCTGCATTAGTGGACCAATCAGGTGTCAAAATTGAGTCGATAAACACTTTTTTTTTTTTTTTTACCTGAGAACAGGTCAGGTCAAGGTATTTCTGTTGGAGTTCCCACAATTTATTGATGGTACTACAGAATCGACGTTTCGATCTTTACAGATCTTCTGCAGCACCATCAATAAATTGTGTGAGCTTCACCAGTGTGCGGACATTTTTTTTCCCTTCTTCTCATTGTCCTGCACCTGGGCATACCAGTGAATGTGCCTGCTTTGCTTACTGCTCAAGATATTGCTGTTCCCATCTAAAATTTTAATTCGAGGATGAGTGCTTTGAATTCAACAGTCACCACTGCAGCTGAAATGGTTTTCAGTTTTGATGCTGTTAAGTAAATTTGAATGTGGAACATTTGCAAAAAGCCTCCATGAAGTGCAGCTCTCTTTTTGTGGCAGAATGTGAAATATCAGAACGTAATAAATTTAGCATTTAGAGGTTTATTTTGACTCCAGTTCCAGTTCAACATAATTTTTCACAGTTTTACAATTAGCAAGTTATACCAGAGGTAAAGCTGGTAAAGGTATTAATTTTCAGACACAACCTACTTTATACTTCAAAGAATGAAAACTGGGAGCTTTCCAGCGTAAACACAGTCTTTCTCTATTGACTATGGTCCTGCTCCACTAGACCAGTTGAGAATAAAACGCCCTGGTGGTTTGGGGAGTGGAAACTTCTTCCCTCTTAACTCTGAACAGGATGTGAATTAGTGACTTTCCAGACACAACACACAGTTTAGTCAACCCACTTAACAATTTTTAAGTATAATTTTACAATCAAAATGTGACAACACATTAAATGAACATTTAAAGAATTCATTTGTAATTTGTATTATTTATGAGTACCGTACTTTATTATTCTTTTTACTTACAAATGAAGTCATTGTCTCTCTGATTATGATCACTTAATCTGATTTTGAATTGTAAAACACTGTAAAGTCTGTTTAAATATGAGCTCTACAGATTTATCATTTATAATCCTTCTAATGTTTAATAATAATGATAGTAACTGAGATATTATTGCAATAACGGTTTCTAGCTACGCACATTGGGCACTATAGATAGTCGTATAAGGGCATTTTTAGATGCATTTATGGATAATTTTGCGAGTGGAAATATAGTTTGTTCACATTTCCACAGTGACAGAAGCAAAATCAGTCTTTATAATGATGTCCCAAACATTTCGTATCTGTTTTTGTACTTACACAGAGTTGTGAATCTACACAGACTTGTGCACATCTAGCTCCAGGTCTCTCAAATGGCACACAATTTGAGAACCAGGAGTCGCGCTGCTAGCCTAATCCAATTATGTCAGGAGAATTTTCAACATTCAGGTACTGTTAACATCAAACTTAGTTCCCAAGCTAGTACTACCCTCTACATAGTTAGCTGAGTTTGTATCTTATCAAAGCTCAGGGAAGTTGAGTTGGCCCCGGCTGACACAGAGAAAATGATCCCTTCCTTGTAATGCAATCTGTCAAAGTCATCCAGCCAGCTGTTTCAGAATTTTCATTCTCTTTGACGTAAAATCTGCAGTGTTAGTTCTCCTGCCTTCCCTGGCACTGCACGCCATTCCTTCTCCAATCTTACCTTGTCAGGTGGTGTCAAAAAAAAGACAAAACACATTTTCAACGGTCTGAAAAACAATCAGCTTGCACCTGACAACTGATACGCTTCTGTTCAAGTCAAAAATGCCAATTAAGTCCTTTAAAAACAGAATTAACTCCCTGAGAGCAGGGTTGTATAGTAACAAAGTACAAATACTTTGTTAATGAACCTCTGTAGACTTTCACTTTTATTTTACTACATTTTCCACAGAAAATGGATACTATTACTCTATTACATTTCCCATAAGCATAAGGTTCAATATCAAACCAGAAAAAAATTGGTAGGCTACTAGCCAGTAATTTTTGTTTTGTTTTGTTTTGCTGGATCACAGACGGCAAGAAGTTGGATCTTTGGTTAATCATGTGGGGCGCGAGTGCAAACAGGTGCTCTTGCGCTGAAGTACAAGTAATGACTGTGTTTTTACTGTGGGTGCTGCTGTAATCAAGTTTTATATTTGAGTTTAGATCAT
Organism: Naso minor; assembly: GCA_029874875.1. Lineage (NCBI taxonomy): Eukaryota > Metazoa > Chordata > Actinopteri > Acanthuriformes > Acanthuridae > Naso > Naso minor. The sequence goes on from JAQFJB010000025.1 coordinate 19,763,225, forward strand.
TTATGTTGATTCAGCTTGAGCTAAACTTTTGCCTATTGTGTTCAAATCAGGCCAAAGGGAATTTAGAAAGTGTAGGAAGCTTTCTGAAAGCACTTCTTTTTTTCCCATTTTATTTGCATTCTGTTTTATGACTGAGATATTCCATCCTAATGTGGACCAGAGGCTACAAAAAAGAAAAATAAACAAATAAAATGTAGTTTTTACTCACACTTTCACTTTCAACACTTACATACATTTACATTCACTTTACTTTGATACTTAAGTACAGTAAATACCATCTACTTTAAGGCTTTTGCTCAAGTAATATTCTACTAGGCGGCTTTCACTTTTACGAAAGTCATTTTCCAGTAAGTTTATCTTTACTTTTTCTCAAGTATGGCTTTTGAGAACTTAATACAAGACTGTCTAAAAGTGATGAAATACAAATTTCTTCTCTGAGATTCAACCACATGCCAGCAGCATCACCTTTTGCTACCTGTCACCACTTTCAAGTTTTGTAAGAGTGAAACAAATAACAGCAATTTTGCTGACAGCTTTCAACAAACAAAACCGTCTTCCCGTAGTTCAAACAACACTTCAGTCACTTCTTTCACACAGCAACATGCAGACGGTCGCATGTGACAGCTTTTAAAAGTATGAAAAAGTGGCTAATGAGATGAAAAGGCCAGACTTCATTTAAGTGGTACTATGCATCCCGTGTTTTCTTTTAAAACAGAGAATTACAATGTGTCAATACTGCAGCCTTGGGCCTTAATGCTTAACTGTCATTCCACTTCCTCCCTCATTTAGATCACCCTTTCACTTGAACCAGACATGTCAGCAGAGCAAACACAGAGAAGGAGAGACCAGCTTTATCAAAATTTTCTCCAACTGCGGAAACGCATTTTGGCACTTATGCAACTTGACAAAATTGGACCACACCGTGTCGTGGCTGGAGTGCCATATTTCAAGTCAGAAAACTTTGACAAGTACAAGCCTACACTGAAGTGCAAGGCTACTGTGCTGGGAAAACTGATCGCTCATTTAATGTTTTTTCTTACTTTTTTCCCTTTTTTTGTTTGCAAAGGGGCCCTGTAAATCATGTCCTTTATACCTCCGGCCGGGGGTTCACCGCCTGACCGCAGGGTGGGAGGACAGCATGATGGGAAAAACATGATGGGATCTCACTTTAGTGGGTCAGAGAGAGACACGGAGGAAGAAAATGGATAAAGGAGAATAAGAGGCTGTGAAGGAGGAGCTGTCCACACTGGATAAGAGAGAGACACAGAGACAGCAGGGGGTAAAATATTGAGATATACTCAGACAGAGAAAAACAAATAAAGACAGATGAAAATTAAGACATAAAACCACAGAAGCAGCAATAAAAATCAGACTCCCTGTACAAAACATTCTTAAGCTACCAGCCAGGTTAAGACCCAATTTCCTTACTGGCCATAAAAACAGAATTAAAAGTAATGAAAAGGTAAAAACATAACAGAAATGGCAGGACTCCCTACTAACTAGCACAACAAAAGTATTTAGAAAAGCTGCAGTTGCAGATATTTTGCAGATTGCTCAAAGGAAATGCAATGCTATACAATATTTTGTTCTTGCTTCTCCTGGAAATTTAACATAATTTTTGATGATGTCATTTTCCAGAAGCAATGATCAATATCATGTCGTTTGTGATAATATGTAAAAGGTCAGTGCAGAGCTAGAATGATAAATGAACTATGGTTTGGTTCATCACAAGAAAATTGATCTGAAAGCATTTTTAAAAAAAATTTAATTAATTGCTTCGGTAATTTTTTCAGTAACATTTAAATGTCAACACTTACTGTTCCTCTCAACTTTGGATAAGGCTTTAGTTTCATTTTTCTGAGAGCAGAGGTGGACAGATGGATAATATTGCTTAGCGGGAGAAATCTCCAACAAAGTAATCTAACCCTACACACAGGATCAGTTTGTTGTATAAGATGACTCTCTGTGCTCGGGATCATGTTACTTGAATATTCACACTGTGTTTCCTGAGGAAGAAGAGGCTTGGGCCATGAAACAAACAAACAAACAAAAAATAAAAAAATAAAAAATGCAGACATGGTCATAGTTTAACATGTTTCTGTTTGTTTTGTTTTGTTTTTTTAAAATTATCAATCAGAACATTATAAAGCTAATACATGCCATTTTGATTCAATTAAATTTAAAATAAATTAAATGACATTGCATTATTTTTACATAAATGTAATGCAATTATTTTTTAATGATAATAATTATGTTTTTTTTTAAATAAACAAACTATGTCAGTACATCCAAAGCCTAACTGCACCTTTGTATGCTGAAGGGAAGAGTCAGTCATGTAACTGCTGGCCATGCTTGTCCGTTTGCTTAGGCCACGTTTAGACGGGAGCAGCCCTACTAAAAACGGAAAAGTCTGTCCTTTGTGTCTTTAAGAATATTCACATTTACATGGAGAACCAAAAACACTGTAGCATGCGTGCCAATTTGTTTACTTCCCATTGTTGCTAGTCCCTGACCAGAGCCACATATTAAAGAAATTCATTTTCAATTTGATTTCTAAAATTATGCTATGAAGACTTAAATTCACCTCAATAGACTGTGGAGTGTTTAAACAGAGTTTAATAGTGGCTATTGCAGAATGCATTGACTTGTGCTAGCATTACATTAGCATGTTCACTGCTTTCACAGGCTTTGTGGTTTGCCAGTTTACACAGCCGGAAAGAAAGTTGCAGTTCTCAAAGATTCCACTCTGGAATCCGGTTTCAAAAGTTTGTGGTTAAAGAGGGGCACCAGCACGCCATTGTCATGTAAAAGAAAGGCCAAACTGCATAAAAAGTGTCTTTTAATGCAAAAACTGGCGCTGTCTAAAAGGGGTCTTAGGCTAATATGGCTGCAACAGCCCAGGTTAGTGAGGAGGAGGCAGATAAAAATACTTAAATAAATCATTGGAGTTAATCAGAAGAGTTGAAATCACTGGGCAAGCGTATGGGCCACCGTGTCAAATAATTTTTATTTGGGCTGCCGCTGTTTTTAGCTTAACATCGCCAGACTAAGTCGCAGGGTGGTTGTGACTGAGTCGACTCGGGTGGACCTCTGTCTGAACAGGAGGAGGAGGAGGACGCATGTCTGCTGGCTCGTTAGACTGTTGGAACCATGAACGTTATGTGTAACATTACGGTACGTCTGGCTCACGAAATGGCTGCTCTGTTTACCAACCTCGTCTGCTTTTCTTTTCCTTTGAAAATATTTGGTCATTTCACCTTTACTTTTTCTCTTTAACCAATGAATGAAGTCTGTGCACTGCGCGGGGGCAGGGCAGGCTTCAGCAAAGCTAAAAACATGGCATTTTATTTCTTTTTAATTTTTTTCTTCTTTTGGTGGGCTTGCTGGCAAAGATTCAGCTGTTGCAGGCCATCACGTGTGAATAGTACTAACGGAAATCCTGCACACTTAAAGAAAATGTTGTCTCTCACCTGTGACAAGCCTCATTGAACCCAATGAGAGCTCCTTTTGAAAAGCACCCATCGGAAAAAAAAATACTGCGACCTATTTTGGAGCCCCAACACCATAAAAAGCTGCACGCGGGTTTTATGTAAACAGCAACTTTCAATAAAGACCGCATTCCTTCTAAGTCCCATCATAGTCACATCTGACCCAAAAGAATTGATACAAATATTTTTAGATTATAATTTTCAGTGTAAATTACACTCATCAGGAAAAACATGATTAAAGGTTCCAAAATCTGCTTTAAAATCAGAGAGGAGTGCTCCTTGTAGCTCCAGAACTCCCCTGAGAATAATCACTGAATATTATCAATCACTGAATATCTCAATGAGCTTGAGAGACCCATTTCAATGACAGTTCTTGACCTGGTTTAAGCTTTCTAAGAGGATCGTGATGATCTACCGATTACTGATACAACATGAGGAAAACTGGTCTAACTATTTACTTTTCTGAGCCAGTGGTTTATTTTCCCAAAGTGAAATCTGGCAAAATGTGATGGCTCACTCGCTCACTCACCACCTCCGGATTTTTTGCTCCTCCCCTTCACATTTCTCTTTCACTGCTACTTGAAGCAAATCAGCTTTGTGCAGCCTCTCTACAAAAAGCAAACAATGCAATTCAGGTGCCAACTGCTCAGCAAAATTGCCATGAAAGACACAAGACAGACTGAGAGAGAGTAGAACAGCAAGCTCAGCAGCTGCATTTTCCTACAGCTGAATTTATATGTGTTGTGTTTTAATACTCTGCAGTCACCCAATACCCTGGACCAGAGCTGTGCATCCATAATTCTCAGATATAAAATTTGGTCTCGACATGCAATATTGGCTTGTCTAACTGTGGTGGGTTTTGATGATTGATGGCACAAACATTCACAAAAGTCAGTTAAAATACTGGCAGTCTGCTTCTGTGGAGTCAAACTTCAATTTTAGGGGTTCAAGCCCAAAGGGTTGAAACCCGATTGTTTTTGTGGTGGTTTATAATTT
>JAQFJB010000025.1:19817193-19834286 GCA_029874875.1 Naso minor
GACATTGACATTTACCTGACGTGTCTTATGTCTAAACACAATTTGCGTTGTTAAAAGGCTGCAATTTTGTAAGGCGAGAAAGGCACTGGGCTTAGGCATTGGAAAACAGCTTCACATGGTTGCTTACATTTAGTAAAAACTTATTGGTTACACATCTTAAGTTTCACTTTTGGTTACAGACAGGTCTGGTACTCGTTGTCAGTGCCTGATGTGAGCCCCGCATCCATGTGAGTCGCACATGAAAAAATGTCTGCCGTCTTAGACAGTTAAATATGGCACACCACTTGGACAAACCACATGTCACGATCTGAGCTTGGCAGTCTAAATCAGATTTCTTTCATGTTTCAAAACTAAATCATAACTAAATGGAAATGCTAAGCTCATGCTAGTGTAGCAAGCTAACAGGGCTGCTTGTGCTAACATCTGTGCTTGCTTAGATGGGGCTAGCTCTGGCTTTGTGGCTACAGCTCAATGGCATTTTAACGGCTCTGGCGCTAGCAATGGCCTGTGTTATAATTTCAACTTGTGGTGACTGGATGGCTAGTGCAGAGCAAAGATGCTAGCATAACGTTAGCCGCTAACACTACTTCAGCTAACTTAAATGGCAAATAAATTACTCATCAACAGTTTATATCCAGTTAACAACAAACCATGCCTTTTCTGCTAACTCAACTTAAAATCATAACATAAAGTTGGGAGGAGCAGAAAATGGACCGATAACATTTAACATCACAATTTAATCACCACATATGAATTGTCCAAGTGCTGTAGCTGTAGCTAGTGGTCCAAGATGCCTGACCTGTTCGCGCATGCACCATTCACATCCACACATAACTCACATTGTCTACTGACACTCATACTAACAAAGGTCTGGTGTGTTGTCGTCCCACACTCTACCCTGACGGCCACCTCTAAACACACTTTCTTGCTCTTTGTACTAAATATGTTTAAAAGTTGCAGCGGTATATGAGCCTTTCGTAAAGATGCAGATGGGTTTACATCAGACTTAAGTTGGAGCCCAGCGCAATTTTACAGATGCTGATGGGTGTCCTCAGTGTTAACACTCTGTGGATGAGAACGGACTGAGTTTTTCTGGCCGTGAGTGGCAATACTCCATTTACTTGTACAATACACTTTCAATTTTAACTTCTTAAGCTTGGCAACATGAGATATTTGCAGTCCACTCATGAAGGTAGCCTAATGTGGTAAATGTCTACCACCATCACTTTTGTGTGATTTGATCATTTTCAAGAAATCTGTGGAGTACCTAATCTAAAAGGTTAGGTGGTGTAAAAATGCAGGGAATTTTTGACCTCCTAGCTGATTTTAATCAAGTTTGCCACCTATTTAAAAACACGACCAGGCTTCCATGCTTCCCCCCGCACATTTCAGACATCAGAATTAGGAGGTTAAACCTATCAGCTATCATGGCAGTTTTGCGCAGTGAGTGGCTCGGTGTGAAAGTGAGAGAATAGGATCTGAACTTTGTCTAAAAGTCTCTGTTATCATTCTTTAAACAAGTGCTTTCTATTTTCATTTGCATACTATAAATGTCTTTAAGAGACTGTCCCCGTATTAAACCTTTTTTCTTCCATCTATATTTGTAGGATTTACTCAAAGAAACAAAAGTGACAGGAAAGTTAATGTGTAGGCAGTGAGCTACAGAAAGAAGGAAGTCATGCGGGAAGGCTTTGCACCCCAACGCTGAGTGCGGACACAAGTATTAACACTTGTGCTTTCAGATATTATCAGACATAATTCTCACATACTGCCCCCTAAGGTTATTATAAAAGGGCTCCAGACAGCACAGGCAAGTTCTTTAACCACCTCAAAAACATCTTCACAGGTCCTCTCCGTTCCAAATAAGCAAGAGCAACAAGTGCTGTTACTTTGGGTTTCATGTCTTCATCAATATCTTGTACATTTTAATCAGTATTATACAAAAGGTGTTTTCTCAAACAAGATGAATAGTTTGTTTCTCTTTTTGATAGTGCATCATTCTGCTGTTGTTTGTCGAGGGCGCACATGCAATATCAGGTCCATGGCTATTATTCAGAAACCAAACCTCATTCTGGAGAACAGAACGAAGTCACAGAGAGTCAAATCCAGTGAGTAGGGGGATTAGGGAAAACACATAAGTTTCCAGTGCACTCTGAGTAGGCAAGTTGTCATGTTGGAGAGCGGTTGCCATTGAGCAGCAGCTCTGGTTGTTTGAGCTGAATGTTTTCTCTCAAACGTCCCAGAACATCACAGTAGTTTTCAACCTCAACAGCCTGAACCATGGGGACAAATTCAAGATTAAAAAACCTGCAAATGTCCAAGAGACCACCTGTATTTGCATGCGCACTACTTCACCTCGAAGACCTCTCTTTGGCCTTTGGGTCGTAGCCTTAGACACAACCCTTATAACTAGTAATGATCCTTGACATGCATTGTGCACATTATGTAAAGCTAAACCTATATCCACAAAAGCATCTTTCCTCTACCCACATTCTTACTGTGCTTTTGATCAACTTGGCAAACTGCACTGTTACTTATACATGAAGGCAGTTTAACTCACCTCCAAACAGGGACCAACTATGCATTAATGGGGAATGCACTTATTGTGAACAGACAAAAACAAGGTTCATTTTCCTGTAATTACAGGATAAATGTATGCGTTATCACAGGATAACAAGGCTTGTTTTCCGATGATAACAGGATAATTTATTTATAATTAATTTATTTATAATTAATTCCGCTGAGCCTTAAGATTCAAACACAGTGTCTGGTTCATGATCACACAGATTTGCCCCTTTAAGATCACTGCCACTGTCAGGGAGGATTCATAACTGAACACTAGTCTAAATAAAGGTATAAACATGTAGGCCTAGTTTTGATTCCTGCAGTTCGAGCAAACAACTACGATGTAAGGATCATATGAAAAACATTGTGTTTGTGATAAACAAAGATGTTGACAGACTCCCCTCTGCATCAGCTCGCAGATGCTCAAATAAAGTCTATATTATATATATAATGGCAGAGATAAAGACAGTTTCCGTGAATCTTGCCGGTCTCAAAGTGCATCTCCACGCTAGAACGTATTTTCTGCCGGAGACAGGGGGACATGCCCCCCCAACTTTTCAGAGCACTCGTTGTGGTTGTGGCACTTAGTGAAAATAAAAATGAAATGTCAGCAGCAGCAGCAGATGACTTTGATGTCTTGGAAGAAAAGAAAGAAAGGAGATAACTCAGAATAAATATATTTTCTGTCTACGATTGTTGATGTCAGGCTAACGCTGACAGAACTTACTTTCACTTTTCCTGGGTAACATGGGACTGTTAGCTAAATTAACATAAAACAGGGGTTCACCTTAAACCGCGTCATTTTCCGTCAGAAATTTAGCAGACTTTCTGGTTGCCAGTTGAACGTTAGACTCAGAGACCAATGGCTCAATAACTGGATTGCTTTCATATCAGAGGACAGATGAGGTGGAGCTGCTTCAAGACAGTCAGGTCATTTTGAAGTGCTGAAAATGAGAGGAAGAATTGTCACATTGTTCCAGTTTTAATGACACACAAAACATTAATGGTGAACATTTTTGACTTAATGAAATTATTCTCAAGAATCTTTGGTATTGGCCCCTACATTAACAATACAGAAAGTAAGTCAGCTTTTTCTTAAACACATTTAGTACCATTCCCTCCGGCAGAATTAATCATTATGAAAAAGTTATTATTATTTTCTGGATTTTGTATCACTAGTCCCTAAATGTTTATCAAAATGCAGGAAATGGGATTCGAATCGGAAAAAATTTCTAGGGGAGGACCACCAGACCCCTTCCCCCTCCCCAAAAAAGACATTTGTTTTTTTCATCATGAACCATGGAGCCTCGAGTCAAAAACTATTTTCCTGAAACCCAGTTTTATGTTTCCTTAGGGGTTTTACAACCAGTGCTAGCAAACAGACATTTTCCGCAGAGCAATGGTTACGAATCCCTCAAAAAATGTGGAGGATGAGCATCGACGAGTGCCTCCAGTTCAAACATGACAAAAAAGGGATGCTTCAATTTGTCAGTAATTCAATACATTCAGTGTACAGACCATTACAGATGCATCCAGCTACTGCGACACACACATTGTCAGACACTGAACCAGTTGTATGAAACGTGTTCATGACTTAATTACTTTTAAATTGTCAAGAAAAACATGGTTGAGAAGGTTAACATAGCCAGCCGTGTACATTAAGGGAATATATATATAATATACATATATATATGTATATATATATATACATACATATATATATATAAAATTTGAGTGTAAAGCTAAAGGCAAAAGGCCAAAAAAATAAAATCAAAAATAAATATATGTTGTGATATAATGAAATTTCTGATAATTCATTTTTAAAAAGATGTAGATGAAATATTCTGTTTTAGCTTATCTTGTGAATTTAATACTCTGAGAACTTTCTATTCATTTAATTGCTGCATTTCTTGCAAGCAGAACTAGTTGATACATAATTGCTTCATTAGAACAACAAAATCTTTATTTAATGACAGTCTTTGTGGTCTCATAGTGTTAGTGCTGCTGACATTACAATGCTTATCCTTTTTGTTTGCATCCATTTGGAATTCAGTGCATGTTTTATGCATTGATCGGCTTTCTTTACATCTTGCTGAAATCATCATTAACAGTATTTGGCCACTGACGCCATCGTTTTATGTCCCCTAATTAATTAGTTGATCTTGACCCAAGTGTGTCACTGAAAATAAAATACTGACCATTAAAATGTGTCAGTGGAAAACTGAGATCATGTTTTATCCCCACAGGAATGAAAAATGTTGCAAGGAACTTCAAATCAATTTGTTTTTTAATCTTGTCTCTCTCATACAGTGGCCATACTCACTGCTGAGCAGAATAAGTCCCCTGTTTGTGTCAACAGGACACTGATGAATATTTATTAGCACCTACAAAACTGCTCTGTGGTGCAGTTTAAATATCTGAATCACAGGGTCTCATTCTGGGCTTTAACTTGACCAAAATAAGAGCCGGATTCTCTCAATAATAAAGATTCCAGCAGAACAACGGCATTCTTTATTCTGTCATGTTTTGTAGCAGACTTGCATAATTTTCCTCTCTAATGTCAGTGATTTGTGGGAAAAAAATCCTGTCAGTGGATCAAAGCTCTGTTGTGTATCATGCAACATCTCAGAGGAGACAACACAATGGTCAGTCTAGTTCACAAGTATCTGAAAAGTTGTCTATTAGTGTAGTAGACAGGGGAAAACACTCAACTCTTATGTTTAAGCATAGACAGATGTCTTAGAATTTTGTTGAATACAGATCTTCTGTCATACAGATCATGTAGTTTCAGCTTCTCTGTGGTTTATAAAGCATCTTTTCTTGCTCTCTGAAGGGGACCTGTTGTGCTGATTTCCAGCCCCATGTTAACAGTCTGGCAGTTCACCAAAGAGGCTTTGAGTGACTCACATTTCAAAAATTACTTCTTTATTCGAAATGGCCCTTTATTGAACCAGTCATTACATCTTCTGTGTGAATCAAGACAAAAGGTCCTGCCAGCGGAGTAAACTACTGAGTTTCCATCCAAATGTATCATGCAGGTTTCCATCCACTGCTGTTATGCTACTACTGGAGTTGGTTCATTAAGACAAACAGTAGGTGGCGGGCAATCCTCATGCTGGGTGCCACTGCAGAAGAAAACGATGCAACAAGATGATGTAATAAACGAGCGCCAGTCAGCAGTTGTAAGAAAAAACGAGAGAAAAACTACAGAAAACTGAATGGAAAGTGGTGACAGAGAGCACTCTGGACAGTTGGGAATTTTTAAACAATTAATTCTACGGCTCTGTGCTCTAGGAGGAGATCTAGTAACTGAGGACGCGCTCACACGTGGTTGAGTTGCCTCATACCGTGTTGAAGCATGACTCAAGCCTCTCTCCGGCTGGCCTGCACTCACACTGCTTCAACATATCCTGAGAACGCTTGAGCTACCTGGTCTATGAAGTGCGACCTGTATTTTTTAAATATTGAGGCCACACCATATGATATTATCACAGTACTTGAGTCACGATACTATATTATCAGGGTATTGCAATATATTGAGTATTGCAATATCATATGTTGTGATTTATTACCTCACCAGACACTTGTGCTTAGCACCATCTAGTGGGTTGAAAAATCAACCAATTTTTATTATTCTGTTACCCAAAAAGTTGAGTTTGTACTGCATTTGCAACATTTATTAAGGATTTCTATATATATTTTTAAAAAAATCAATACGTGGTGTCTATGAATCGAAATAATGTCGTCATACAGAATATCACGATGTTACACAGTATCGACTTTTTCCCTCACCTCTAGCTTAGGCTCAGTACAGAGCGCTCACACTAGTCAACAAACTGCACTTTAGGTGTCCATCGTGCTTAGGCACGTTACGGGTTGCGTGATGCGAGTGCACCTTCGTGTAAATCATGTGATTTCATGAAGTAGTTGTCACTTTTATTCACTGCTGATTTGCTGAAGCTGTTTCCACTTATATTCACATTTACTCTTAATCGATATGCCGACTTTCCACGTCTTCTAAGCATGAAACATTTTTTGCAATATTTGGAGGTTTTTTCAAATTCTACTGTATTTACACTCAATTTTATGCTCAAATTGAAAATTTGGAGGCCTAACTAATGTCTACTGGCATTGTCATTGCAGGTCCCCTACGAGACCCTGAACAAACGGTTCAGGGCAGCTCAGAAGAACATTGACCGGGAGACAAGTCACGTGACGATGGTTGTTGCAGAGCTGGAGAAGACGCTGAGCAGCTTCCCAGTGGTTGACTCTGTGGTGTCACTGCTGGATGGTGTGGTCGAGAAACTCAGCGCCCTGAAGAGGAAGGTGAGGGATACACATGTACACAAACACAATTTCACTGCTAATTACTTGCATGTTTAGGGCGGGGCTTAATGGACAAAAAAAATCTGACTTCACTTTTTCAAATTAGAAGGTGGCACACAACATATCCCTCAGTATTTTCAGATTTTAAAAAAGAGGGGTTACTGGTGCTCTCACAAAATATTAACTCTGACCGGCCCTTTGCCGCTTGCCCTGGGCAGTCGGGCAACTGACCTCGGTATTGGTGCATTCACAAAATATTAACACAATGAGATTTTTTAAGGTATTTAGGTGATTTAATCTCTTTCACAGTGTCAGTATATCACTGAAACATTGCCCAGCATGATACAGAACGATACAATACAGACTGACTGTCTTGTAAAAGTCAATATATTAGGAGACACACATGAAACATCTACTGCATTTACAAATGCAAAACAACTACTGGTGAGTTTATCTCCTCCCAGCCTGCCAAAGGCCCCACAATGATAAAAATTTGTAGTAGAATTTTAAACTTAAGGTGGAAATGTGAAATGCATGTCATCAGATTCTGGAATTTTGCTTGTAAAAACCAGAGCACCTTCTTTGATTAAATCTTCAGTAAATCATGCCATCGTTTTGATACACTGAGTTTGGATGGATGGATATAAAATTCTCAGTGTTTACTTGGATGTTTGTTTCACCTGATGTCAGTCTAGCTGTTTGTAAATATCTTGTTCTCGTGTGTTTATGACCTGCAGGCTGCAGAGTCCATCCAAGCAGAAGACGAGAGCGCCAAGCTGTGTAAGCGTCGCATTGAGCACTTGAAGGAGCACAGCAGCGACCAGCCGGCCTCAGTCAACCTGTGGAAGAAGAAACGCATGGACCGCATGATGGTGGAGCATCTGCTGCGCTGTGGCTACTACAACACAGCTGTAAAACTGGCCAGACAGAGCGGCATCGAGGTGAGAGTCTGTGTGTGAATGATCTGTTTTGATCATCATCATCAGCACTGGGATAAGTGGCCTTTTTCTTCATCAGTTGCTCAACACTTGTCACCAAATCTAAGCTTCGGTTCACCAGTTTGCTTAATTTGCTTTGCTTTGTTTTGTCCATCTGCTGTCCTGCATTCTAGGATCTGGTGAACATTGAGATGTTCCTCACGGCTAAAGAGGTGGAGGAGTCCCTGGAGAGGCAGGAGACAGCCACGTGCCTGGTCTGGTGCCATGACAACAAATCCCGTCTCCGCAAGATGAAGGTAGCTCATTTACAACAGGCAAATTTCTCCCCATAAATCCAGGAGGTTAATGTTCGAACTAACAAACACTTAGACCAAGCTTGTGATGCACAAAAATGTTAATGTATTGCTTTAACTCATTATGAGGCTAGCAGAAGTATACAGACAAATGTTTATTCTTTCTGTATGTTTCATATTATGTAAACAAGAGTTGCAGTCTAGTGGTGTTTGTGCTCAGAGATAGACCTGTTAAGATTTAATAACTCACCCTGAGTGTTTTGTCCTACTGTCAGGGCACAGCTGAATATTCATGTGGTTTAAGTGTAAGATGCTGGTGTTAGGAAAAGTATTTTTTAATTCTTCTGTGGGTGCATTTGTGAAATGTGGTTTGGTTCTGCTCCAAGTCGTTTTCAAACGTAGGTAAATTATAATCCGTATTGTATTTTTAGCTCTGCCGTGCTCTACTCTTGTAAGATATGTTTTGTTTTCTTTCCCTAAAATCCAATGGAATGACAAAACGTTAGAAAGTAGTTTGAGTAGTGTTGAGCAAATATGTATCCTGCCTGCTCTGAAGTTTCTTAAAGAGCAAAAGAGTAATCACTTTCCTTTCAGTGGCAGCACTTTGTTGTGAAAAGAAAGAAACTCCCGTTGTGAGAGACCTGCTGAACTGTGTGTCGAAAAACTCTCAGCAGACAAACACACTCAGTCAGCTCATGGAGAAAGAAGGAAACAAAGAAAAATGCTCGCTTAGCTCATGGAATAACCAAAAACACATTACTGGTAGGAAATGGCAGTCCAAGTAGAAAATACCGCAGTAAATACCGCACCGTGGACTTGATACTGAGGTGTTATTGTAGCGTGAGGTTTCGATAGCGTTACACCCCTAGTAAACTTTTTTCAGCACTTGTGGTTTAAACTTTGTGGCATCATTTGTCTGTTTCTTTGGCAGAGTTGTCTTGAATTCAGTCTGAGAATCCAAGAGTTCATTGAGCTCATCAGACAAAACAAACGCATGGATGCAGTCAGGTACTGGACGCAGAGCCATGACACACACACACACACGTACGTCTATAATCTGGGTATTCTGCACAGCTGTTTTAACTATAACTGTGTGTATGTTTATGTCAGACATGCAAGGAAGCACTTCAGCCAAGCGGAGGGTGGACAGTTGGATGAGGTTCGTCAGGTGATGGGCATGCTGGCCTTCCCATCAGATACACACATCTCTCCATACAAGGTAAAACCCAAGGTTGCTCTTTGTATGAATATTAATATATCTGAAAATTATTGAGAGAGACCTGTTTTGCACACATACAACAATGCATTATTATTGTTTACTCATCTGGGTTTATTATATTTTAATTGTAATTTACACAAAACTCAAAACTTTAGACAGTGGATAAATAATAGCATAACAGATATTTGTTTGCCTTCATCAGCTTCTTTATTGTTAACAATTCAGAGCTGAAATGACTTCAGAGTTTGAACTTTACAGAAATCAGAGTACTTAAGTAACAAGAATGGCCACTAGAGGGCCTCTGTTGTCTTCCTAAAAATTAACTCAGTTCCCTCTTGTAAAACTTGTCCTTGTCCTTGAGTGTCTGTTTTCAGTAGCAGTGCTATTCTTCATTTTCACTTAAAAGATTTTCTGAGGGACAGAATTGTTTAATGGCACAGCCACAATATTCCTTTGTTGTAAAAAAAAAAAAAGTTCCACTTTTTCTGCAAGCAAAGGAGACGGAACAAGCAAAACTTGTGTGACAACATTTTTTGCCAGGTTTTCTTTCCCAGTCTGACAGAAGCAGAACTGAGAATCTCTGTCCTCTGCTGCCGTGAAATGGGGGTTAGTGTAAAACTTCTGTATAAAACTTTCTTCTGTCTCCTTTCTTTCTGTTCCATCAGGATCTTTTGGATCCAGCCCGCTGGAAGATGCTGATCCAGCAGTTCCGATATGACAACTACAGACTGCACCAGCTGGGAAACAACTCTGTGTTCACTATCACCCTACAGGCTGGTCTGTCTGCCATCAAGACACCGTATCCTGCCACACTTGATTTCCAATGATGCAGTGCTTCTGCTCTTTAGATTCAATCTCTTGAGCCTGACTTAAAAGGGGTGCAAAGACTTTTTGTTAGTTTATATTTACTGTGACTAAAATATGATCTAGGTGAAAAATGAAGGTAGAGTTCTAGTGTCTCAGTGTTACATACATGTGGCTATACTGACTTTGTGTTTTATATCAAATGGGGTAGTAACATAATTCGCATTAACAAAATATTTTCCATCATTGACTTTTTTTCTTAACAATGACAGAAAATTTTGAAGGCCGTCCATCACGGTGATAGATTGTAATTCACACTCCTGTCCAGTTGGCGCAGTGTGTTAAATGAATTAGCTATTGACTAGAAATCCCAGTGTCCAGTGTAGCAGCAGAGCGCGGCATCAGCTTCCAGGACAAAATTAAAACAGCGATGAGAAGTCATCTGTCTGAGGAAAACACAAAACCTGATGACACTCACGTCTGCAGCAATCATGTTTGATGCTTTTGAGTACGCACAAGCGAGCGCACAGTTTAAATTAATACAAACCAGGAGGGCAGTTTGAGTTCAGGCCACAGCAGCTCAGCTCAGTTCAGTTTTGTTTATTTTTTTTGTCAGTGGTTTGTTCATGATTTAAATGTGAAGGTCTCATCATGTAAAATTGTATCGTTTATTTGACTGTTTGTACACAATGGCACAATCAGTGTTTTTGGTGGCCTCCGCTGTTACAGTGTGGGAAAAATCATTCATCTGCTTAATGTGGTGTTTTGTTAAGTTCGTACAGCAGAAGAAGTCTGAGAATAATTAGGAAGTGCTGTGTTTAACACAGTGCACAGTGTGTGTCTACATAGTCCGACCCACCAGATGTGCACTGCGGGTGTAAGACAACCATTGGCTGAGTAGAAGCCGGGAGAGCAGCCCGGCAATCCCCACCTCTTCCACGTTCCGCATATTATTGTTTCCAAGTCCCGACTGCTACGAAAAACAACAACAATAACCTCTGAGCCAGCAGCCTGCACGCTGGAAGTGGCAAGTTTTGATGACGGGGATTTAAATGTTTTAATGCCAGGGCTCTTTTCTGCACGTCTAAATCTTTCACCGAAACAAGCTTCCCACTGACAATGTTTTGCAGAGGCACAGTTGCAGTATCCAGGGCTTTGCACTGCCTGCATCAAACCTGGTGGAGTGTTTTTTCCTCTAGACCAGAATGTGTGTGTGTAAAGTCAGACCTTCTCTCAGCGCTGAGTGCTGTGGGGAGAGGTCTGGCTATGCGAGAGCAGTGTCTACATGAAATATGAGCGCACGGTCGTCGTCAGCTGTTCAACCTTTCTCTTTACGCCACGGCTTAAATGCTTCATCTGTAGATTGGTATGTTTATTTTATTAAAATAAAAATGAATGAATGAAAACTATTGCGTCTTACGATGACAGATTTTTTACATCCCTGTCTGTCAAAATGAAGGACAATCAGATCATCTAATGCAGCCTCTGGGTAAATAATCACTGCTGTGCTGCTCAATAAACTTAAAGTATGTGGATTTTCCTTTTTATTGATGCTGTCTGATGTGAGAGCCTTTCTTTTCCCTTTCTTTTCCTTTTCTTTTTTTTTTAATGTGAGATCCTTTCTGAGATGTTGCGGTCTTTAACCTTCACACCCATTCCAGTCAGTGCTACAAGGAAGATGGTACCTCTAAGAACCCAGACTGCCCAGTGTGCAGTAAATCACTCAACAAGTTGGCCCAGCCGCTACCCATGGCCCACTGCGCCAACTCCAGACTAGTCTGTAAGATCTCTGGGGAGGTCATGAATGAAAACAACCCTCCAATGATGCTTCCTAATGGATATGTCTACGGCTACAATGTGAGTGCACACAGAAGAGCACAGGCGTTACGAGCTCAAGTTATTTCTGCCTATGTGAAGGCATTTTAAAACGTTTGTTGCAACAGGAGTTAGATAAAACTATGATGTTTGTTTTTCTGTCTGTTCTCTGCTTCTTTTCAGTCTCTTCTCTCCATCCGCCAAGATGACAAAGTGGTGTGTCCAAGAACCAAAGAAGTCTTCAACTTCTCTCAGGCTGAGAAGGTCTATATCATGTGATCACTCTCTCAGAGTGTTAACGTGATCAAATATGGCCGTCATTCATCACCTGTGACCCGGCCTACTCGGAGAGCCACCTGTGGAGCTGTGATCCAGTGCCCTTCTTGCCCCACACAACCACCCCCTCCCAGTACATGATCAGCTGAAGTTTGCCAGATAACCTCCCCCATTTTATCACACAGAAACTGGACTCGTCTCCTCTCAGACTGTTTTAGATGTGGCTAGATAACGAGCTGTTTGATCTGATCCATTCAAGCACATGGACTATCAGCATAGTCATTATTTTACTGGCCCTTGCTGTAAAGATTAGAGACCACAGAAAAGGACTGAGGGGCTTCAAAAGCTGCTAGCTAGATATTTGATTTTACTTCAACCAATAAAAACTTTTTTGAGGTTACTTTGACGTTTTTTCACTAGTGCCGTTTCTTTGTTCCTGAAATAACACAAGGCAGGACTGTCTAAACTCACTCCAACAACCAGACGAACACATTAGATGTGGGCCTTTTTCCAAACCGAACATGGCTGGTTTCCTGGTCATGATGTAGCATCTCATTCTGTGATGCATGATGTTGACATCCTTTGTCTTGTAGCCATGTTTTTTGGTGGGTTGTTTGGGGGGTAAATGTTAGATGCCTCCTTTAAAAAAAATGCCCCCTTTTGAATTTCGTCCCCATTTGGCTTTGAAACTGAAGCCTGATTTGGGCTTGAGTAGGCTTCTTTTCAGATGTAAATACTAGATAGGACTTGATCATCCTCGTGTGTAAATTCAAGGGTTTTGGGGACAAGAACCAACAAGGAGGATTAACCTTTGACAAAGATTGCTGTGTGAACTGAACAAGTTTTCTTTTTTGGTTGCTTCAAACCTGATGTAGCCCACAGTATCCTCAAATAAAATGGTTGTTCAGTACAATTTCTCGATTCTGAGAATGAGGTCAGTTTCTCTAACCAGGTCGTATTAATTATGGTGTGTTAGTTACCATAAAGAAATGAACACATTTTTCAAACAAGACAACCGTCTTTTATGCTTTTTAATTATTATTAAATTGTCTTCCTTTTGTGTGTGTGGCTTGCCATTTTAAGATCTTTTCTACCAATTTCTTTCTTCTTTTTTTTTTGTTTCTACAGGTAAAAATGAGTATTCTGTTTAAAGATTTTACCCTGGGTCACTTATTAGGTTATTTTAACATTGTCATTGACGACTAGTTTTAATTTTGTTAACGACATTTCCAACATTACACAAGTACTCTGTGCAAAGATGCTGAAGTACTGCCGGGTTTACATAGTATGAAAGTGAACCAACTGTTTTAAGCAGGTCCATGCACGTGCTTTTCTTTTTTAAAGAAATGCATCAAAAGGCACGATCAAAATCTCCATTCGACTTGTTAAGCCAGAAAAAAAGGCTTGTCCTCTTCTGTTGATGTTTGTTGGACTGGGACTTCGATAAGAACACGATAAACACTAATCCGGAAGGTAAACCTACATGACAACTAATGCACAAACACTTGAGGTTGTAATTTTTAAACACCCATACTGAGCAATCAGAGTAATGCAGTGTTATGTTAAGAATGCTCAATTATTTCTTCCATTCGTTGTTTTCTTGACAGACCAAAAGTTGCCTCATTTGTGTCCATAAATGGTTTGGAACTGTGTCTGTAAAGGTACAGACTGTCCTGTGTGTGTTTGTGTTTTTAGAATAGATAAAGGGATTGTTTCATGAGCAATTTGCCTCATAAAGATTTCAGTGAACTTTGATTTTTCGGTGTTTTTTTGTGTCCAATGTCTCTCTGTGGGCTCAGAATCTCTATTAGCATGAGCCCTGATTGGTGTGACGATGCACTTTAATGCTGTTGTCATGGAAATGCAACCCAGTGTTGTGTCTTTCACCTGAAACTACACCTCGACTGTCCGGGGGGTCAGCAGTCTGTGTGGGTGTGATCTGCTTACACTTGTTAATATACTGCAGTGAGTGAACACTTCTAACATGGGTTTCATGTAAATAGTTGAGCAAGATCAACAGTAGAAAAATTTTACCAGCCTCTGGAAAAAAAAGACCTTTGTGTTTGAAGATCATTCGTTCATTGACAGACTGCTGAATTCACAGGATTAGTTGTTGGAATAAATGAAATAGACCTCACTTCATTTCACCAGAGTAAACAGCAGGATGTTCTGGTTGCTGCTCACACTGAAACTAGTGGAAAGTGTCTCTGCTTTAAACCCGTTATGACTCAGTTCACTAGCTTAAGAGCAGTTTATTAATTCACTCTTGTGGCCTCTAAGTTTCAGTTTAGGACAAAACAGGAAAAAACCTTCATGTGTAAGCTGAAAAAGTTATTGATCCTGTTCCTACCACTCCATCATTTGGCTTTTAGTAATTACTTTTTTCATGTATAAATCTAAAGATGAAAACAAGCATCCGCACACAGAATTTGTGCAAAGATGTGTTGTTTTAAATTTAGTTAGTTTATTTTTACACAGATTAAGTGTGCTAATGCTTATTTTATTCTTTAATGAGATGCTCCATAGCTCCAGCACTAACTAACTATACCGGGCTAGTGGTGTTTTTCTCCGTTTTAAACATGTCTAAATATCAGCTGTATTTAAATGGTCTTGCCAAAAGGAAGCCTGAAACTACGTTGCACCTTCTAGCATATAAAACAGAGACAGACAGACAGACAGACAGATAGATTTGTGTATTTTTCTCTCTGAAGTGCTTAATTGTTTATGTGAATTGAATTGAAATTTATTTATTTGACATGTAAAGAAAAGGAAAAAAGAAAAATGTACATGCAATATATCTGAAGTCCCACCTCTTCTCCATCACTCACTGAAAAATAACTGACCCACTTCCGTTTTATATAGATTGAATTTTCAAGCAAAATTAAACTGTGGTTTAAAAGGACGTTTAAGTGAAATAATGGTTGTCTGTTTTTAACACAAAGAAGCGAGTGGACCGGAAGAGGTGTTCCCGTTTTTCTAGCTGCTGTCGTCACAGCGCGCTCGTTATAAAAGCAGCTGCGTTCTTCCCCTCCTCCATCTTGAGATTAGCGCACCGTTAGACCCGCTGACTACCATCTTGCCGCTTTTAAAAAATGTCTGACCAGCTTTGTAAGCTTTTTGTCGGTGGACTAAACGTGGACACCGACGACGATGGTCTGCGCAAGCATTTTGAGCAGTACGGTACGCTCACCGACTGTGTGGTCGTCGTGAACAAGCAGCTCCAGCGGTCCCGCTGCTTCGGCTTTGTGACCTACTCGTCACCGGATGAGGCCGACGCAGCAATGGCTGCTAGGCCGCACACCGTCGATGGTAACGCGGTCGAGGTGAAGCGGGCCGTGGCGAGGGAAGACGCCAACAAACCGGAGGCGCTCGCTAAGGTGAAGAAGATTTTCGTCGGTGGCCTGAAAGACGACATCGAGGAGGAACATCTGACCGAGTACTTCAGCCAGTACGGCCAGATCGAGAAGGCCGAAGTCATCTCTGAGAAGGAGACCGGAAAGAAGAGGGGCTTCGGCTTTGTTTATTTTACCGATCACGACGCGGCCGACAAGGCGGTTGTGGTGAAGTTCCACACCGTCAAAGGACACAAAGTGGAGGTGAAGAAAGCCCTCACCAAGCAGGAGATGCAGGCGGCCAACAGAGGCGGTATGGCGCCGAGAGGCAGGCCGGGAAGAGGCATGAGGGGGAATCAAAATGGCTACGGCGGCAGGGACTACGGCGGAAACTACAACTACGGAAATGGCGGAGGCTACAACTGTGGTGGCTACGGAGGGTATGGCGGTCCTTATGGGGGTGGCGGCTACGGAGATCAGGGAAGTGGCTATGGAGGTGGAAACGGCTACAATGAGTTTGGCAGCGGCTATGGCCAGCATTCATCGGGTTACGGTCCCATGAAGTCGCCGCCCTTCCAGAGGAGCGCGGCGCCCTACGCCAGAGGCGGCGGTGGCGGCTACCCGAGGGGGGGCTACGGTGGTGGCGGCTATTAAATGAGACTGCTCGATGGAAGATCAACCACCCCACCCCCACCATAGATTACCTCCGGCCGGGATTTGGACGCTCAACTCAAATTCAGTAACGGGGCGTCTGCCGTGAAATCCAACAACGGCAGAGATACGGACACAGAGACCCCCCCTAATCATAATGAAGACCTCAAAAAACCAAACAGGTAGGAAGGTCACTTCCCAGCAAACCTGATAATAACGAGCAGCAGTTGTTGCCGTTCAACTAGGACACGTAAATATGAAGAATAAACACACGACGACCCCTTTTTATTATGTACCCACGCTAACGGCGTGTAGTTGTCAGTTAGAGTGACGTTATTATTTTTTTTATTTGCGTCTCTCGGTTCCATTTCGATGTAGGATTGTTTTTGATTATCCTAATCTTTGCATTTTAAGCAATTAGACTTTGTTTTTCTGGAGTAAATTTCGTGTGAATTCAATGTATGAGGATGAGAAAGCATGTGTTGTGGTTTTTGGATTTCATAGCTGTCTAACATCAACTTGTATTAGTGTCTGCTTGAGTCATTTAGCAAAGGCGAAACGTGATACTGCAGGATCCAGTTTCCTTTTTTCCTTCCCAACATTGTACTCAAAACTCCTCACGCATCGTACTAAGTACAAGTTTCTAAATATTGTTCATTTCATTACCTGTAGCAATATCTAATGTATATTGTACACTTCTCATGTCTGGAGAACAAACCTACTGTTGGTAAAACCTTGGTATGCTTATGTATGTTCATTTTAAATAAAACGTTATACCACGTAGCTTAGTTATTTTACTTATTTAACCAGGCTTCCTCAAGTTCATTCACAGGTTTTTATAAGTGACACCATCTTGTCGATCTTTAGTTACATG
>JAQFJB010000025.1:19936900-19947117 GCA_029874875.1 Naso minor
TTTTTCATGCTGCCTTCCCTGTTATTGGAAATGTTAAAGTTGAAGTTGTGTATATCCAACTGCAACAACATAGTTTACGCTACAAAGTGGTTACAACAGATAAACATGCATGAATAGATTTAAATCGGTTTCTTTCTCTGGAGGTTTAACTAAATGCCTCTCACACACTAGGAGCAATAACGAGCTCCTCAATGTTTCCTGGAGCAATATTTCGTCAATGAATATTAAATTCGAACACTGAGTTTCTTGCGGGGCCTGACCGCATATGTGAAACGATCATTTCAAAGTTATTTAAAAATGAATGTGTTTGACAAACGCGCTTTCTCTTCGATAACGTCAGCCTGCTGGACCGAGACGTAAAGTTACGAGGACTCCTGAACGCCCCACGACATGGTTCCTTTCGTCCCACAACAGCGCCATCCCTCCATCGCCTGTGTTTTTGTGGAAGACCCTTCTCAGGAAAGCGTTCGGCAAGGAAGGGGTTAAGGAGTTTATAGTGTCCATATCGATGCCCCCTCTCCCACACGTCGCCATGAACAAATGAATTCGCGGGGAATTAAATATCAATTTCACAAAGGAGAAAGAGTCCTGTGCTTTGAACCCGACCCTACCAAGGCTAAAGTGCTATATGACGCTAAGGTAACGTTAATGTTGTGCGATGATAGCTCAGCCATTCAGTATTTCGACTTTGCACAAACGAATATTTTAGTTACACTGCAAAAGCAAGATTGTTTCTGTGAGGTTTGTTATATGAATGGACCGCGAAGGCCACGTAATTTAGGCCTCTGAGACGAACCTTAGTTTAAATTTAACGTTGGCTAGCGAATTTCTTTCGTGGTTTCCGGGTACGTTTGATTCCGCATCTTTCTTCTGCAAGTGCACGCTTAAAGATGGGCAGATAATGTTGTTTTGTCGCTGTTAGTTAATCCAAATAGGCAGATGAAAGAATATTATCAAAACCAGTGCATGCAATAATGCCATTCACATTAACGCCAGAGCTCTTTTTTTAAGTTATCGTTAAAGCACAGCAAAGTTATTATAGCTGGGTAGCTAACTTATAATTCAAATTATTTTATTGTCAGCAACAGTAACGTTAGCTAAACAAACACACCAACATATTTAGCTAACGTTACTGAACTAAACACTGATAAAATTTAATGTAGTGTTAACGTAAGCTGTGTATTGTTACGTATATTACGTAGCTATTTAATATTGCAGGAGACGAAAATGTGCGTTTTAGTATTTATTTGTGTGCGCAGTGTCATTTTCTTAGCTCAACGTTAGCGGGCTTGCTGGCTAGCTAATGCTAGGCTAGGCTAGGCTAACGTTAATATGTTCACAACAACGCAGTGCTTGTGCTAACTGATGTTAGCTAACAGTTAGCATTAGCCGTTAGCTGAATGTTTGAGCTGTGCACGAACTCACTGCAATATATATTACCAATTAAACCGGAAGCACACACTTTAACGTTGCTGCTTTCAACATTTTTGCAGCTAACCGTAACGTTAGCTAACGTAACTTGGAGGTTAAAAGCGAGGTGATATAAATGCTCAT
The DNA here is from genome assembly GCA_029874875.1 of Naso minor. Lineage (NCBI taxonomy): Eukaryota > Metazoa > Chordata > Actinopteri > Acanthuriformes > Acanthuridae > Naso > Naso minor. The sequence continues at coordinate 19,938,455 of JAQFJB010000025.1, forward strand.
TTTTTATTATGGATAAAATAATTTAGCTAAATCTGTTAGCATCAGTTTTTTTGTAAGTTTTTTAGCGAGTCAATTTGATGCAAAGTCAAATAAATGCCAACTTTTTGTTCCTATATGTAAGACAAAAAATAACAAATACAAAAAAAATGGCAGAGTTGCAATATTATTTCCACTAATGTATAAGCTGGGACCAGGCCCATGCTGCAGTTTGTAAATTCATGGTTTGCAGAAAGCAGCTTGTAACTGCAGCTGGTAGCACAACAAATAGTAAGGATGAGCATGATATCAGTATCAGCAGATATCAACATTTTTACTGATATGTATGGCCAATATATCGGCCTGCAAATCTGTTGTTTTATTAGTAGAATTAATTTTAATTTGAAAGTATAAGCTTCAAAAAAGGGGCACATTTTTATCTAAAGCACTGCAGAGCAGAAGTTGTTGCTGTTTGTAACTCTTAAAAAGGCACATGAAGCTTGTTTTCACTGTTAAAAATACATTTTGCACATCATGTGAAATTGCTTTCACTTTTTTCTTCCCGAGTGTCTTTATTTGAAAAAGAATACATTTATCATGTATAGTAGAATCAAATACTGTCTGTCTCGTTTTATGTCCGTTTCAAAAACAAATAGGCCTTGACTGTCACAATAAGAGCAGCAGGTAAATTCTAGTACTTGCGAGACTTGGTTTTCTTTACAACGAAAAAAGTGTGTATTTATCAGTAAAAGTATTAGTAACGGTTTAAGATGAGTTTGGAAATATTGGCATATCTGATACCAGCTAAAATCTAATACTGTGCATATCTGATGATACGGAATATATTTGGAAATCTCAACTTATCTTAATTCAGTGTAAGTTTTCATTAACAGCTGTACCACAGTGGTGGCAGCAGCAAACTGAAATAGGCCTACTCTTTATCAGATTTCAGTTAGTTTCTAAAAGAGGCACCTGCACACATTCAGAGATGAAGGCCGAACTGCAGTCTGCAGGTTGGTGGCAGTTAAAACAAATCTCTTTAAACAGAAAGGCCACAGGTTCAATGCCCGAAACAACAATATATTATTTGACCTTGTAAAGTATTCCTCACTGATATTTAACCTGAGGAATGGGTTTTTCATTTTGAGGCAGTGAGTTAACTGGATCCTGAACACAACAACAAAATAAACAGAAAAGACAACACAGGAAGTATTTAGGGAGGAGACGATGACCAGCATCTTCACGGAAAATTTTTTAACAGAAATATGACTTTCCTCATTTGTTCAAAATTAATTATTGAAATAAACATTGCAGATGTAACCAAAACCCTGTGCTTCAACAAATGGAAACATACATTCATATTTCATAAAGACAGTTTTATATACATCACATCTGAGAATAAAAACGTTGTTATGATTACTCTGTGAACTGCCAAACAGCCTCAGTTCCATCAAAACAAAATGCATGGCCAAAAACAAAATAAAATATTTACAAGAAATTATAAATAAATCAGCAGATTTCCTCCACCTTGCATCATGTTGTTAAAACCCAAAAATAGAAGAGATCAAAGCGGTTTAATTCTGCATAGTCTATCACCACAGGCCAAACTGTCATCGTCAACTAAAATCATGGACGTAGAACGTCTCAGTCAGAAAGGTCGGGCAGCAGGAATTCTCTCAGAAGTTAAGATCGATCTGATTCCTGCATCAAAGCCTGCAACCCCTAGCCTGAGAGAAAAAGCTAAAAGAATGCATCAAGGTAAATATATATCAGTTGCACAAGGTAAAGCAAAAATCGAAAGAGAAAATGCTCTTTTCTCAAAACAAAAACATCTCTAGTAGTGAGCTGGCTGTGTCTGTTGGCATAAACCTTTATTTAAGGGGTAAAACAAGCAGAATTATCCCAAACACCGAGGGAGAGAATGAATGTGAGTGAGTCCACTCTGAAAAGATTCATCCCATGACTCTGACACTCGGGATCGACTTCCTCGTACTTTCCAGTACGTGCATGACCTGTCACATACAAACAAGCACACACCTATTTAAAAAAAACAAATAAGGGCAAAGCTGGTATGTAGAAGTGTGGCTGGTATTTGCATGAGCACAGAGACCAACAGACACAAATCTCCTCCATCAATCACTTGACACATGACTGAGATCCTTATCTGCTCTGTCCTTTTCTGCTGTGTCACAAATGGAATGAAAGCAATTTGTCACACTGTGTCTCAACAGTGTCAGCGGCAAACAAATGCAAATATGAAACTACCAAGAAAAAGTCCCTCATCGATTTATTGTTTACAGCCTTAATGATGCAAGACTAGCGGGTGTCTCCTTGTTCTTTATTTCTAGTGTGTTTTCTAGGGTCAATCAGCCCTAAAAGTGCTTGTGAAGGTTTGTGTGACATGCACTAATGCCTGGGAGGAAATAAATTCAGGACAAGTGAAAACAAGTCGAAAGCACCTCCCAACACGGCATGCTGAAGTGGACCGCTGAATCATCTCATCTGTCAAGCAGCCAAACACCATCAAGATGATCATGAGGAGCTCAAAAAGACAGTTTGGAAAAAAATGCAACCTGTTGCATGATGGGAGGTAATTGTTTCACTGGTTAAAGAAAAAAAGCCTCAAGGATGAGACCTTGGTTCTCTTTGGATTAAAAGTATCTCAGATAAACTTTTGTTGTTGTGGGAAAAGAGGAGTCATTTTATAATCTGGATTATCTTGCTTTTGGTCCAACATGGAACGGATGTGTTTTATTTGTGAACATTTTTAATGCCATTACATGCACAGATGGTTAAGGGAAGCGTTAATTTTCAACTAACATTTAATAAGTTAGTCATCAAGGATGTTGAAGCTGCATAACAGAAGTCCATCGATAACCTTCTTAATACAAAGCAGCTTAAGAACACTGTTGGATCAGTCGACTGCACACAAATCACTGATAGCTGGTAATTTAAAGAATAAAACACAATTTAAAGCCCGCGTTCTAAAGCAGATTCATACAAAACAAACATGCACATACACACTCTCATCAGCCACACAGTTTAGAGTCTCCAACGTTTTTCCTGGTGCAACTATTGACCTACAAGGTCTTCATCGTGCAAACATCCAAGTGAACAAAACAACCTACATGCACGAAAACAAATGTCCTTTTTGTTCCACATCTGCACACAGCTGTGGTCGGACATGCACACTATCTCACTTTTTTTTTCTTTTTCAGTTCACTCACAATGCAATCTGTCTATTTGCTTGTCCAGCTGAGCTGTTTCCACCATGAACTCTGTCACATGTGACCTCATTACTGATGTGTCATATCAATAATTATTTGACCTCACCATCAGACAAATCTTTTTCTAATTGAGGGTAACGAGTACGGTTACAGCGAGCAAGAAGAGATATTAGTGAGCTTGGCAGGAATCAGAGGGAAAAATTGTACTTCATTCCCTTTAATTTCCATGAATTCGAAATTTTGATCCCTCAAATTATTCTTTCTGAAACGCAGAATTACTTTTACATCATTCAACAGAAAATAATAACTTATTAGAAGAACACGTCAATGCCAAATTATGGTATCAAAATGTTGTTCTTAAAAGCCTTACGTTGAAGTTTATCATTGTGACAAACGAAACAACACTACAACTGTGAGATTTAAGGGAGCCACTTAAGGTTGCTGAATAAATTATTAATTTTAGTGAAAGAAAAGTACTGATTTAAGGACACAAATTACCCAAAGTTTTCCATTTGAAGGCCTGCAGGTTTGTAGAATATAGCAGGTAAAGATTTGCTCAGAGCTTTGAAATCACAGTGTCTTCCAGGCAGATATCAGCAGGTCAAGTCAGGCTGGGAGGCATGGATACAGATGGATGAAAGGAAAAATAAGAGAGGCAGCGCTATGAAGAATAAAAGAGCATCAAAAAGAATGGCAGAGGATGATTAGAGGAGAGAAAGCAGTGGGGAGAAAGGAAGTCACAGGCAAAAAAGAGTAACGGAGTAAAGAGAGGCAGAGCAGGAGAAAAAATAGATGCAATAAAGACAGTGTGTGCCCTTGGATCAGCAGCAGCAGTTCACTGCCCTAGCCTAGTTTAGCTGCTCTTCCCAGGCTAGCCCTGTGAGTGAAAAATTAATAAGCACGTCTTCAGGGGACGCATGGGCTTTTTCAGGCCCAGTTATCTTTATCTCCTGTAGCAGAATCTTCCCTTTTTATGTTTTTTGAAGGGGAGAGCCAAAACAAAAATAATTATCCTTTAAAGACTGATTCTTACATTATACATTGTAAAAAAAGAACTGGGTAGGTTTAAATAATGTGTCGAACTAGTCATCGTGAATTCTTTTCTAATTTTTTTTAAGCCTGATGATCCTAATCAACGAGCCTGCACGAGAGGATGAACAAAGCTAGTGCTTTTCCAATGCACTCCAATCCAGCCTACCATATCTATTAGAGAGCTGAAATACTTAGCTGATTATTTTAAAGTCAATAAACATTTGAGGCATTTTTAATGCAAACATGTCAAACATTCTCTGTTTCAAGGTTGGTGAAGATTTGCTGTTGATCCTTGTTTCCTGTGTTAATACACTGAACATTCAGGGTGGGAATCTCTAAGCACCTGATGATTCAGGGACCTACAATTATGATGCATCTTGATTTTATCTTAGTGTGACACAGGTTACGTATTGCATGGCTCTTGTCCAGTTCACTGTCATTTTTGTAGAAGCCAAAGGGATCTCATGATCAGCCACGTTTCTTTCTTGTTTTTTGTCTGGGCTCCCTGTAAACTGTACCGCTGCGCGCGACGCGCTGCTATTCTGTTTTCCGCCTTTTTCGTTCCGTCTATTTTATTCTATTTAAAATTCTAATTAGAAATTATTGGACATTTTTGAATCAATTTAGAATCATTCACATCCAAATCGTGATGCATCTAAGAATCGATTTTTCCCCACCACTACTGAAAATCTGGGTTTTGGACAGTCGACCAGACACAGAACACAATCTAAAAAGTACAATTTACAGACAATCTTTTATGATATTTAACAGACCAAAAAATGTATTAATCGAGTAAATAATCTGAATCTGTGATCATGGCCATAAAAAAAAGAATCTTACATGTTTAACTATACTATATTCATTTAAAGAAGATGTCAGGTTACGAGGGGTGATTGACAGAGGCAGAAGGAGATGAGTTATGAAGCTTAGCTACATGCACATGGGTTCAACTTTTTTAGTTATTACTTAAAGAGTTTGAAGTTAATAACCTTTGCGATATAACTGTTGCAGATAATTCAAACTTCCAAGTGTGCCGGAGGCTCAGAAAAGGGCAAACATTGGCCTCCATGCAGTCATCCGCTACCTCCATCTCAAGGCCTCACCCAAGGAGGCCCACAAGGACATAATGACAAAACTCAAGGAGGATGCCCTTTCTTACAGGATGGTAAAGGGTTTTCATAAAATTACTCTGTAAGGCATACAGTAAAGTAAGATCTGTTCTTTGCTGGCCTGAGGAGCTGTGACACTGCAAAAAGCTCCAACGCCTCCAATGGAAACAAATGAAGCTCTGTGTTGTCAGCCGTGGGAGTGGGGAGTTTTGTGGAGGACATTTGCATACAGTTTGCCTGGTTGCGATCTGGATAAACAGCCACACAGGTTCCTCTTTTATATGTGTTTATCTGTTAATTGCATTTTTCAAGTATGTTTAAGGTGCATTTTCAGTTGTTTTTTTTTTTTAATCACCTTTGGTAAATTCATATTTATATACTGATAGAACAAAAATGGTTATTTACACGTTAATTGTGCTAGAGTGCCAGATGATGTTTTCGTGTAGGCCAACCTGGATGTTAGCACCGTCCTGGTTCCCTGAGACTTTTCAACGGACTTTTGGATTACTGCAGAAAATAAGTTTAAAAGTACACATTTTTACACTTTTTACTTTTTAGTGAGTTAGTTTCTGATTGGTAACTAACTCTCAGAAGGCTATCCGCTTCATAGGCATGAAAATATCTGTACCAAGAAAGTTATGGAACAACAAACAATGCTTTGAGGCTTTACTGTTAAAGTGCTTTAGGTGCTTGCTGTCCTGCTGTCTGTGCCTGAGTTTCACGTACACAGGGACAAAATATAAAATATCTGCATCGTTTTGTACAGCAAAGTGCATTCACCTTGTCCCCTCAGAAATCAATACTTCAATGACCAAAAAGTTTACCTCAATTTCATTACAGCAGAAAGCCCTCTCCAGTGCAAGCTGCAGCACAACATCATTTAGAGGTAAGACCTGTAGCCATTTTTTTTAAATGACATGCACAATTCTTATCAAAGACAGATAGGAAATATCTCTTTACTGACATCGTTGAAGCACATTACATCTCACTCACTTTCAGTGCCTCTGTCAGTAGAAAGTCACAATGAGTCACATTTATGTACCCATTTTAAAGTAAAGGCCTCTAGTGTTTCTTTCAATAATATTGACTTTTAAAAATGATCAACCTTACTTTTTTTCAGAATACACAAAGAAACCCTTCAGATCATTAAAAACTCCTTGTGTAACCTGTCTGATTATGCAATTTATTTGAATAAAGGGTTTCACAATTCCTCTAACAGAGATCTACTACAAGTGTTTGATCATTAAGTAACCAAGCCTATGCCCTTTTGTAATACCAATTTATTGGCCATATTTTATAGATCAGATAATTATTTATAAGGCCATACTGTAATGTGCTCCGTGCAGTAATTCCTGCAGAGGTTGCACTCAATGATGTCTGTGTAGTACTCGCACTGATTCATGCTCTCTGTGATTAACTCAGCTTTTTTGGTCAACAGCTGTTCTTTCAACCACAGCAGTGTAGACTTTGTGGGTTTCAACCTGAATCAAATAAAAAATCAGCAAAATCACATTGAGGATGGACGTTAATATCATAAATAGGATCTCATTTCACCAACACTTGTGCGAAGTAACTCTGTAATTATAATTTTTATCACTCAGGCTCTAATCCCGCTAAATGTGTTGAATGCATTATCTGTGCATAAATCAGAGGTGGGGATATTAGAAAAACCATCTGGAGTGTTCAAATCCACTATGTCATATGTTATACTATATAATTTGATATCGTGATGAATTGCATTTTCTGGAAAACTGATGGAGAAATTTTAACCAGGTAAGAAGAGTCTGTTTTGCCTTTTTCAGCTAATTATCAAACCAAAGCACATGATCAGATTGTTGCAAACAAAAGCATAAAATGCAACACGACCATGAAGCAATCTCTCTCATTAATCTGCACCTGAGAATCAGCTATGACAGAATTTATTACACTGAAACACATCTGACAGTGGACAAATCTATAAAATCTTGTAGTATACAGCAACACATTGCCCATACTGTTATTCAGGTGGGGTTCAAGCTGAAATTATTCTAAAATCAAATCAAGTTTTTTTTCATGTTTCTATGGGAAAAACTTGTAGATGAATATGAATTTTAAAAATTCATCTAGGGACAATTTTAATCAAATTTACAAACAAATTGCATTTTAAGCCTTGGCCATCAAATGTGTGCCACTGTGGTTAACAACACAAAGCTACGATGCACAGCCACATCAGAGCTTCGTGGATAAAGTGTGATCCAGGCCAGCAGAGCCTGTCGGAGTCACTGGGCCCAGCCTCGGCTGAGACAATGACATTGAGCTTTATTGATTTAGTATCAATCTAAATCAACTCTCTCTCTTGCTCTGTCTCAAGCTGATGGAAATTTCCAGGCCACTGCAGTGTGAGGTACCGGCCAGTATGCTTCTGCCTTTGCTGCATAAAAAAAGATCCCTCTCCATCTGTTGTCTTTATATTCTGTGCATGTCGGACAGCTCTGTGGAACACATGACAGTGCAATGAGGAAGTGAGACTAAAGAGAATCAATGAGGAAATCCCAAGCCTATTGTTGAATCTCTCTGAATAAACTATATTTGCTCTTTTATACATGGACTGAATGAGACTCAATTAACACCAAACAAAAGCTTACACACAATAGTGAAAGTCTTGTCATTTCCATCTGTGTGTGTGTGTGTGTGTCTGTGTAAACAACAGATCAAAACACCATCTGTGAGAGTCAACGACAAGTGAGCAGACAAGAGCACGCAAACAGTGACCAAGCAAACTGACAGTGAGGTTCAAAGGATTTTCTCATACACTGTGCAGGAAGTGACAGAAATGTTAACAACACCCATTTGATAGAAAAGTATCTGTAAGAAAATGGACATCTGGACAGACCTCTGACAGAAGAGATAATCAGCACTGGGTCATTCCACATAAAATATCTTATAAATTAAAAAAACACAGGCTGATGCTTTAGCTAATGCAAAGATCCACCAAGCAGTGTAAAAAATTGTGCCAAAAGGTTACAGATGCAGGCTGTGACAGTTTGTCATCCTGTATTTCCAGTCATGTGGCTTTCATAGCCGTGCAATCTCTCTTGTGACACACATTCAACACATACTGTGCAGTGAGAGCTTCGCCCTGCGGCTGTATTCCAGCGTTTAAAGCAAGCAAAGTTTCTTTCCATGAAAGTCGGTCGTGGGTTGGGAGAATAAATAGAGCGAAGGGAGGAACATGAAATGTACAAATTAGATGAAAATAAACATGTTCGTTATCACAACCAATAAATGCTGTGTAACCTCATCTTCACTTATTTTCAGACTTAATAAATTTTGTTTCCTC
>JAQFJB010000025.1:20037272-20048230 GCA_029874875.1 Naso minor
AAAACTTTATTGGGGGTTTAGTTTTTATTTAAAAAAAAAAAAAAATCTGCATTATATCCTGTAACGACAAAACCCCTAGTTTGTGTGTGTGTGTGTGTATGGGGTCATTTGGATGGCAGAGTGAGTGGGAGCAAGACAGAGAGATGAAGACTGAGAGGAATGCAGATAAAGAGATGTGCCTCTGAGATGATTGAGAATTAAACCACCTCTGCCGACAGTCGCCTGGGATTTGCGTGTCTTTGTGATTAGGTGTACATGAGAGTGTAAGTGAAGGAGACGGTGTGTAAGAGAGAGAGAGAGTGAGTGCATGTCTTTGCATGTTTTCTGCACAGTGAGGCGCTCACATGGGAAGTTTCTCCCGAAGGCTGTTGTTTGTTTCCTATCTGTCAAATCATATAGAGGAAATATTCAAAACATATTCACACAGACACCTAGTTGGTGATGGTGAACTGTGGAGGTCACACAATCTTCAAGGGGAAAACAATGCTCACTGTGTGCCAAAGATTTTATTCCAACTTGTTTATTATTTATAGGACTTTGTGTATGTTTGTTGTTTTAATTCAATTGTTTTCTGTCTTTTTATGATAGAGATAGCAGAGGCATAAACAGACATTCGCAAAAATAATAAATCATAGGTTTACTCTGCAGCCAATAAACTCAATCTACACATCTGTGCATGTCGTGCAGGCAACAGATACCAATGTTTCTGCATGAGCACCACCGGCTCCTTTCTGCAGTTACTGTTTCGGGGATCTGACTGGACATGTATGGCATACAGATTGGACTTTTGGTTCATAGCATTTTATTATCTTTTACCCTCTCTGAATGGGAATCAGACTCACTTTATGCACTGAATAACCAATAGTTCTAGTACTGCAGAAATTTTAACAAACTTAATAACATTACTGACAGTCAGTATGCATCATTATTACTAAAGACTGTCTGTGAGCTGCCAGGAGAATTACAAGTTTTAAAACTAAACCACTGACATTTTTTCTTTAACCAGTTTATTGGTCATTTATGAAGTAAAATTACAATACATTTGCTGATTCCAACTTTTCTCAATTTTGAGGATTTGTTGCTTTTGTGTTTTATATTTTTACATGTTCATTATCTTTATTTTTTAACTATTTATTTGAATAAATTCATCAAATTAGCATCTAACTAATCAATCAAGAAAAGAAACATTAGGGTCTAACTGATATATCCGTTTGCTGATATAATCGATGGATATTAGCCTATAACAGATACCGTGTATTGGTGTCAGTGTATATGCCAGTATTAAAACTGGTTTTTAAGGCAGGAAAAAATGTCAAGACTTGTTATTTAAAATGGGGTAATTACGGGGCTTATCCAGTGGAGGGCAGTCCGTTATTTAACACAACACATAATATATCATTTCAGGTAGAGCCTTGTCCTCCACAGTGCTTTATAGCCATCCATTTAGCTATAGCTGTTAAAAGTTTGTTGCTTGTAGAGTTGTCCATGTGTCTCTGCTGAAACTATCCAGCATGGTCTGCCTTTGGTGACGGGAGGGAGGGCTCTCTGCATCAGCTGTATGCTTGGCCAGCAAGACTCGATGTACTCTGGTGGAAACTCAGTTCACATCGACAGTAAATGCACAGAACTTTGGTCTTGTCAAGAGAACCATCTGGCAGAGCTTTGAAGCTGAACTTGCTGTTCAAAAGACCGTTTTCTCTGTCCAGGTTTGTTTCTGCTTCCATCCACAATGTTACTGCTGCATCGCTTCTTGATTTCCCAAACTACGGGGTGGGCCGCAGGTCATAATCACAGAACGTATGTGTGTGGTCATCACCCGTCAAAACAAATTAGTGGCATTATAAGGAATTTGCCTTAACTCATTATCAGCATCAGTCCCAATAAGCTCTATTTCATTCCATATTTAAATAATTTGACTTTATGTGTACTGAAGTATCTTTACATTGGTACTGCAGTATTTATTTTTGTTAACAATCCAAATAACTCTTTTCCTATGTCTAACAATGACACACACATACATATAGAGGTTCTGTCTGAGGCAACATTTACATGGTGCAATGGCTGTAAAATTGGATTAAAACTTGCACCAAGAAAAAGTCCCCGCCTCTGGATCAAAGCTTTTGTCAGCGCTTTTTCTCCTGTGCCTGCTGCTCTTCTCTCCAGCTACTGATGTAAAATAAATAAATAAACTTAACAGTAAAGTTACGTGGGCTGCCTGCTCCGTCATAAGAAGCTAAATACATTTTCCGATATCAGTGAAATTTAGTCTGCCAAACCTTAATAATACACTGTTTACCTCTCGTGTATTTGTTTTTTTTTTAAACAGAACATTTAGAAATGACCTTAGGGAACTGGATACTTCAAGAAAAAAAGTCTGTATTGTGGTAGAAAAACAAAGGAGACAAAGTCTAACAAATCTGCTTTCCATGTGAGGAGCACAGGAAAAAGCTACTCGAGTAATCTGAACTTTTACTGCAGCTCTTTTTCCTTGCAGTCACTCTTGGGACATCCGAATTTACCATCAACTCACATTGAAAATTAATGTTATTCAGTTTGTTGCTTACTGCCCAAATCTAAATGTAGCAGGAGATGAGTCAAATGGTTAGCGGAGAAAGATGTCTCCTCTTCACTCAATGAGCTGCCCTGCAGCTTAGTCATCCTTCAAATGTCACACACACACACACGCACACACACACACGCGCACACACACACACACACACACACACATTGAGAAGGAAAAAGAGTTGTTCATTATCACTGCTGGTGCATGTAAATATTATAATTAACACTGCAAAAATAAATAATTACGAGAACTACCATCAAAGCATCTCAAAGCCATATTTATCTCCACTGACATGTAAAGAGGAGATGATGTCAGATGTCACGTTTTCAGATTTGTTTGTGCATGCTTTCACATCTGCATGTAAACCAAGGCTTGCAGAGTTTTGACTCAGCCAGAACCATCCATCATGAACTTGAATGAAATGACTTGAATTGGCTTTTATTTTGAAATTTTTGTGTCTTGACTGTGTTTCTTCCTGTCACAGTTGACACTGACATGAGTGATGTTTTGGTTTAGTTTAAGTTTATTTATTCCTGTAGGGAAATTGATTTGTAGTGGAAACTGTCAGACATTTCAATACACCGACAAAACATAACAGGACACGTTCAATACATACGTCACTTGCACTGCACCTTAAATAGGACTGAATGAGAAACACTGTGTTAGGCGTTTGGACCAGACCTGCTTGACATCCTATTTTTGTCCAAGGCAATAGCACTGTGCAGATGGCAACAGTTTATGATCACAACATCATTTGCTGAGGTGGATGAGCATGTAAGGTGCTGTGAGTGCGTGGGAATTTTCCATTTTGCTTGTACAATACATTAAATGATGGTACAATTCTTAGTCACCTGCCACACAAAACGACTGCTAAAATGCAAAAGGTTGATGAAGTTATGACTGCTAAGTATTTTTTCACTTAGGCTGTGAGCCAGTGTCCAACCAGCATTCAGCTAGGGGTGTGCGATATGACGATATTTGACTGTGAACGATGTGTCCACAATCCGCCGTTGCATAGAGATTGTTCACATCATGCATCAGTGCACATTCCATCTGTGGCAGTTCTAGAATCAAACAGGTAATGAAATCACAATATTTGCTTCTCCGTTCTGTCCGAGTGCCTCCCAGTGATACAAGCAAATAAACTAAACACAGCAAACATGTAGCACCTTCTTCCCTCCCCTTTCATGACATAGTCTTGTCTAAAACAGTCTAAAACAAGTCAAGTCTAAAACAAAACTAAAGCATCATGAACGAGTCAGAGTTGAGTCTGCTTATATTAGCCTGTTAGGAAAAGGGGAGACTTGGCATTTACTGTCATTAGCGATGGCTGATAAAGCCGTTTTTGCTGCACTATAGTTGTGGAGGTCCTTGACAGGCTGGAAAACTTAATGACAGGAAGAAGGAGGACATTCCATTTGTTGGTTAATAGAAGTCCCTACAAACGCTGGAAGACGTAACGACGTCATGTCTGTGTTCATAACATAATCCCCTGGTGTAAGAAGTTGTGTTGTAGGAGCTCAGATTATTCACACAGCACTCTTTTCACTGCCATGCCTGAATCAACGTCCAGATGTCGAGATGTTTGTGCCTTCATGATGTCGGTGATGTCGGGAGAATGTCAGCACTGATTGGCTGTCTTGACAAGTGTCACGTGAATTCACCTGAAGAGTTCAATAATTTCTTTAAAATTTGAATTAGTTTACTTTTGCAGAGCCTACAGTAGGTTTACAAAACACATTTAATCTACATGTAAATTTTAGAATTTAATAATTCATAAATCAAAATGAGGAACCAGGGACCAAATATAAGCCTACCATATGTTTGCAAGCAAAACTGTTGGTTCTGCATTTGCCTTAACTTGCAAAATAGTCTTTATAAATATGAAAAACTAAAGAATTGTGATAAAATCGAGATTGTTATACTGCCATGAAAAAAATCAGGATATGATATTTTCGCCATATCGCCCAGCCCTTCGTGCAGCTTATCTCAAGTTTAAACACCATCAGAATACTTACATTTTAGCACAAATTACTGATCCATAGTTGGATTATTGAGTCAAATTTTAATAAATGTATTAAAGACCTGCCCCATACAGTGCCAGTATAATTCTATAAATATTATCCAAACAGCAAGCCATGATTCTACTCATGGGGCATTTCCCCCTAAATGTTAAACTCCAGCAACCCAATCACATTATTTTTTTTAGCCAGGACAATATTATAATTTCTAAATTGATGAGGAGAGTGTGTATATTTTACTCATTTTTTCTGATACTACTGAGTTGTTTGAAAGTGACATTTAGCTAGTAGCCATAAAGCACCAAAGTGAGACCACCTAATTACTGTAGCTTCTGTTGTCAGTATGCTTGTCATGTCTTTAATGACACAGGGTAAATCTGATGTTGACATGCTAATTTAGCAGCTCATTACCTTCCTACATACTAGCTCGTCAGTGTATTCACCAACCTGTCATGTTTGTACTCCTAAAAGAGGTCTTGACAAGGACTGAACTGTTTCCTCCCTTGCACGACACTAACACTAACACTAGCTTCGTTAGGTCAGTGGATTTATCAAGAGTGTGTTCTGTGTAGGCAAAGTACGCATAGAGTGGACTTTGCCAGCCTTGACCAGGGTTGGGAGGTATTATTCTTGAATATGAAGTGTTTTTATTGACAGGAGTAAAAATTAGGGGTGTAAAAAAACTTTAATGTATAGACATATCGATATCGCAATATTGTGTTTGCAATATTGCATCGATTTTTACTAAACAAGAACTATTGCTATGATACTCTGATTGCACAATTTTTTTTTTAAAAACTCAAACTACATGAAGATTATCAACTGTTCTTTATACTACGACAGCTTTTCCAAAATAAGATTAAGAAAAATGCAATATATCGCCTTGCTTACAGTATTGTTTTGTAATCCCTGTATCCTGATACGTATGGCATTGCCATTTTCTTGCCAATACACAGCCCTAGTGTAAATATGGAGGCAGATGCATTGCTGTTTTCTCTCAATGAACATCGGGCTCATGCTGTTAGCAACAGGGATGATTGCACAGATGCAAAATTACATGTTTTAAATCTCTCCATCACCTGCACCAGAGATACATTTGACCTACAGCCAGTACCAATTGTTTGAGAATACTGTTTTTATGCAACAGTACTACTTATAAGTTATTTTTTAACAAGGAGTGGTTTTGAATATAACACAAATTAAAGATTAAGTGTATAACATTGTTTCCTTTAATGGAATCTAGTGATAAAATTAGAAAACAATCCGGGTTTCTCATGTGCCTTCCCAGGAAAAAGCCCCCCCCCCCCGATCAAGTGCAATTCACCAGTGTCTAATTCCTGTTCACATATTCACCACACACACACTAGCCACAGGTATTTTGAGCTGGAATCAATTTCTTCAGTGTCAGCATTCACCTCTTACCTCCAGGATAGCTCTATTTCCTCGGAGGCCCCCTCTATGCCTTGTTAGCCAGAAAGCAGAACGTTCTGCTCACCCTGCAACACTGCCAACCTCTTCACAGCTGTCTAAAAATGCCCACAAATCACCTCAAGCATCTTCTGCCACTTTGCTCCTAAATTCAACCCCTGACAAATTTCCAGCCCATTTTATTTCATGTGCCCACAAGAATGACAGCTTGTTGTTGGTGTGGTTCCCCTGTCAACCAAGTGGGGGCACTGTTGCATTTCTAAGCTAGTTTTCCCATGGAAGACACCAAGGTGCTGAGGTACAGGAGAGCCACAAATATATCCTCTGTTTTTCATGGTTGCAGGCAGAGCCCCACTGTTTGGGGAGACTTTGGTCAAAGGTTTGGGCAAAATTTTCTGTTCACACGCTTGCCAAAGACCTTTTAAGGTGCAAGTCAGCATGATGTCTCACATCAGAAACAGAGAAAGGGAGAGGACAGGGAGGAGAGAGGCAGACTTGAGTTCAAGAGCTGCGGATGCTGCACTGTGTTGTCTCCCAAAGCAAATGAATATGACAAGCTTCAGCCGACTCAGTTTGCAGACAAATACCAAATCAGTCTTTGCTAAGCCAAGACTTTACATGGAAGTGCACCTCTCCTCCCTTCCACAAAAACACCCCTAAACAACCCAATGTTAGGTAAGGCAAGGCACAGCCAGGCAAACTTATTTGTCTTGCTCCTATCTAGATGCTTTACCATGCAATTCAAAGTGCTTTACTTAACACACAACAACATTTAAACAAGATATAAGAAAACAACAGTATAAAAAGGCACACACTAATGGGATTGAAAAGGATTAATGAATTAATAATAATAATTAAGAAATATTATAAACAATGGAATAAAAATTACAGTGCAGTGCAAGACTTGAAACAAGTCGCTATCATTTTCTAAATCTGTGGCCATCTGTCACTGATACAGAAAGAGACAGAAAATATTAACAGAGAAAAGGACAGTTTTGTTGTTTATGGGTCATGTCAGTACATGTTGTTTTTCAAAACTGCTGCTTGATGTCAGCTGATAGTGGAATTTTATAGGCAAGGATAAAATGATACCAAAGAGAAGGAAAAAGCCGATACACGATTGGCAGCAGTTATTGTCATAGCAGTTAATGAGCAATATTCTCAGTCTGAGTCATTAACAACATCAACACTAGAATCAATAAGCATATGCTCATTATTTGCACATGCATTGTCTTATAGAAAGTACACTTCATTTTAAATTATAAGTTCTTTTTTAACACATTAAGCCTTATAATAAGAACTTTTACAATCATAGAAAAGATGTTCTACAGCATTATTATGACAACCGGTGCAGTCCTGAGGAGCAAACAACAGAGGAGCATGTTCACTCAGACAATCTGTTGAAAAAACACAATAAACACTCATTTTAAAAGATGTGAAACTCGCTGGATGTTTAGTGGTGTCCTCTCATGTACCAAAACTAAAACACAAAGTTAAACACAGATGTACAAACCTGAAACAGCTGTTTGTTTGTTTCGTGAAGCAGCTGAAAGAGACGCTTTTCGGTTATATATCTGTGTTTAACTTTGTGTTTTAGTGTCGGTACATGACAGGGAAATGGTATAATTATAGTTCAGTGCATTCCCCTTCATTCAGGACTTAAAAAAACACATCTGCAAAAAACTGCATCTGCATTTCTGCAAATCTTACAACCAGCTCCTCACTGTATGCTAAGACAATAGACATATGGTGATGTATGACAGAATGTAAAGAAAAAAAGACAGGCGTGACACTAATAGAAAATTAACTGATGTGTTCCCATAGAATGAAGTGGTGTGAGATAAATGCATATGAAACTGCCAAGCATGTTAGTCATGAATTTGTATTACAAATGCCATGCTAAACCCTCTCCCAGTGTCCTGTGGTGTACTGTTCAGACAGATAGCTAGAGCCATCAATCAGAAAATCCCATGATAGTAATTTACTTTCTATCTGATCAAACCATCAAACCTGAATGTCTCTGAGGGAGGTGGTTGGCAAGGTGATCATTGAATGTGAGTGACAGTGAGGAAAAAGGAGAAGGAGGTACTGAAGGAAGGAAAACTTCGGAGTTGAACATTCTAAAATCCGAGGAGGGCTCATGGCATGGGTGTAATATACTGTTGTGAAGCATTTACATTTGAACCAATATGGTCACCTGGATTTGGTACCTGTCCCAATTTGTACTTCACTCATTTTGCAATAACAACATTGTAGAGATGTAATGGTAACAAAAACTCATAGTACAATATTACCTCGGTATCAAGTCCATGGTACAGTATTTATTGCTGTGTTTAAAAACAAAAATAAAAAAAACAAATCAAGACTTGGGAAAAATGTTGCTCATTAAGATCCAAATTTTTGTAATTGTTTTTCACTTACACCGGTTTGTGTCCTATAAGCATGTGCAAATATTTGTCATATTTAATGTTTAAATGATCGAACAATGATTTATAAATGACCCAGCTCATATCCCATACTCTTTTCTTTATCCTGCAAGTCACTTCCCACTAGTAACGTCTTTTTGGCCCTTGTCAGTATCCAATGTGAGTCCTGTGTCGATGTGAGCGCAAGCGCAAAAATGTCTGCCGTCTTCGACAGCTAGCTAGCTACCTCACTGGACAAACCACATGTCACGATCTGACTCTGATGGTCACATGTAATGTTTTAAAACTAAATCATAATGACATTATAGCTAGTGCTAGCCAGCTCTGGCGCTTGCGACGGCCTTTTTTATAATTTCAACATGTGGTTGCTAGTTTGCTAGTGCTGAGCAAAGACGTTATTATAACTTTAGCCGCTAACTATACTCTAGCTAACGTAACTGGCAAATGAATTACTCATTGACAGTTAATGTCCAGTTTACAACAAACCATGCCTTTGCTGCTGATTCCACTTGCAATCCTACCCTGTGAATGTCAATTTGGAATAATAGAAATTTAGTCAGTAACATTTAACACTAGCTTTCAATAACTACGTGTGATTTGTCCAAAGTTTGTAGCCATAGCTAGCTGTCCAAGATGGCGGACCTTTTTGTGCATGTGCAGCTCACATTGACGCGGACTTACATCATGTACTGACAGCCCTTTAATGAGCTAAACAAGCTTTTTTGTTTGTTTCTTTCTCCATTCGTGAGCTGACTGTGTTTGTCTGCTGAGAGGATGAGTTCTTCACACACAGTTCAGCAGGTCTCTCACTAGCTGACTTTTTTTCTTTCTTTTCACAGCGATGTGCTGCCACTGAATAAAAAGTAAAATTAAACTCCAGTCAGCTCATTCTGTTATTTCTTCAACACAACTTCGTTTAACTCGACATTTAGGTTTGAGAGAACGCTTTGCACATGGAATCTCTTTCATTGCAGCCTGCCTTTGTGTCGTTCAAAAGCGTTTAAGTCTGTGATTCGGAGGGTTTGCTGTCTGCAGCTCATGATGAGGAAACAGCCGCAATGGTCACTGGTCTTGGTAGTTCCCAGTTCCCAGTTCCCTCTGCTTCACTGTGGCTGAAACAAAACTACACTTGGAGACCTATCATTTGATACTGCACATGCCCACGACGGTACCGAGGCACTTCTGCTATCACAATACCGCAAAATTAACAATACCGTTACATCCCTATAACATTGTAATTTTGTTTGTAAAAATTAAGTCACCAAATATGGTGTGGCACTGGTATTGCTTTGAGGGAGAAAACTGTTTAAAAACCTGGGAAAAACTGTTTTATATCCCTTTACTAAACCTTGGTAACTGGACTAAAATGGAGAGACTGATTGAAAACAGTTTAGGATTATAAAAAATACTGTGCCAACTGTCAAGTTACTGTCAAAAGTAGTCCTCATCCAAAGATCCAACTTTTCTCTATTCTCTTCAGATGCCCTTAGGTATCAATTGATTTAGTTGAAACTTATGCTCAGAAGCACCTTCATAATTCAGTTGGTACCCTTTCCTTTCAAGCACAGATTTTGGTACCCACGTCTAGTCTAAATAAAAATGTAAAATGGAATATACTGCCATCCTTTTGAAGGAGAGCGTTTAAATTTTTTTTTCTCACCTATTCCACCAATAAAGGATGAAATAAGCACAGTCCACCTGGAGCATCCAAACAGTGCATGTGATCCATCATACAAAAGAGGCAGCAGTGCTTCCACTCTGTGCGCTATTAAGTGCAAACTATAATTGTTAGAAAAAACCCTCAATGATCCCATTCATTATCTGCTCTCCATGACCTCTGACCTACTGAAGGGCAAAGGTCAGGAACAACTACAAAGAAAAACATTGTAAATGGTAAAAAATATCATGTTATGGTTCTATTGATGCTGTGATATTAACGTGTGACATCAGATTGTGCTTTACCTTTATCCTGAATCTTCCTATTGAGATAACTGCCGACGTTTTACTCTTCTAAGGTGTCCTAGAGTGCTTTGATGTCTCTAAATAAAATGTGTTATTATTGTTTTTGTCTTCTTTCACAAAAGGTGAATATTGAAGGCCCTATGAAACGGAAGTCAGAGTTGCATATATTGATGTGTTTCTGGCAAGAACGAGCCTCTGGGCAGGAGCTTGTTGCGGATATTGACTGACATTCACAGTAGCCAATAGATGTACGTGCGCCCATCCTCGGCCTCGCTAACACTAATGATGACAGCCTCATCTCTGTTGTGAAGGACTTGCCACCCCAGCTGCCTTTGTCAAAAATGATGTCTTCTTCTCTTATCTTTTTAGCTGCGATCAGCTCTGTTGATCGCTCTGTCTCGGTTGGTCCAAAAAAATTCCCCACTCGTTGGCGGCCACAGTTTTTGCATGGAGGTAAAGTGTGTGTGAAGTTGTGTCTCTGTGTTCATGCTGATTGGGTAAAAGGGGGTGTGGTAATGGGAGTGGCCTATTGCAAAAAAGGCTCATGACTTCCAAATG
>JAQFJB010000025.1:20190709-20201770 GCA_029874875.1 Naso minor
GACCTGCGCAAACATGGAGCAGTTCAAGCCGCCATCACCACTAAGACTCACTGGTAACCTTATAGTGTCCAAGTATAATACAGACTACAACAAATACTGTCAAGAATGTATACTTACTCCTCCAATTTAGTTTTCTTGTCTTAAGTTGTGTATCTGGTATATGTCTATGATGGTGGCTGCATGGCTTCCCGATTTCCCAAACTAAGGGACGGACAGAGGGCCAGAACACGTGCGCGTTACTCGTGTTAAAAAAAATAAATTTGTGTTAACGCATTATTAACGTGATAACTTTGACAGCACTAATAAAAATGTTAACAAATTCTGCTAAACTGGCTGAACGTTCTGTTAACTTTTGCAAATTTAAAATCAAACATCAAGACATCTTCTTATTAATGTTGCCAAACATTAGAAACACTGAATCCTGTTCATAACTGTGCCGACAAAAACACTTACAGAATGTCACAGGTATCCAGCTGTGATTTTAAACGCAATCTAATCTCCATTAGAGGAATACTAACAAGTGCAACTGAGCTAACAAAATTCAACAAACAAATCATAATTTAGTCAAAAACAATGATTCTCACAGTTTGGATAGTTGTGTGAAATCTTGCTGTGGCGCACTACAGCTGTGCGGAGTGTCAGCCAGCAGCACCTTGCTTTGTGGAATGAAGTCCCTTTGGATCCAACCCCTTGCTTCCATCACCTTCTAAGTGTGATGCATGAGACAGGAGGTAGTAAGATGGAGGCCACTTCTCCGCATTCACAAAACCATTTGGGACCATGAATGCCCTCATACCTGCCGCCACATTCTCCAAGTGGTGCCCAAAGTGATGTGAAGGTACTCTTCCCCTTTTCTGAAAGTGGGACATTGCTTTTCCCCAGAGAGTGTAAGCTCCTCGCTAGTGGCTGCTTCTTTTCCTGAGCTGCAGTGTCTCTCAAAGTCTGCCCGACATTTAAAGGATTTGGGCCTCCGACTATCAAAGGGTGGCATGGCAGGGACTGTGGGAGAGCCGTAGCTCCAGCCCTGAGTTTGATCTAGCTGGGGCAGCACGGGGTCAGACACCCAGATTAGGCCTGCTTCTGGAAGGCATTGCTTAAGATAAACCCACAGAAATTCAGGTAAAGCAAATAAGTCCTTCTAGCGGTTTCTTGGCCTAGATAGACAGCTATGGGGCAAGGGTCTGAATTCATTACACGCTAACCGATGCTTTTTGCCCATATTATGCTAACTCTGCATAAAAGCATTATTCCAAAAAAATTGCCAGATTGTTCTCCCTCCCTCATTTCTATCAAGCTTATTTCCAAAGATTTAAAATAAATGCAATCAATGTAGAAAATGAGCAATAAAAAAACCTTTTCTTTTATTAGGGCAAATACAGTAATAGTTGTTTATTTCTAAGAATAAGAATGTTATTTTAAGAGTAATCTATCAATGCAGATAATACTACTGTTTCACCTTTCTAAATTTTCTTAGGTGCTGTATATGAGAAAAAACAGTGCCGGTAGGCACCAGTACACAGTACCTCCACTTCAAGAATTTACCCCCTGGCATAATGGGACCTCTCATAAACTCCCAATATCCTCTTCCTGTCCTCTTCTAGTCTCGTGTAGCCAGACGTCTCTCTACAGCACTCAGTGCTGGGGAAAGGTCTGGCTCTGGACATTCACATTCTAAAGGAAAAAAAACTCTCTGCCTTGTTTGTTTTCTCTAAACTAATCACATTTGTTGTGGGTGGTGCAAAAGCCCGGATTCTGTGACTCTGCCTCTACAAAAATGCCAAAGAAGATGCCTCAAAAACCTGTAGACGGTGTTTGTCGACGATGTGGTATGACTTTCATTGATAAAAGAAACAAACATAACTTGATAACTGGTGCCTTACTGGTGAGGCCTCCCTATACTTTAGCTCTGGAGGAGCTCACTGGACTTGTTAAAACTACAGATGAATTAAGAGCTGTATGTGAATCTTGCAGGACCTTATTAATTAAATATCTCAGAAGCTCGTGTGAAGTGGATCGGTACGCTATTCAAGTCAATGTCAGTGGCACATGTCGCTGCCAGAGTTATCAACTCCGACTGGTGATGGAAGTGTCAGAAAACGGATCCGTGTGGAACACCAGAGTCCTGCGAGACAGAGTCTGGCATTTTCTCAGGTACGTTCTCACATTGTTTTGGTCCTACAACTGTGGTAAAATCAGATTTGATGTCTTAGTGTACAATCAAAATTTTCATCAAGGAGGTTTTTACTGTTGTTTATCATAGCACTGGGGACTTTGAAATAGTAACACACAGAAAGCGGAAGGGGTGGGGAATGACGGGCTGCTCTCCCAGCACATACTCAGCCATTGGCAGTCTTATACCCCCAGTGCACATCTGGTGGGTCAGACTAGTCCTGTCCATATCAGAGTGACTATTGGCGATTCCTTACATTAGGGTGCACTATGTGATTCTCACCTCTCTCTTTTCTCGCGTACTACGTGATGCTCACTGGTTTGCTTTTGCAGAAGTGGAATGTCTCATTAACCCTAACCCTGGGACTCCACTGGTTGTGAGAGCGCTTCAGAATGCCTCCACTGTTTGTTTCCTTCATGCTCTGCTGTCCGTCAACACCTACTGGCTGTGTTTTAGAGTGAGTCACACCAGTGTTCATAAATGAGGAAAAACAAAGGGATAAAAAACACACAGTTACGTTGGCGTTGCTAAAAAAGGACAAACCAGAACAGATTTTGATGATAGATATATTAATTGCTGAAGCAGAAAACTAAAAGTAGTTTGTTTAATACGTGAGCTTTGTGAAAATCACCATCATCTTCTAGTACCTTTTATTCACCACAGAAATTTAGAACGCAACTATTTTTGATAATTTACTGATACTTGCCGTCCGATTCACATGCCAGCAGGTGAATAAGGGCAGCACCAACATGTTTTTTTTCCACTTAAAGCACTGAGGAAAACTGCAAGAAAATAAACATGAAGTAGAGAAGGCAAGGTATAAAGGTGTTGTTGTCTATCCTTTAAAAGCCTGCTCTCAACCCTAGCTTACAGAACAACATGAGAACAAGCACAACACCACCCTTTCTCTCCAGAACACAGTAGAACAGCATCCCAGATCAAAACTGCATGGAATCCTAATGACCCCTCTGAGTTGTACAAGTCCACAAAACCACAGCACTCATCTAAATTACAGGTGAGTAAATCCCTTCCTCAAATTCCTCACCAGCCTCTTGCTACAGGAATCCAGTAGGCTATCTTTCCACATCATCTAACAGATTCATACAAGATTAAACCCAGGGAGTGAATGTGTGTGATGGATGTCAGATGGTGCAGAAGAAAGATCTGTAGTGTTGCTTCTACTTAAAACAGCCAATCAAAACTGAATGTAACACACACATCGCTGTGAATTAGTTATTAAGTAACCTATTCATACAAAAAACATAACAGTGCATCATCAGTCGTTTGGGATCCAAACACTGACTGCGGCTGCACTTGAAACAAATACAACAGTCTCCATGGCAACAGAAGACCGAGTTGTTCTTTCTATCCTGCCAAACAGCAGTGAGCCAGAGGAGATGCACAAAGAATGAAGTTCTTTCATAAAAGTTTCACTACGATGCCGTACACAGTTAACATACACACACTTATGATCGCATACTGCTGTGGTTGATATGTTCATATTTTAATACGGTAGGCCTATAAGAAACACATGCATTTATTTGGTTGAATCATATAATGGTATAAGCTAACTTTTGTTCTTTGCCTGAATTAGGACCTTAAACTTTTCCCTAAATGAGAAAAGTTTTCAACTGAGAGAAATCTGAAAGCATAAAGGTGTCTCAGAGTTTCTCATCATTTTCTTTGTAGTGTGCAAAACTGCTTCCTCTTTGCCGCGAGCAATTAGGATGAAATGGAATGGATGAATACATACTGTAGGTACACAAAGCAGCAGAAATAATAAGAAAACAAACACACTCACCTACATCGAGGGCAGCAAAGAAGAGAGAAAAGAGAATAATGTTAAAGCCCCCAGGAAGAAATTACAAACACAACAAATAAATATTAGTGTCACTTTCAGTGGACAAAGTCTTCACTGTTCTAACTTTTTAATTTATGCTATGAAACCACAGGAAAAATACACCATTTTGGCATCACAAAACAGACACAGAATGACAGCAGATGCACAGATTTTCTCTGTGAGATACACAGCATGAAACAAAAATGTAAAAGGAGTATCAAGGTTTTTTCAGTTTTGCTGGTTTTAACATAAATGCAGATGAAGTTCTGGTTTAACAGAAGTTAGGTAAAGGATAACCAACGAGTTGGTATGCATTAAATGGTTTGAAGGCACGACATGGGGGCGAAGAACCAAAATCAGTTAGATACAGTATAACTCTTAGTAACTCTCCAGCAAACTTCCTGACATCCACTAAAGTACTCTAACATAGATTCAGTAGGCTTAAGTATGTAGCTTACTCTCTAATATAGCTGTAATAAAAATCCAAACCGTTATGTATGTTAGCTAAGTAAAATAAAACAAGAGTGATCCATACTGATGCATATTTACTGAAACATGATGACATCTGTACAGAGGCTCAGAGGCAGCGCTGTTTTTCTGTCCAGTCAAAACATGAATCGAAATCCTACTACCGCTTCCAATACTGGTACTTTTATCTGTAAAATTTAATATTTATAAAGGAATTATTCCAAAATGCTATGGACACATTACTTTACAATCAATAGAGAGCTGCACAGGTCCGTTCATCCGTTAATTTTCTCTCACGAGAAGTGGGGCTAGTCCTGCCCAATGATTGGCTGGTATCATCGTGAGCTGCAGCTACATACAAGTCCCAAAACATTGCAACAGATTAATAAACAAATGTTACTGAATAAATCGACCACATATTGGAAATCTATGCAGTTATATCCTTGCTTGAATAATTTTAAACACTTTTTTAATAGTATTTTTTCAGTGATGTTAATGTGTGCTGGCCTTCCGTATATGGACATGTCAGGCCTGTGCCTGCCTCCTCCCCCACTGTGCTTCAGGGATTACTGTCAGCACCTTGTTCAAGAAGGCTCCAATAAAGTGTTTTTTTTTTCAAGTGAATGAAGGACATTTAATTTTGTTAAGCTCTCCTAAAGAGGTAAGCAAGAAACAGAAGTTGATAGCGTTCCTGTTTCTTGTGGATTTATTCCACACAGAATTATTTATTTACTTCCTCAACAAACACATGAGCAGGATTAATGGCTAAACTGCTGCTAAAGGACCGCACATTGCTCTGTCCTGTTGAAGAGTGAGAAGTGTGAGCTGTAAGAAACATTTTATCAGTGTCCTACCTGTGTTTATTTTGTGTCAGTAAAGGGATTGTGAGTACAGCAGAGAGCAGAGGCGCGCATGAGGGCAACGGGGAGGAGTAACCGACACAGACCGTTTTAAGAGAATGCAGAAAATACAATAAGGAGAGTGGGCAAGAGTCACAGTTTTTTGAAGATCTACAGACTTTATTGGTTGGTCCATTGTGTTTAGCTGCTCTATAGGAGTCCAAACTCAAAATGAAAAATCCAAAAATGAGTAAAATAGCTCTCCTTTAAACTTGAGCTGTGTGCGCTAAACGGTTTTAAGGAACACCTGTCAGCCAACCAAAAGAGAGTACTCACCCATACCTTGGCATAGCAATTCTTATGGAGGCTGACTCTCATCAGATATGGTTAATGATGGACCAAACCCATTTAAAGACAAGCATCTCATATTTTCACATGTATACAATTACAACTACAATATCTTTAGGTTGAGCCCTCTAATAATGAATCTTATTATTTACACATTTCCTATGACATGACCGAAGTGGATCAGCTGTGGCCTCGTCAAAAAGCTGTGCAAAGAAGGGAATACATCACAAGGATTTACTCTCGACCATTAAAAAATAGATGCTGGGGATCACATTTTACAGGGTGATAGGATCCTTGGCAGCCAGGCAACCAGCACCCAATGTGGAGAGAGAGAGAGTGAGCGGAGAGTTTGAAAAATGACATCCTCATACCTGTTCTCTCCCATACATCATTCAGGGGGCAAGTTTTTGATGGAGTGTGAAAAGAGGGAATGGAGACATTGGGTGAAGGAGGTGTGAAGGTGTGTACGTGGGTTGGTGGATTGGTGAGGTTCTGCACGATGCTTGTGGTGAGGTTTTGGGATATTGCATGAACCACTGTGCTGATATTCTTCTTGGAAGAGACTTGATTACTATTCAGTATTTGTCCTATTAATTTTTTTCAGCTACATTTCCTAGAACTCAAAGCCATGCACAGAACATTACCTTCAAAGGTCAAAAAGATAAGTCTAGAGTAATTATTTCGTTGGGTTTATGGGTGATAAGCACCTTGGATGTGACTCAAGAAGCAAATTCAATCAACCCAATGATATTTCAATAATAACAATAATATAATAATAACAACAATAATGATAGTAACAATTAATCTGCAGTGCTATTTTGTCTGCGTCTGATGTGGCAGCAGTTGTTCATTGTCCGCTGCATCTGAACAAGAATGAACCGTTCTGAGGCTAAGTGAATAAACAGCCACATAACCAACAAATAAAAATAGTTCAGTGAAAAATCAACAGTCCCTTGGTTCTACTTTGTACTTAATCTACCTCATTCACCCCACTTGCCCTGGGATATTTGCACTTTTTCTGCATTAAAGTAAAGTCATTTATCTGAATCCACATCACCCCCGTAAGAGTTCAGTTAATGATCATTCTTAAAAATATACTTTCTGTCTAAACGAGAGAATGCTTCTGTTTTCAATTTGATATCAAATCATTCCCTCCTGATGACTTACCAGGTCCTCTCCATTTTAAAAAAAGCAATAAAACACAGCATGCAGTCAGAGAGTGATACATACACAAATCATTATTGCACTATGAGGAAAACCATAATAATAAAATGAGAGCAAGTGATTTGCCCTCTCTTGAAACTTTCACAATAGCTTTGCCATAAACTAAAATATAGAAAGCATGTGAAGCGGTTCAGATCAAAACGATTTAGCTTGGATTGACGATGGGATCAGAGAATAAAAGGCTGCAGTGATTTCCAGCTATATAGCTCTGGCACAACAGAGGAACTGCCTTCCATAAAAAGCCTCCTGTGGTCTGAGACAGAACACGACAGAGCGTTAATTACCCAGGCAACACTGGAGAACAAGGTAAAAGGCGTGTTAATGAAATACTAATAAGGTTCCAATTTGAGTCCTTTGGCTTCGCCATCCTCTAAAGTGATCTCAAGGACTTTGGTTCCTTCCTTAGCTACACTCTGTTATTGCTAATTATCATTGGTCACATGACAGAAGGCATTTTGAAACCATTATTTCTGGGGAATGAATCCTTTGTGCGTTTTCCTTTGATGGAGGACACCCAGGCCGGTTTACTGGATGTCAGAATTGAGGGACAGAGGAAAAAACAAAATAAATAAACAAAAAAAAACCAACTCCTAAAACTCATAAAGAGAACATGGGTTCATTGTCTGCCAGACATTTTGTTTGGTCCATTCTGTCATTTAAAGTTGGAGAACAACCTGCTTTGGGTTTTCAAGAGGGATAATGTTTTTTAGTGGTTTTAGTAATGTTCTAAGTTGGCTACTTTTGAGAGCTGAGGTCTTTAGCTGGCAAATTCAGTCAAGAGTCCTTTTTAACAGCCGAAGAAAAAACTCGGGTTGAGTTAGTCTGTCAGGGCTTCAGAGTTGTCTGGCAACTGTAACCTAAATCTGAGGCTAGAATCTCCAAGAAAGGTAATGGAATTTCCACTGTGGGCATCCTGCAGGACCAAACAGCCATTTCACAAGACTGTGCAGCGCACTGAACCACAAACTGATAACATAAGTCAAAAGCAAACTCTTCAAGTGTTGGCGAGAAGCAAGTAGAGGGAAAGCAGACAGGGATGGGAGATATTCTCAAAGACATTTGAAGATACAGCAATTTCTCTGAGGCAATCATTTGATGTTCTCATTGCGTGATGGCTGAGTGTCACTACTTTTGCGCTTCCATCACTCAAGTGCATCCAGCACTCCAAGAAATTGATTGTTGCAGGATAGGGCTGGAACAGTGCACACATACAAAAGTACACATCTTGCCGGGAATGAAACTGCTTTTTTCAGTACTCAAAGCAGCCGTGAAACTTTGTCTGAAAATGGATTTCTTGTTGATGATTTGGTATTAGCTCAGCACTGAAAATACAGTTAGTCTCTGGTAGAACCACCTGATAAATTTGGGACAAATTGCCAGTGACTGGCTGTCACACTGAGCACAGAGAAACACAGACAGAGGCAGATACCGTAAAAGTGAAGGATTGTAGCTTTTAAGATAAATCTGGTGGAAAGGTCATGCTTATATTGTTTTGTTTAACATATAAACTGAAAAATTAAAGATTAGGATATTGATTTTAATGAAAAATCCTCAACTCTGACAGATGCGGAACAGCCACAGTATCTTCTCATATTTCCCAAGAGCTAAGCGGAGCACAACTCCCTCATATCAGGTATAGAGACGGATTAGTTGAACAGATTATTTGCCTCCTCTGAGCAAGTCCCCTATAATCATTGCAGGCACCATTGTAGGCTTTATTTGTGCTGATCTCACATGAGACATCTAAAAAAGGTTTAGTGTTAACAAACTTCTTACAATTACTACCATAGTCCTATTAAAGAATTGCTTTAAAAAGATTAATTTCTTCAAAGTAATTCAAGTAAAAGGGTATTAGCGCAAACAGCAAATCCAGAATGTTGCTGAATGTCACAATCAATGCCAAAATGCCATAATATAATATTCTAGTGATCTTCTTTCAAAAAACAAGTAAGTAAATTCTAAGGCTTTGTAGCACTGTGAACCACACAGAGAGACATACGACTGCACCAACATTAGGGATACAGTAAAAGATCCTTTGTTCAGCGCAGTGTGTCTTGCCCTGTCTGCTTGAAGTGCCTGTGTTGTTTGTTAGCATTGCTTGTGTTTTTTCTTCCCATCAAATAAAATGGCATGCTCAGTGTCTCCTTATGATTGCATCCCAAGTGGTAGGCAGGTGCCTCATTTTGTCTTCATGCCACTTTTAGCAGTCTGATAAGTCTTTCTCTCTTTCTTTTGCAAATACAAAATCTTTTTATCGTGCGCCCTTATTTTTGGAGTGATGATGAGATATTTGATGATTTAGAAGACTCTCAAAAGCTTTAAGCAAAAACCTGCTCCTCTCTAAGTCTCTTCTTTTCCTCCCTCCTTATACATCTGGCTCAGAGAACAACTCTTAGGCAGTTAGGCTAAGACTGCGTAATGCTTGCACAGCAGTGGTCGATAATAACGATGATGATAATAGGATTCTGGCCAGTATCACATTACCCACAGCTGATGGCATTAAATGTGATTATCATGTGCCATTTTTTGTTCGGCAAATGATAACACTGCCAGTGCAGCTGTCTGTGCTATCATTAGCAATGTAGAGCATTAAGCATCGTGTTTGGATGGCTTTATTATCCTTCTGTATTTTTGAAAGTTTAAAAAAATCTGGCACCTTTATATTGTCAAATCCATGGTGGTATTCGGGGAGAAATATTAAATCCTGGACAGTTTGTGCTAGATAGAAAATAAGGCCTACCAAATGGCTTCATATAGCCAAGGGTAGTTTTGTACACTTGGTGTTAGTAACTTATGCATTTGATTGCAGCCCAACCAAATATCATCAAGCAAATTAATTACTAGTTGAAGGTCTTTCCTGCTTAATTAGGCAAATTAAACATTCGTCCTCAATTGATGGGATAAAGAGACTTTAATATCCACTCAGGGAACATCATCAACACCACTCATCAACACGTTTGATGCTGTTGCCTATATCTGTAATGGCTGGAAAATTTAACTTTACTTACATGAACAAAAATGGCATATGAAAAAAGAAAAGATCTACATTTCTGTTTCAGCAATTTCCATCTTACTGAGTTGCATCCAGGAACCAATGAGGCAAAAAAGAAATGGGCCTCATTTCTCAGAGCATCTTAAGGCTGTGATAACTGCAAAATGTGTCCAATGAACTTTCTTAGATTGGCTGGGTCCACAAAGAACCCAAGTTCTAGAAAGACAGATATATCAGAGAGGCAGTCCATTTAGTACATCATATCTGGAAAATATCAAGAGAGTGTTCCATTAAGCTTGTTATTCTGGATAAACGGAGAATTTCCTTAGATGTGTTAGATTCCTACTTAATGCAACATGAAATTAAAATAGCTCATTTGGCAAAAAGTCTCTAATTGGGTCTGAAATTATGCTTGTGATGTGTTCAACTGCTTCGGTTATTGTGGTTTTACATAAAAACAATATTTTTTTCCTGTGTAGAACTGACAGAATATGGGTTGTAAAACTTGTCAAACTCGTCCGAGTCAATTAAAGCCCTTTTAGTTCAGTGTTATTTTTATGCCATTTTTATCATGCTTGCTTTCTCCTCTTGAATCATTGTTGAACAATTAGACATTTTAGACAAGCCTCTATTTGTCTTCTTGAGGGATGACAATGAACAGGGAAAGCATTTTGGATTACTGAAGGGATGCTGCTTAAATTGTTTGTCACGACAGAGGGTGTTTTGTTGGTTTGCTCTCTAAAGCATTTCTCTTGTGCTCTCCCAGCATGGTATCTACACAACACTCTTCGCTGCATGACATTGGACGTGCTGGATTTAAACATCTGGAAAATTTCTTTCACACTGCATTGAAGGAAGGGTATTCTGTTTGTTCAGGATGTTTTTTTTGATCTTACAGTAATAAACACAAGATTATTTGGCCAAAGGTACAAGAGATGACACAAAGAGTGATGTAGATAATCTGTTTAACAATCTGTTGTTAAACTCAACCGACAGCCTTACATTATCATCAGTTTTGATTTACAAAAATTGCAGAGACCATATGGTGTCCTAAACAGACACTCAAAAAAAGGGTACACATCATCACATCTTCCAAAATACCACAACATATTGTGCTTTAGGATACATCTCGTGTGCAGTCTTGTCTTGAAAACTCACTTTAACTCCAAAAGATCCTTAG
>JAQFJB010000025.1:20344861-20357180 GCA_029874875.1 Naso minor
GGCATTTATTTAAATAGTTTAATATTAAGCAGTGTTAAGACTTACCTTTCCTCATTAATCTGAGCTGTTATTATTTACTTCTTCTCTCTGAGCTTTTTAATCAATCTACTTTTTTTTTAGTCCTCTGAGTTCAGTCCCATCCACATAATACAGACAAGTCAGTTTCTGTCATTCCATTCAGTAACCAATTTGAGTTTTTTTGCATTTGATGATGGTTATTCCAATCCAGCACATCGTTGACGTGACTTGGATTTATAATGTCCAGTCAGAAACATTTTGATCCTCCAAACAAAGCCACTCATTTGGTTCTGAGCACACAAAAACAGAAAGTGAGGCATATTTCTGCTTTTTTTTTTTTGCCTTTGTGAAAAAGCCTCAGTCTAGCCTGCTTCATGTACTCTGCCCTCAATGATTGCTTTCAGCCACAGTGGATTCATTCTTTTTGTTTGATTTTATTTGAAACCAACTTGAAAAGATAACGATGAAATGGAATTTTGTTTCAACATGAAATGTGGAAATATTTTTCTCCACGCATAATTTGTGATGTAAAAAATTGTTTTTCAGGGGAAGCAAGGACAAGATATTTGTTGTCAAAATAAATCCATACCTGCCTGACAAGCTCATCACAGCCGGTGTGAAACACATGAAGTTTTGGCATAAGGCTGGTAAGACCCCTGTTGTTGTTTTTTTTTAATTGAAAAGCAGCAACTCTAACAAGCCGGACTCTTTCTTAGCAGGCACGTCTCGCTGTGAGTTGACTGTCTGCTCCTCTCTCTTCAGGTGGTGGTCTAATTGGGCGAAAAGGCAACATGGGGAAGACAGAGACGATGATGTGCGCTGTGTACGGCTGGTCAGAGGAGATGGTGTTTTCGGGCACATGCACAGGGGACATTTGCATCTGGAGGGACATGTTCTTGATGAAGACGGTGAAGGCTCATGATGGCCCCGTGTTCAGTGTGCACGCTCTAGAAAAGGTAACACAGGGAAATGAGAACTTCTTACTTTCTTGAGAACTCTCTCAAAATATCTGAACTTGTGTTGTGCTCTTTTTTTGGTTGAAAATGTTGAAGTTAGTTTGTATGTTGTTACTGTTGAACAGACAGAGCAGTTTAAAAAAACAGCCAGAATTCATGTCAAAAAACGAAACTCGTGAACAGAAAGTTAAAAAGTAAGAGTTCTGATCATAAGCTAAAGACGTGTACTTGTTTTGTTACAGAGATATCTACAGAAATGAGCACACTAACCCGCTTGCCTTTGTCCTGTCTTGAGCTTAATTGCCTCGTTAACTCATCATAAATCACACTTAATATGAAACTCAACAGAAAGGAAAGAAAGAAAAACTCACCCGAACTATCTTGGTTTGCCTTTTAACTTTCACCAACTGTGGTTTGGTCAAAATAAACTGTAATTTACTGAGTTAGATGTGAAAATCTCCTCTGGGGGTGCTCGACCATCCTTATGCTCCTCTCTCTTTGTTCCTCCCCGGTCCGTGTTTGCTGTCTTGATAACTTTTTACTGGAGTCAAAGTCCTTGTTCAGACTGCCAACCCAAATCAGATTTTTGGGATATTCAGATTGTATCCAGATGGATTTTATTAATTCTGAACTGCAAAAATCCACATTAAATCCAATCTTTCCAATTTAGATTCAAACCACATGGTGAGGTGGTTTGCACTGCCATTCCAATCTGATTTCTACAGGTGCGTCTTTAGGCTGGACGCTCTGCTTTCGTGCACTGTTCTTTGCATCGCGGCATGTTTAACTTCGCTGCCTGTTTAAATATGTTGTTGTTTTTATGCCTAGGCACTTTTATATCTGTGAAGCACTTTGGTTCAGCCATGCTGTTTGTAAATGTGCTATACAAATAAATTGACTTGACTTGACTCTTCATTTATTCTCTCCTTGGCCTTATAAATGCAAAATCTACATATTTGTTCAGTATTCAATCATGACATAAAATTACGAATGTACCTTGGAGTAAAATTTGTCTATCATCCACCCTCTCTGAAAGCAAGTGTGGTGGACTTTTTGTACACATTCAGTCCACAAATGTCAGGCATTTTACAAACAACACAAAAAGCACTTGTTGGCATTTCAGTTGAATTGTTTTGCTAGTTGTTTTCTCGCAGGATGACAAGCAGCAGCACTTCGTGGCTCCTGCTGCTGTCAACCTGAAGCACTTTCAACACTTAAAAAAAAATATGCCTTTGCGTCGCAGCATTCAAAGCTTCCCTCTGTCATTTTCAATGTTAATACTACTAATACTCACTGTGAAAATCCTAAAATCTACAGTGAGGCTGTTTGTGAGCTTATTGCTAAAGATTCAACCTTAAAATTTCTTAACTTTAGTATTTTTCACTTTACTATATTTGATGGTGTTTGAAGAGAAAAATAACAAGCGCAGAATCTCCTCCATCTGCCATTTACGGCATCTCTGCTTTCTGACTGCAGTGTTTTGAAATAATAAGATCTGTGGCATGGTTTACCCTAAAAGGTGGAAGCCAGGAGAAATGATGATGACAGGAAAAAACAAACAGCCACAAGAGTTTTTAAAATTTAATGACTGCATCCAGGCTTACTAGTGGCTAAAGTCTTCACACATCTAACCACTGTCCTGCCTGCTCTAATCAGCCTTGTGAAGAATTAGTCAGGTGAAAGACAGAGATGCTGGCACCTTTTTCTGGATCTGCTGGATGATTTTGGCTTTTCTTCACAAAGGGAGAAAAACAGCACCGTCTTGAAAGGGGATTTGGGTTGAATAAGGGTTAGGGGACGAGGAGAATAAGAGACAGAAGAGGAAGGATGAGACACCACTGGGATGAAATCTTGAGTATGCCAAGGTCAGCAGAACTCTCACTGTTAAATGAAACACTGCCAAACACACATGCGCGCACACACGCACACACACACACACACACACACACACAGAGCAACCTACTGCCCATATTAGCTCTTCCCTGAAGAAAACCTGCTGAGATCTGCTAAATTACCACTGGGCTCACACTCGGCTATATGAGCCTGCACACCTACACAGAAACACACACACAGACACACTTCCTCCAGCTCTCTTTTATGTTATTACTTAGTCTCTGCTCATTTTGAGATCTTCTCTCACCTTTCGCCCTTTTGTCTTTGCTGCATTGAGTTGGTTTGGCGTCTGCCCCCTTTTTTTTTTTTTTTGCGAATACAGGGTATTCATGCTCTCATGCAGTTGTAAGCTGTCCCATGTCACGACCTTGTTAATACTCCCTTACCATGTGTGATGACATATTTGTGCACTTCATATATAAACTAGGCTTGCTCTGATGGGAGAATTAAAAGTAGAGTTGGCAATTCTGGAAGACTAGCAAGATTTTTAAAAAGTAACATCTCCTCAATACTCCGTCTAAACCTGCCCCCTCCCTACAGGGCTCCTTCAAAAGCCACAAATAACTGTTCAGCAACAGAGCACTCGACAGACTTAAGGAAGTGATCAGTTAAAGAGTTTTTTTTGTTTGTTTGTTTGTTTGTTTTTTACAGAGTGGCTACAGATGACAGGTCATTTCTGTCCTTTTTTTAGAGCTCAAAAACTATTGATTGTTATTGGGATGTTAAAACAATTTCAACCAATTTAACAAAAAGTTCATTTGGATAAAACTACCAACAGTACATCAATGCGGTGTTGTTTTTTCACACAGAACACCAGCAAGTATCTATGTAACTGATTTTAAAATCCCTTTCCCTGCGGCTACTTTGAACAAATGCCTCTTACACAGACTTGGCTGAACACCTTTCTCATAACAACACATAGTTCAAATATAAAACTTTAAAAACATTAATCATTCCAAGTTTAGTGTTTAGACTGTTAACACAATACATGGATCATTTTTCATCCCCTCTACATATATAGTCCAGACCTATTAAAATGGCGGCCCACAGGCCACATGTGGCCCGCGCTGTTGTGAATGTGTGTCTACTAGTAGTAGTAGTTATACTCTTATGATACAACCTCTAAAAACATGTCTGTCTTAACCCTAAAATGTAAAATTGACAATGAAAAGTGTCGGTTCAAATCTGTCTAGAAATAAATACTTATTTTAATGCCAAATCCAAAAGCCAAAGGACTGTGTTTCATTTGCAATGAGTGTGCTGCAATGTTTAAAGAATACGATGTGTGGAGGCACAACACTGGGAAACATCATACGGAACTTTCCAGAGCGATCACAGGGGTGGGCTGCAAAAGTGTCGAGTTTAACTGCATCCCACAACCAGAGCTGCACCATTTTTATGCACTTTGGTTTGTGTCTGTGTCAGATGTGATGAAATTTAAGAGGGAAACAATGAATAAATGTATTTTGCTTTTCATTACATTCATTTGTGTTGGTTTAAAATTTGTTATTACCTGCACCAGCTGCTGAAAATGCCTGCATTTCTTGGTTTTAAAATCTGGCCCAGTTGAATTTGTAATTGAATAGTCCTGCTTTAGTCTGTACAGACAAGCTGGATTATTGCTGAACTTAATGTGCAGGCACACTCTCATATTTCCATTTCTTTTAGCAACCAAATAATCTGCCATGTAGCTGAAATATTGCACTAACTGCTATTGATTTTTTCTGATTATTTTTTGCTTTGTCACTGACTAAATAGTACATTGTTTGTTGTGCTTTCTGAATTTATTAGATATTTAAAAATAGTTATACAATCACAGTAGAGACTATGCAGAGTAATTTTCCAACACACTAAAAAATAATATCTGTACCTTGTAATTAATGCAATCCAGTAAAGCTAAAACACAAACTCAGCATAAATTTACCATTGAAATGAGTCAACAACTCTTTAACAATGTCTAACAATGTCATAACTCATCTAATACTTTGTGTAATATTGTAGCTATTGTACAGTGTGTCATTGTGATTTAAAACAAACAAACAATGTTTTTTTAATCTAAATTCTAAATTATTTTAATTAGCTGCAGTTTTCAGATACTACATTGTGTCATTGAAGTTCTAGCCATGAAGCCACAGAGGCTGACCGGGAACTTTGATTGAACAAATCTGCATTTGTCTGCCTGCATCACCAGTGATTCATCAGAACCCACGTGGGAAAATGTATTTCTGGTATTTGATAGAAATCTCTGCAGTACTTAAATGCTTCTGACATGTATATTTACATTCTTTGGAGTCATAAAGAGGTCACAAAGAAAAAAATGAGGATGAGCATTATTAGTATAATTAGACTGACAATTAACTGCATGTTATGATTAATGACTTACAGGTACAAAAGGGCTGAAAGGAGCTGTCTTGTACAGAAATGATAACAAACTTATTAATGGTGGATCACTGATACGCTCCTATTAATGGACTTAATGAACTGACAAAGTACACAGAGAAGAATACAAGCACAACAGTTTAGGTAAACAGCTTCTGACCCATTAATGAGGGGAAACATCCATACTGATGTATGGAGCCTTTGTGTAACTATGGTTGCCAAATGTATTGCCCGTATATGTATTCATGGGTTGTACAAGTCAATTATGAGATTGTTTCCTGAAGAGATGTTATAATCAGCAGATATATGTGGTTCAGCTTTTGAAATCATCATTGAAATCACCATCAGTCATCATCACTCCACAAACAGTTGGAGTTGTCTGGTCCTTTGCAGGATGTAGTTTACAGATTTAGCACCAGCCTGGCAAAGGCAGAGGAGTTCAATTTAACCAAATGAAAAAATTAGTCAGTTGTGAAAGGACCTTAAGTACGTTTCCTGGCTCTGTAAGAGTACTCTGACAGGGTCCAGGATCTAACTAGAACTAACGATTAGCAGTCTTATCAGTTATATTTCTATTCATCAGAAAATAATATACGTCTATTCTCTGACCTTAACTGTAATCTGTACATATGTATATATTTATACACACACACACACCCTGTACTCTTACTTATACTGTCTACTCAGCACTTACTAGTTGC
The DNA here is from genome assembly GCA_029874875.1 of Naso minor. Lineage (NCBI taxonomy): Eukaryota > Metazoa > Chordata > Actinopteri > Acanthuriformes > Acanthuridae > Naso > Naso minor. Next base: position 20,350,809 of record JAQFJB010000025.1, read on the forward strand.
ACTCTGGTTAGATGCACAACTGCATTTTGTTGCATTTGTACTGGTACTATGTGCAATAACGATAAAGATGAATCTAATCTAATTTTATCTAATCTGATCTGATCTAATCTAATGTGTTGAGGAATACCATTGCTGGACAGTGACAGTACAGTGGTGGGTCAAGGAGAAGGCCTGTGGAGGTGTTTGTGGCGGCGTGATTGGTAGAAATCGTTTTTTAATGTTTAAAATGTTTAACTGCTAGATCTAATCTAGAGTAATTGAAAATGGCCTGAACTTGCTTGTATGTGTTCGCATGCTTAACAAAACCTAAAAAAACACTTTTTGGTAAAAGACTTTGCTTTAAAGAAGGTAGAGCTCCTAACAAGCTACAATGTGGTACAAAGTCACTGTGACCTCAAAATATATAAGGTCATAGTGACCTTTGACCTCCAAAATCTAATCAATTCACCCTTGAGTCCAAGTGTATGTTCATGCCAAATCTGACAAAAATCCCTCAGTACTTTCTTGAAATAATGTGCTCACAAGATTTGAGGTTACAGTAACCTTGACCTTTGACCTTCAAAATCTAATCAGTTCACCTTTCAGTCCAAGTTAACGTTTGCACTGACTGTGAAAAAATTTCCTCGAGGCATTCCTGAGATAGCGAGTTCACGAGCACGGGATGAACATGAGGCCACAGTGACCTTGACCTTTGACCTCCAAAATCTAATCAGTTCATCTGTGAGTCAGAGTGGACATTTGTGCAAATTCTGAAAAAAATCCCACACCCTGACAGATGGACCGACAACCCGGAAACATAATGGCTCCACGGCGACAGCGATATAAAGTGTTGTAGTCTGCACGGGCAGTAGATATGATATATTTGAATGTGAGATATGAAAAACATAACCGACTTCACGTGTGCATTATGGAAGAGTAAAACGGAAAAAAGCCGACAAATGAATGCTAATGTATGAAAACTGACTGCAGATCAATGCAAGCTGTAATTAGAGACATGTTGTGTAAAAGAACAAAGAAAACATTGGGCAGCTACAGTTTCTCAGGACTGTGTATAGTCATCTCTTGCCTGCTTTCAGGCCTGATGATGTGATCTCCGTCACACGTGATTGGTCGCACGTACATAAACATCAGCACATAGTCATAGTCAGTGCGTCGCCAAGCAGTGTGGCAGAGAGAGAATGAGAGGAAAAGAGAAAAGGAAGAGCTAAGACAGAGCAGATGAAAAGGAGAGATGTGTTTAAAAAAAAAACACAGTAAACACTGTTCACACGTCACGCTACCGCTACCATTTTCAAATTAGTTCTACGTTTTTAAAATCTGATCATGCTATGTTGAAAAGCAGGAGGTACCAGTACATTGAAATAAACTGTAAAACAAAGACTGGTCTAGTCATTCATATCACATCATGAAGCATCCTGAGTTATTCAGAACTACAAGAGCTTCATAATGGTAAAACTACGTCCAGTCAGAGCTCAGAGAAAACTCCAGGTGCTAAACAAACACTCCAAAGGTGCGCCGAAAATGTTCAACAAGAACTTAATTATGAAATTATTTGACAGATTTAGTCTCTTTTCTTGCTTGTTGCAGTTTGATTAATTGTTTAACCATTACAGAACCTCTGCGAAATGACTCATTTCACTAACAGAGTTTAATTCATGCACAATTACAAGATGTAAAAGCAGCAGATGGGTCTGCTACTGTAGGGCAATCAGCAAGTGCTAAACTTGCTAAAGGCTTACCGCTGCTTAAGGGCTCCCGGCCGAACCCGCCTATGTGAATTTGGTTCCGCGTCACGTTCATAAGTCTTAACACCTGATACCGTGTATCATTACACGGTGTATTCTCCTTACCATTCTGAGCACTCAAACCACGTGTGTAGTACACGGTTCAATACAAGTTGATGTCGTGTTACACTCCTAGTTTTGAGGCTCAAATTTTACACATTTCACTATCATCCTCCCTCCCTGTGGCAAGAATACAGCTCGAGTGATAACATGCACTCTTCCAACCTTTAAGTTACTTTTTCATTGATGCCATTTCAGGTCCTCTCTTTTATTATGTTGTAAAGACAAAAAAAATTCTATACTGTAAGGTGCAGGTATGCTCCAGAAGGGATGTCCTGAACTTTGCTGTAAAAGGTTATTTAGTGTTTCAATATAATCCATACAGTCCATTAAAGACTTACCGCTTTGTCCTCCTGTAAAATTTCAGTGAGAGAAAAAACAATGTTCTTGTTTAGCTGTGTGTTGAACTAGTTATCAGTCTTAAAACATTCGTGCTTATTCATAATAAAGGACTCAGTGTTCAGACAGGGAGAAAAGGGGAAACATTTCAAAATCCCATGGGTATTCACCCACTATAAACAGAGTGATTTTGTAATCCTTTCAAAGGCCTCTCTTAACTACCGAAGTGCTTCTCGGGATTGTGCATTTTTTGTATCGATATGATTAGAGACTTCTGCGAAACCTTTTGATTTGGTCACATTTCAATCTGTCTTCCAACTCCTGATCTAGAAATATCAAAACTATGAAAATCATAGATTTATGAATGTAGATTTCTTGTCTCCTGATTGCATTCATCAACATAATTTCTCTGGAGTTCCCTGAAGGCAACAGGTGCTAAATAATTGATGCGCCTGAAAGCTGTTTGGCTCTGTGAGGGTGTGTCGGCAACTCCCTTGGGAAACAAAAAAGCACCAGCAGCTTCAAAACCGGCGGAAGCATGCAGCCTCAGAAAGAATCAGTTTTGTGTTCTGTAAAGCCAAACGGCTGGTGCTGAGACACGGCAATACAGTTTTATTACAATAACAGAGTCTTGCAGGCGATAACATCAAAGGCCTGTTTTTTTCTCAGCTTTAGTTAAGAAGACAGTGAAGAGATGGAGACATAGTTAAGTCTAATTTCAAACAGAACTACTGACAATTTCATTATGAACATGTGCAGTTATGAAATAATGAAATACTACAGTATGCACTTTGAGGTAGAAATCTGCGAGAAACAAAAGACAAACATGAAACCCCAACCATGCTTGAGCAAGTCCATTAATAGTCTATCATGACTGATTTTTGAAACCATTTATTTTTTAAACCCAGATTTATGTGCTTACAACAATCTATTCTTTTGGCTCTTGTGGCTCTTGTGCTGCAAACTTTAGCAACAACGTTTACCTATTTAGAAATCTAGGCCTCACTGCCCCAAGCTGGCATTCACATTAAAACAGTCTGCAATCATGTTTGGATTCAGAAGTTTTAAATGATCTTGCACTTGAGTTTGTTTTGAAGTGGATGACAATTCTGATTAAAATTACAGTTGCTGAATAAAATATCTGGAGCGGTCTAGTAAACAGGGTCACTTTTTCCACTGGGACATTCACAAATACTTTTGGGAGGTTTTAAGTCTTAAGAATCATTATATAGGCCACAGAACAAAAGGCTTTAGAACACAGAAAACACAAGATTCAGTCAAGGTTTTTAATGCCATGGCGAAGACAGATGGCATGTGAGAGATCTGCACACTGCTGAAAGAAAATGGCTACATCCAGCGATGTAAGTACTTGGTAGAGTGAGAAAGATAGATCTTAGGTGCGGATGCAGCACATATGTGCCGAAGTATAAAGTGTAGATGTTTATCAATGGGTGACACTTACAGCTTTGCAGAGGTGGCTATTTAAATTTTCATTTTCTTGGAAATGTTGACTGCTGTGTAATGTATAGGTCTGTAGGCGATTCAAGGAATGCTTCCACTTTATCTAGAGTTTATACCTCTGTATTTCCTCTGGATCCCAACCAATATATTGGTATGCTGATACTGGCCCTGCATATGTATCAGTATCGGTGTATATGTTTTCAGGTATGTGCCAATATTCAAACTGTTCTCAGAGGTCAGAGAAAATGCTTGGATTGGTGTTTTAAAAACGGTGTAATTACATGGTTTGTGCAGCAGAGGGTGATTTGTTGATTGAAAACTAATGGGTGAAGTGTTCATTGCTCAGTGCACTGATGTTTGGAATAAAGTTTGTTAAAATGTCAGATAGCCTCCATCAAATATTTGATAACAATCTCCAGCTGATATTATTTATATAATACTGGTCGATATATCAGATATCAGAATTTTCTTGCACCCTTATATCTCTATCAGCCCAAAAAATCCCACATTGGTTGGGCCTGTATTTCCTCTGATATGCACTTATAATGTGCCATGACGCACAAAAATGGTCAGTGATAACTTCTTAGCGATTTTCTATATGAATACAAAGTACAGCCTACAAACTGTACTACATGTTCTCTTTTCCTCAATTACGTATAAACTACACATTTAAAATCTCTGTTTCTTAAAAATAGCTCAAAGAAAACAATAGAATTGCCTTAATTTTCAAGAAGGGCTTCTGTTTCAGTGTTTATATCCACAGTTCTTTTAACATACTGAATTGCCACCAACTGAAGCAAGAATATTGTAATGTTTACATTTTAAATCAATTACTTATACTCCATTAACTGGATGTAGTGCATAAATTAAGCCTATTTATAGTCTATTAATGTCTGAGAAGAGGATCTGAGGAACACAATACTGCCACTGATACACAACAGATCTGCAGAGCCACTGGAGCATAAAGTCTAATCAGAATCATTATGTGCTGTGTTAAAAACACACTGCAAAGAATTTTACTTCCCTCCTGCTTTATATTTATTATAATGCATCGCTTGTATCAACGATGTCTGTCACTTATAAGAATAACTGTGAAACAACTGAAATTTCCAAAGATGTGTTAATTTGATAAACATCCGTACAGCATTACTATTAGACTCATAACACAGTTATGTATCAAAGCAAATAATTAATGAGGTTTATTTTCAGAGAGGGAACAGATGATATAACTCATAAGTGTATTTATTTTTAAGTCTGTCTTTTATTGTAGAACACAGTTTTATTTATTTTCATTTTTACCTCTAACATTGGTCAGGGGTTTATGTGATTGCTTGTCCTGTCCATTTATGACTTTAACTGTTAAAATACTGCATCACTTAAAGAGCCAAGGGTTGTGAAATGCACCGAGTCTACGACAAAAAAGAAGCATTGTTGTGTGCATTAGTGATTTCTCCAGTTCAGTTGCCCTCTGGCAGCCTTTGTTGAATGATTCTGTGTTCTTACTTGGCTATTCTCTTACCAAAGGGACCCTGTGGAGTTGTTGATCAGTATAGCAATGCCTTCACGAGTACATATGGCAACCACTCCTCATACTGGTTAAAGCATGTGCTCTTCATCCTGGTGGATCTCCTATTTTTACCTCCTTTTTGTAGGAAGGTTGAAGTATATGTCTACATTCCTGCATTGTTCATCTGATGCATGGTTACACACCCTCAAGTCAAAGCTGAGAGTCATTACTTTAACCTCAAAATCATGATTTCATCATAAATACTGCATATTGAAGTATGTTATCACATTGCTGTTGGTGTCGTCGAAACAGGAAGCACAGCAAAGATGTGTATCACAGCAAGTGGTTGACCCTTCTCACCTTTTTCTCAGTTATGCACATCTGTTTTATCACAAACTTCACCATGGGTTCTACCAGAATCAATACAGTTGGCGTCCATTTTTTTAAATTCCATGCATGTGCACAGGAAATACTTGATAGATGGTGGTATGCTACTAGATAATAAATGTTTTTAATGCATGTATACTTTTTGTTAACAGCAAACTAATTACAGGAAACGGAAGACAGTAAAAGATCAAGCCACTAGTGTGATTCAGTCAGAGGCTCTTCAATGTGGTCGGATATGACCGTGCAGTTTCCCTCCAATGTCAGCAAAAACAGTTTCCTGCTATAAAGCCTTTGAAACACCAATGAGTCAGCACACAGAAGAATTAATGCTGCTGAATTGTCTCCACGGTTGCACAGCCTTTAATTTGACATGGGTCTGTGCAAATGGCCAGATTTTTAAAAAGATGAAGAACTGATCAGCTTTACATACAGGGCTGCAGCCTTAACCCTCTACCTTCCCTCAGGTAAAAAGAGTTACCATAGTTACCAGGTACCAGCTTAGTGATTTAAACTGAACAGACCTTTTGAACAGATCCTTAATTATGGAAGCGACCTACACCTACCACTTCATGTTGCAATCATCAGTCACTGTAAAGTGACAAAGACTTAAGATTGCCTGCATTTATACATGAGAGCAACGCAACGTCGTGCAGAGTGACGCGCCCCCTTCACGCCCTGTTTTGGGTGAAAACAAAGGGATCTGGACACTGGTGTGAGATTCAAAAACCTGGCCTTAAAGCTGCTGTGTTGTGTTGTGTCGTCACATTAAAAAAAAATAAACAGCGTTACAATTTTATTTACTTTGCAAAAAAGTTAAATGTTTTTTAAAAAAAT
>JAQFJB010000025.1:20374713-20385426 GCA_029874875.1 Naso minor
ACTTTAAACACTGTTTATGAGACTTATACTCAAAAAGTAAATTTAAATTTTGGATGAAAGCATCAATTAGTAGATACATTGACTTAATAAAAAAACAAAAAAAAAATCACCCACAAGCATTATTACTCTTCTAGATATGGACTCAAAACTCCATGGTGTTGGACGTACACAGAGAAAGTTCATTTTTTATGACTGTATGCTTTTAATTCAATTTAACAAAGAGTGATAGGGTCTGTTACACTGTGTGGGAGGGAGGGCGAGAGAGCAGTTGAACGCCCCTCTGCCAGCTGGTTAAGCATTGATTTCAGTTCACTTGTCATCCTCTTTGGCAGTATTGGGTGTCAGCTGGAGCCAGTGCTCATTCATTTAGTTTCTGTGGCCTGATTATTTTCAAATGCATTTCCTCTTTCAGCCAGGATTGTATTACAACCTGAAATTGTGAATATTATTCCGAACATTCACTTCATTTTTCTGGTTTTGCGGTGGGGGGGACAACTATATTTCATTCTAAAACTTTGTGTTGTGAAATAAAAACTAAAACATGCTGAACCCAGAATCTTCTTTTTGTGACACTAAATTTATTCTCATTTCCTGTTTAGCTTTCATCTCATGTCCTCTGTTTTCTCACTCACAAAAATGCTTTCCTTGGTTTTTCCATCTCCACTGTTTTATTCTATGTTTTAGTCACTTAAATCTTGTACACATGCACACACACGCACACACACACGCACACACACACACACAAACACACAAACAGACTGATTTGGTAATGTAAGTCTTATCGCCTGCTGTCTCCTCTCCTGCTACATCCTGTTAAATAGACCATAATAGGATGGAGGTGTTGACGTCAGCCACCATTGAAAGAACATTATGATGTGTTTCTCCTTTTGTGCAATCTCTCCTTTGCCTTGCCTTCTGTGAACAGACTGAGGTGAATTTATTCTTTCTTCTATTGTCCTCTAGTTCTTCTATTCACTGCAGAAAGAGCCCTCCAGTTTTCAATTTTGTTTCTTAACTTAATTTCTTTGGGAAAAGAAAGTGTAATGAAGATGTACAGCAAGTGAAACATTAATCCTCATTATTATTTTTTACTTTTTTCATTGACTAAAGTAATGATATTTCTCATAGGAAAAAAAAAACAAAAAAACCCCCTCCAAAATATAGCATGAGGATTAGCTTAGTTGTCTCCTCTAACCTATGTCAAAAACTAATATAAGAAGAAATTCTTTTTGTTGAAATCTAAACATGTTTGCAAATTGCAGTGACATAATTTGAAGGGTTAGGAGGTGATTCCAAATGGTAGGCCCCTCTTAGACTTGGCCCAGAAGACTGAAAGGCACTTGAATATTAACATGTGAGGCTCTGGTTCTAGGCATTGGGAGTGCAAGTAGTGTGTTAATCTTTTTTGGTAATTTGGTGAACATAAACGCAGGCGGATCTGTGGTGCAGCCTGGTAAGGTGGGAGGAACTGATAATTAGAGGGTGAGTCACAGCTGATTTTAATCACAGCCAATCAGATCAGCTCCTCTCATTCCCTTTAAGATCACTGTGACACAGCGTATTGTCTGTTTCAGCTGAAGCAGGAGCAGACAGGTGCCAGCCAAACTTTACACAAGAGGAAACTGACATGTTTGTCCAGGGGGCTCAGGCTCGTAATCGCAGAATTAATGATACTAAGAGAAAGTCTCCACGGCTGATGAAGTCAAACTGGTTTGGAAAGAGTATAGCTAATATTATAAATGGCTCTTCCTCTGGTGTTATGAGAACTGCTGCCCAGCGCATCATGACACGCCTCAACTGTCTGATTAACGTCCAATTCAAAAGACAAGAGTCAGCTTAATATTTAACATGATTAACTGAAACAAAAGGTTTGGTATCATTTGACTTAAAGCATCCTTCTATAATGCATTATGAACATACTTACAATGCGTTATAATGCACCTATGTGCTGTATAATCATAGTTATAAGCAAGTTTAGGGGTTAACCCTAACCATTACCATAACCACACATAATACATTATAAGTGTGTTCATAATGCATTATATTGTGCTATATATGTTCATAATGTGTTGTAATGCATTACAGAGACTGGCTCCATAGAAAGAGTTACCAACCGTTCCATTTAAAAATTTTGCGATGAAATGCAGAGGACATCCACCAAACCTGCCTGTGGGATTCTGGATAGCTCTGATCACACACGCTCTTGCCCACTAGAGCCATGGAAATAGCGCTCTGCCGGCTGCACTGCACTAAGACTTGGGTTGGTTTGGGCTGGCGAGTTCACCTCAAAAATGACACCAAAATTTCACTGCATCAGCACATCATTACTGACACACCCTCTGCGCTGCTCCACCCAGCTCTGTGTTCATGTTGGCCCATGAAAATAGCAACTCGGAGCAGGTGAAAAAAGCCCCGTCCCCTGTACCAAATCATCAGTACACCTGGAGTCTCATTTATAAACATGGTGTTTGCTCAAAACAGGGCCTGAAAGTAATGTACGCCACTTCTCAAGCAAAGTTTGTGATCTATAAAAAACAAACTTGACAGGAGTATGTGAGTACGCATCGATCGGAGTTTACTTACAGGTTTTGGAGACAAGGGTAGTTGGCGACACAGATGGTGAGGTGGTAGATTGAAGCCAGATTGTAGAAATTGTTGTCATCCATAGGGGGCACCTCAATCCAGACTGCAGCAATATTTTACATTTCCCTCTTGTATGGAGGTATTGGGGGCTTTTGAATCATTTAGATTTTGGGCCCATAGTATCACGATACAGTTTACATCTTTATATCAGTTTATGAATAAAACAACTTTAACTGACCGACTACCCAACTGAGTGACAGATGAGATCAATGACTGACGGACAAACTGACTGAGTGACTTACTGACCAACTGGCAACACTGACAGACAGACAGAATCAATAGAGTGTATTGCTGTTTGGACATTTTAGTTTCAGGATTTAATACATTTATCCACAGTATTTTTTTATGTAGACTGTACTGTATTTATACACCACACATTACGTTATTGCTACCTGTGTATTTTTATTTTAACTTATTTTTAACTGCTGATGTTCTACTTTCAATATTTTACATGTGATTTTATTCTGGTTTAACCGACAGACTGATTCCCTCATTTACTGAAAGACTGGCATTTACAAATTCACTGACTGGCCCAATGAGAGATTGCCTGGGGCAACCAGGACGAGGGGTTCAGCTGTGCATTTAACAGTCTGTGTGTGATTGTGTGTGTATGGGACAGACAAGCGGCTGTCTGTGATTAAGAATAAATAAGCCAATAAATATTCAATCAGGACAAAAAGAGGCATGATTGAAAAGACTGGGAGGCTGTGATAAGAGGAGGTCAGCCTCAGCCTGCATGGGAAAGTGTGTGAAGGACAGGAATCACACAAGCAAATCTCTTTTTGATTTCCCCGTTGATAATAATACATTACATGATGCAAAAAATGACAGGTAAACACTGATTCATTCAACTACTATGATGTATGAAAGATTTGATCATTTTCAAAACCTTTTTGGAACAAACGGAAACATTATTACCTTTAATAAATGAATCTCGTTTGTGTGAAGTCTTTCATTTGCAAACATGCTGACTTGTACACAGGCTCACGCATACACATACAGACCGCACACACAGACAGAAGCAGGACATGTATGTAAAAGCAGTAATTAACCTGCCTTTTTTTAAAAACAGGGTATTCCATTCAAATACATTAACTTGGAGGTTTTGTCTCTAAAACACCACAATGTAAATCTTTGTATTGTTGTTACAACATTTTGGTTTTGAGTATCCTCACAGGTTCCCTAATGTGAAATCTGACTTTGTAAACATTCAAGATGGTCGAATACCTTTATGGTATTGGGAGTGACTCTTTGCCCCAGTGTCCATTGATAACGCATGGCCTATGTTTCAGAGGATAGTCTGATTTTACAGAATTGTTATTTAATGTGTATCACAAAATATTTAGATTTTTGTTGCTACGATAAGCTGTAATCACGGAATGCTGTAAGGGGATCATACTGAGCCTGTGACTCAGTCAAAAACTAAGAATTTATTTTTGCGTTAGTTCATTTAAAGGAGAAGTTTTGTTTTTTGCACATTAAGCCTTAAGGATATTTACGATCACATACAATGCTCTGCAGCACTGTTGCAGTGCAGTCCTGAGAGCTGGAGCTCGTTGCTGACGTCACTGCTAGCTGAAAACAACAGAGGAGCATGTGCACTCAGACAATCTGTTAAAAAACACAAGTGGTGTCATCTCATGTACCGACAGTAAGCTAAACATGCATATAACATTCAGCAAATTTCACGTCTTTAAAACAAGTGTTTATTGTATTTTTTAACGGATTGTCTGAGTGCACATGCTCCTCTGGTGTCTTCAACTAGCGGTGATGTCAGCAACAAGCTCCAGCTCTCAAGACTGCACAGGTTGCCAGAATAATGCTATAGAACATTGTATATGATCATAAATATCCTTATTAAAAGGTTTAATGTGCAAAACCCCCAAAAACCTTCTTTAAAGGTAGGGTAAAGAATGCATGCAAGAAAACAGTGGGAGGCTTTTCCCTCTCCCTCTTGTATCTCACCCTGTCATTGAACCTACAATCAATCTCTGCTGTTATCTACTTAAGGAATCCTTGTGAAAAACCCCTCAGTATTGATGCAATTGGGAGGATTTTAGTAGGTTTGTGTATGTGATATGGGTGTTTGCATATTCTGTGTAAATATCTGAGTTGCATGCAATTACTCAACATTTGATAAATGTGGTTTTGGTGGTTTCTGTTCTTGTGTAGAGAGGTGTCTTTATCTGTGTCTTTGTGGTGGACATGAAAACTGGAGTGTTTAAAGGAATCCACTATCTGTTTTTGCAGGTTATGTTTGAGTTTGATACATGGTTGGTTATCATTCAGTACTGGCAAAACTTCCTTAAAATCAGCCATTGTGTCTTCTCATTTCCCACAGATATGTCAACAGCATAGATATAACAAAAATGTTTTTGGAAAAGTGATGACATCATAAAATATGAGGACAGACTTTGAATCTTCATCTGAAACCCTTTATAGTTCATTCTAAAAAATGACACAGGCCAAAATCCCATACGCAAGAACAGTTACGCAGTTGTCTGTTGGCCTCTAGTAGGTAATTTAAACAGTTTTGGAGAACTGTTTGACTAGCCTGGTTAAAATCATCCTTGCCACGTGAGCTCAACATTTCTGTCTCGGTCTACATAGAAGTCTGGACTCCCAGCTACTGAAAACAATTAAAAAATTTTCAGAGTATGTACAGCCAGTCAGGGACGGCTCCCAAAGCAACAAGTGTTGTGTTAAGGTTCATTAACACAGAAATAAGTGCAGTTATTGCAGAAATAAACTAAAATGTAGCCACAAGCGGCAATCATCAGGGTCCAAGTAGTGTCTAGGCCTTAAGGACCCTCATTGATGCTTGAAGTATTTGTAAGATGAAGCATTAGAGAATGTGAGGCGTAGTTTCATCAGCAGGTCCCAGCATGAGTAGGTTACTATTGCAGGTCCCATCAGGACTCAGACTTTGTCAGTTGAATTATTTGAGACAGTGGCAAAAGCACCTCCAAGACTTTTGATGCCTTTGAAGTGAGAGGTTTAATCTGCATCTTGTCTAAACTTCAGGTAAGGAGACGTCCTATGGATGCTCGTTTACTTGAGCTTGTTCAAAGGAGTTCCAGCAGCACTTGTGATGTAAAAAAACAACTTTATTTGACCAACGCGTTTCGGCTTGTGGCCTTCATCAGGGTCATAAAGAAACACATTATACGCATCATTTAAATAGACACAGCTGAGAAAAAAAATTGAATGTATTTGACCAATCCTCTGCATCCACATATATGTCTCAACCAATGGGGAGTTGGTTGGAGTTAGTGAGTTGGAAGCACCTGTGACACATACACCAGTTAGCACTGGTATGACAAGCACCTTATTTGAACATTTTCCACTGTGTTTTCACTCTCCATGCACCTTGTGAGCTGGTGAAGTTGCACCAGAAACCACTCTAGCTGTGGCATACATTAAATAAATTTGTTTCAGTCAGTAATGTTCTTGATTTTTTAAAAACTATACAAATAACACAATACGGTATACATCTATGATATGTGACAAAGCTACACAATAATCTATTATTTATTTTTTAGAAATGCGAACAAAACAGAAATGTTATCCTACAGTGGATGAAAAAAGGAAGACAACTTTACCTGTGCTATAAATAATTAAAACTGGTTGACTGAGGTTTTGTTTTGTGTTTTTACTCTCCCTTACACCTGCAGTTATATATAGGCTGGTAGTTTTTTCCACTGTAAACCATTTTCATATCATGATGTTGCACCATTAGACCTACATCGAATTTTACTATCAATGCTGTCCCATATCCTACTTGTGACTGTGTAGTGTCGCCTTATATATTTTAATCATACGGTTTAATTATCGGCAGACTTGAAATAAATGTGGGCCTAATGGATTTGTTGACAGTCTATTCATTAGCAAATGAGCTTATCTATCATTTGAGCTAAAAACTCAACTCTTACATTTATAGATAAATCCTATTGTCTACTGATAGACGTGGAAAGAGTTCAGCAAATACATCAGTATGACACGACTGAACTAGGATCTGAACCTAAATGCACGACTCGAATGGCGATAATCAAAGAACAGTTTTTATTAACAAAGTAACAAAGAAAAGCACTCCAAGGAGGACAAAACCTTTTCAGAAATAAAGGAATCACTAAACTGAAAGCTACAATATATTCAAGAAACAAAAAAATCAATCCTTAGAGGAAAAACTACGTGGATAAATCTCAGATCAAAACAAAGAATCAAATAAATACAAGATAATTGCAAAGCGAGACAAAGTATCAACAAAAGAGCACAACCTGACTTGACGGGACGACAATGGCGTTTGTTCTCTGGCAGACATGACAAGACGAACTGGCACAGAACAAAGGGAAACGCAGACTTAAATACACAAGGTAATGGGGAACAGGTGGAAACAATCAGGGCAGGGAAGACAATCAGACCAGCGGGGAACACACAAGAGGAAGGGGCAAGTTGCCTGAAACGAGAGGAGAGTTAGGTTTCAAAATAAAACAGGAAGTCACAAGACAACATAGACACAAAACAAAAACTATACACAACCAGATTTCCTGGACATGACACAGTAGATCACAGCTACACCTGCATGCGGACGTGTGGACGTGCAGAGGCTTGGTCCTGTGGCTCTGATGCACGTTCACAATGCCCAAGATAACATGAAAAAAAATAAACTTAAGAAGAAAACACAATGATTTCAATAAGGGCAATTAAAAAGTCCAGACTAACAAGTTTATGTAACTACAAACGATTTATCCTCTGAGTTATTGACGTCCCTCTCCCAGTGTTAGCTTATGTGAACAAGTCTTTTGCGGCCCAATGGAAGCACATGACCGACGCCATACTTGCAGTACCACAGTTTGGCCAGCATGGCTTTTTGGCTTCAAAATCGGGGGCGCTTCCTGTATCCAGTCCTCCAATAATACATCCATGCTTTTCGTGCTGCCTGATCTCTTCCATTTCCTGCTTCAGATACAAGCCGTGAGGACTTTTCAACATGAACGCTGCTTCATTTACAATCTTAGTCCCACTCTCCCTGATCCAAGGTTCATCAAGTCTTTTCGTTTTTGCTTTTATCACTGTAACCTTGCTAATACGGCTTCATTTGAATTAGCAGCAGTCATTTTTGCTCCTGCAAGAATATTGCCAAATCAAAATAAAGACGTTCATCAGACTCCTGCTGGTCAGCTGTGGGAAATATACAATAAAGTCACACTGACCTGCAGTCACAGCATCAACAACTATGTCACAATTCTGTGATACCAACGCTCACGAGGAGACTTTTCTCTAAAGCTAGTAGGGTCAGGGGGTTAATTTTACCTTACATAACCATGTAGATTTGTGAAATAAATGAGTGGCACACATGTAACCTTATTTGGACACAGTAAATCTGATGAGTCTACCAGAGAGGACCCTTACTTAAAAACTTGCTCGGCACTACAGTCCTATATTGCTTATTTTATTCTTCTCGATGAATAAAATGCCTCTGCGTGTGACATCCAGGTCTCCACGAGCTCTGCTCTTCCACCAGTGAACCTTCTCATGAGATGTTCCTTCTCACCAGCTGAGAAAATTTGGACATTATCATTAATTGTCTCCATCTGCTGGACAGTCAGTGCTGTTACACCATTGACTTTGGTGTTTTGGAAAGTCTAATGGACATTACACCAAAATGTGACAGTAAAATGCAACTAGTTCAAAAAGGTTTTATTTAATCTTGGATTTAAACAAATTAAACACTTAAATATATACAGCAAGAAAAAAAATGAACTAAGCCAATTTGAGTGAGTCAGACCCAAGTATTGTGGAGTTGTTTTAATATATTTTTGTGTACAAAACAAAGTATTGATAACCCACCATCCTTATGGCACAAAACAAGAGAAAGACCAAGTTTGTTGCTTTTCAGTAAACATATTGAACAACCAGTGGATACAGAGCTTAAAATTCACCTGAGAAGTTGGAAGAAACCAAAAGAGAAATAAAAGAAGAGTGAATAATGGACTTAAATTCTTCTCTCTCTTTTTTAAAATAAAAAACAAAGACTCCGAAAGAATGTCACTGTTGCTACATCTGGGTGTCGTTTGTGAAATAAACATGTCTGAATGACATACATTTAAGGAGTACACACACAGGCACATCGCTTCTGACATATGTGGAGAAACTAGACGCTTCCCAGAAATTCTTTCAGACCACTGATAGGAAAACGTCCAAAATACACATCATGGTGTTTGTTTAAGGTCTGATTTCTGTCCTGGACATTTGTGCAAACTGGCACATATTTGACTATACCGCCTTTTTGGCACATTTAATTTGAAATTTGTAGTACAAAATAATGTCTAGATGTAAATAATCGTGGGAAAATTGCATGAGATCTACAATTTTTCTATTGGTAAAAATATGTTATCACAGTATTTACCGCGTTTTTGATTCTTTGTCTATCAAATATATGAAATTTTGCAATAAATATTTTTTAAAGTGGTTTTTAATCAGTGAATCATTGTTGTTTTCCTCTGAGCCACAACTGCAGCAGCACTTAAATTCACAGTTTTGCTCCTATTTCCCCTCTGAATGTTTTTACAGAAAGGTTTTCTTCATATGTCATTCATAGCCTGATTTAAAACTGTATTACTAATAACAGTAAAATGGTATTTTTTATTGCCTTGCTGATACATTGACAGTGTTTTTATTTTTTTTTAATTCATGGTGAAATCTTGGGCTATGAGCCCAGCCAGCTGGGTGAGGGAGGAACAAGCCCAGCAATGGACACAAGGAAAAAAATCATCTTTGCTTCTGTGGTGAGAACTTTGCTGTCACTTGTTGCTTTAATCACAAAGACCCACATCAACTTTATTAGTGCAGCCATTTAAGACCTTATGTACCTTAAATCCATTTAGATGATAATGGCTTCATTTCTGATGATGGCCACATGACTTTCTGGTTCACCTAGCAAGAAAATATAAAAATGCTTTAGACATTAAAGTAGATAAGCTCACAAAACACCACTACTTTACTTCCTCCCTCAGTGGGGGAGTCCATTTCAAGGAACACTCCAGTTCTTTCTGATCGGTTAAATGCTTTGACCTGCTCTATCAGCTGCTTTCAAATGATCAAGTGCTTTTGAATTTGTCCTTTTTTTCTGTCACATCGTATCAACACAGCAGAGGCTAGCCTGCTGCCCTCCATACGGCTCTTTTCCCAGCATCCCTACGAGGAATCGGATGCTGCATCACATAATTTTCTTATCTCCTCTTTCTTGTTCTCCTCCCCTTTCTCTGTTTAACAGTTCACTATTACCATCCATCTGCTGTTTTCATATCTCATCAAAGATTTTTTTCTCCTTACCAACTTTAAATATTCACTTCGTGCTCTTTCAACAATAGCTTACAAACACTGGGAAATAATTGAGTCTCGGTGGGCTGACAAAAAAGAGAGCAGTGATCCTGCGCAGTGGAAGTGATCAAATATGGCCTTGAGCCAACCGTCTTTGTAGATGGTCTTTGTATTGCCATTGATCCGGGGGTGGATACACCCAAGGAATACATTATTTATGCACTTTTTTTTCCCCTCCGACAGTTAAAAGTAGTGAGTCACAAACAGTAATGGGATTAGATGGGTGATGTGCCGGAAGAGAGGAAACCAGGGCTGCTGAGCATACGGGCAACCATGTGGACCGAAGGCAACAGCCACGAAACAGTGTGGTAGAAGGCTTTCATCTCAGAACAGTAATTGCCAAGATAATGTACTCCTCAACCTCACTGTACACAAGGTGCCATGTCACCATTACCATGGGCACAGAAAGTGCTCTTAACAACCTCTGAAACCTTGATAAGCCAATCGTGAACTCCTGCAGTAAGCTGTTAAATTCATTTCTTTTCTTCCTGCAGGGAAAATAAGCGACTGTGTGATCATCAACTGTGCAATCTGCCTCGGAGTTTACCTCATGTGGAACGTTTAGGATGGCTGTGCTTTTACCATGTATCCATATTAATTGTAAAAGATAAAACAAAAGCTGTGGTGATTTTGTTTTAGTATTTTCAGTGTCTCAGGTAATTAAGTTGCTAATTAGCTGAATCAGGT
>JAQFJB010000025.1:20402741-20415263 GCA_029874875.1 Naso minor
TAAATAAATACATGATTAAATAAACAGATCGATAAATAAATAAATATATGAATATGTTAATAAGTAGCGAGCAACAGCGCAGCGCAGAGGAGAACAGGAGAGCGAGAGACAGCCTACAAGAAGGTAGAGTACAGGACTACAACTATGGGCGCTTCCCACGCCTCGTCTCGTCACACACAGTCACGCGAGCCAGTCAACCAATCAAAGCTATAAGCCACTGATGACGTTGTACGTGCCCCTACTTTTGTGAGGCTTGGAGGACCCGTGTCTTAAACCTTGCTTCAACCGTTGCGAGGGGGTTTAAGCCCGCTGTGATGATGTCAATAAGCCCAAAAAGCCAGCGGTCTTATTGCTTATGAAGCATAAATTGGGCTTAAGTTGTCAGGTCTTAAATGTCCAAGTTTAGTGAAAAATGTCCATCATAATTTCCTCAAGTCCAAGGTGACGAATTCAGATGCCAATTCTATGCGTCAAATCTTAGCTGCATACATCGTAATGCGCACAGATAATTAACACTGTTGCACAATGTGTTGACACTGTGGACAGGTGATGTTAAGTAGGCGGGATTTGACGCAAGAACGGAGGAAGAGAGAGAAAAAATTCCAAGTCGGAAAGCGACAGGCCAGAGAAAACAACAGAAAGTGTTTGACATCATTTTAAATTCAAATAAAACAAACACTGAGCTGTCTGCTGTGTGCTGCAGCATCTTAGCAGAAATCATCCAATGGTTACTACACATCTTGTCTACACACGGTAACATTAACCACTGAGACAAAGAGGGGAAACTGCCCTTTGACCCCGGACTGATACAGAGCCAAAGAGCACATAGCAGTAAGTTTACAGTAATTTAAGTTGTGCTTTAAACTCAAGGTAAAATCTAGTTTTAAAGCTTGAATTCTTTCAGTTTATCTCATGCTTTTGTGCCTTTATTTGATAAGGCAGCTGAAGAGTGGACAGTAAATAGAGAGAGAGGGAAGGAGAGGGAGTGATACACAGCAAAAGGCCACAGGGTGGAATCGAACCCGAAGCAGCTGCAGCGAGGACACAGCCTCTGTACATGAGGCGTCCGCTCTGCCAGCTGAGCTCTGAGGGCGCCCCCTGCTGAATTTCATGAATTTGTGGCTCTGCTTAGGGCTTAGCAGCAACAGGAAGTAAACAACTTCAGCAGCTCCGATGATACTTAAACTGCCGCCTACTGGCCTGGCAGGCATACTACAGCGCTTTCGGTTCTACATGTAAACACAGATTTTTTCAAAGGCACAAAGGGAAGACTTTTTCTATTTTTATAGGGCTGCTCTCTCTAAATGTGGCCTTGTTTTGGAGGACTGACATGATCAGACAAAGAAGTGCAAATTGCCACACAACTACACACACTAAAATGTGTTAATGAACTGACCGCACGGGTGTCTGCATCCCTCGTCCACCCTCAAAGACAGAACTTCCTCCTCTCTGACCCACTACGACCTCTACTCCTTGTGCTACTACTACCAATCGTACTTTTTCTTCTTTTACTACCACCACTATGATGTAAAATCATTTCAGAACACAATCACCGACAAGTCTGTGCACAAATCCATCTCCTCCCCCGCCCTCCAGGTCCAATTGAATGTCTAATCTTAGCCGGTGTTGTGTGCAAGTGGAAAGGAGGACAGCGTCCACAGCGTGCTCCCTCTTTAGATCCTTGTCAACCGCACACATCTGCATTGATCTGAGCTGTTTTTGAGCCGGAGGGACGGGTGGCAGCAATACCAAGAGGCTGATCCCTATTGATTTGCACTGAGCCCTCCGCTTTCACTTGTCCTTCATTTGATAGTGGGCAGTTCCTCCGACTGAAATAGGGCAGTGCCTGAGTTCAGTGAAGACATCATGTTGCTATATGAACTTACTGGTTGTATGACCAGCCACTGTGTGTGTGTGTGTGTGTCAGTGTAGGTAGAGCAAAGTTAGAGTAGCATATTCTGCTGCTTTCCTAACTACAATTTGGACACCCCAGTTGTACCATTCTGCAGTAAATGATGTGTAACAACAAGGATATTTGTTCTCACATGGGGGTCCTGGAACAAAGTCTAAACACAGATGGAGCTTTATAAAGTAATGCAATAAGCTTGGAAAAGGCTCCAGCTACACAATTCTTTCCTTTAAGCAAAATCTCACCAAGATGTTGACAATGTGCATCAGTCTTTAAAACAGTCATTGCTTCAACTAGTCACTATTTTCAGCAGCACCATAAGCCAGCACTATGGCAGAGACATACAAAAATATCTCAAGAGCCACTGAATAGATTTTCATGACATTTTGTCCACAGATTCATGCCCCCGTGAGAATGACGTATACCAGCTTTTGTAATCCTGTTTCTTCTCGAATGTCATTAGTACATCAAGATATACTTTAGTTTTTGACCAATTCACTGAAATCAATGACATTCCCATCAGCCATGAAGAGATACAGTAACTTTTAAAAATCTTTTTGTTCTTTTCCTCCCTCCTGAGCTCCAGGCAAGAAGATAGATCCCATTCTTTTGACTGTGTGTGCAGTAACAAGAAAGAGACGGGCAGAGCTCATCCACCGCTAATTAGCTTAGCTCAGACACTGGTAGTCAATGGGAAGTGTTAGCCTGACTCCACTTAAAGTCATCAGATAAACTTTCCAACAACTCTAAATGATCCTGTGTGCTTGTTGTGACTTGTTTATTTACCATGTTATGTTATTTTTAGACTCAGGTTAGCATTTTATAAAATTTTAGAATTAAATATGTACCAAAAGTAAAACACAGGGCACATGCACAAACCACCAAGGTTGTGCTTGTAAGGAGGTCAACAAAACAAAACGCCTGTTAAAAAGTTAGAATTACATAAAGTGCTAATCTGAGTGTACAATGACATAACATTGTAAATAAACAAGTTAAAACAAACAGGACCGTATAGAGTTGTTGGAAAGTTTTTTTGATGACTTGCGGTGGAGGCAGGCTAGCACTTCCCATGGGCTAAGCTAATCAGCGGTGGATGAACTCTGCCTGTCCCTTCCTTGTTACTGCACCAGACTTGCGCAAAAGAAGTACAGCGGTTGCCAACTGATTCCCAATCAAACACATTGGTAAGAGAAGCTTTGCATTGTTAATATGGACTTAAAAAGTGTTTTGAAATGCAAACATTAGAATTAAAGCGTGCAATAAAAATGCATTTAATGCATTTAACTTGAAATTCTGCGATACATCGCGATTGAAAAAATTAATCATTTGACAGCCCTTGTATCGATGCCTTTGTAAGTCACTTTGAATCGCCTCGTGTCTGAATGGTTCTATTTGAACAGGGCTTGCCTTGCCTTGCTTCGTACAGTGGAAATAGAGTATGGCAGCTTAATGAATGTTGACCAAAGACATGAAACTGTTCCTACACAGGGAGCTGAACTTTAGCTGACTTGATGATAATCAGAAATTCAAACTGCAAGACCATATGGGACCTGAAGCAAGACTGCACTTTAAGTTGTGAACCATTAAATAAAACTGGGTCAAGTAAAGACTCAAACAAAATCATGAGAGTTTTGAGTAACTGGATTGTTGGTTCTCCAGTTTGAGAACAACTGCTTGTGAGATATATGTAGGTATTAATGATTTATTGATTGTCATCAACATTCACAATTTCCTTTGAGTTTTTGTGGATTACAATGTGAATTATTTATAGTAGTTTCTTTCTGTTCCCTCCCGGTTTTCTTGTTTGAAGCACAAAGAAAAATGTACTTAGGATTATATGCTTAGAAGCTGTTAAAATATGTTGAAGATAGTTTGCTTTGAAAGGGTTGATGAATGCAAAAATGTGGGTAAGTGAATAACTGCAAAACAGAGAGGCTGTTTTCATGCAAAGTAGATAGCAGATGTGAACTGGCACACCTTCGCACCAACTGACTGTGATAAGTGTGACAAAGAAACTTGGAGTGATGAATGACCTTTCTGTGTGTGTGTGGAAAAGGCTGGTGTTTCATGTATTTGATTATTCAAAGAGAAGAGGGGAAGGTAGACATTCTGAGTACACAAAAAAACTGTAAACTTGTCATGAAGAACTTTTCAGTCTGATAAGCTTCTTCTTATTTTCTGTTTTCTTTTGATGGTTGTTTTTACAGAAAAAAAGTTTGCTTTTTTTTGCTGACGGACAATTTGATTTATAATTTCTTGCAACAAAGCTTTTACTTCCACACAATGCCTGAGAAAAAATTAATTGAATATGAAAGACTAAAAGATCTTCTTAAGATTTAAATAAATTGCGTTCAGTATGCTCTTGCATTTAAACTTTTGCCATTACCTTGTGAGAAAAACAAGGTTGGACAACAAACAAATGAGCTCTTTGATGATTTTGATTTTAAGTCAAGCATGGATGGATTATCATGACAATGGGCTCTGGACACAAACTCTCCATGGACCCCTACCCACGGCTAATACACATGCGTTCTACTCAGTTCAGTTTAGTTCACAGCATGTGAAATTATGACATTTTAAGTCTGTTTTGTTCTATATTGTGTACAGGCACAACACAGAAGCCTTTAGACCTACATTTTAAGGGCTCAAAACTCACACCTAAGTTTAAATAAAAATCACCAGCAACAAACACTCAAAGAAAATATAAATGGCCATCAAATAGAGTAAAAAGCCAGAGTGCAGCTTCAACCACACAAAAAGTGAAAAATTCCTTACCAAAACCAGCTGTTTTTATCAGGGCCTGTTTTGAATAAAAGTTATTGAATAAGTCATGAAAGTCCAAATTTTGGATGAGTTCTGATTCGATGGCATGAGTGACAGCATGTTCAAGCGTCTCAGTGTCATTTCTGATCCTTAGCTTGTTCTTGATCCTCGATGAATGAATCGAATAAAGGACCACTCTCCCTTTCAGATGTTGACAGATGGATGAAGTTCAGATATTTCACTACTATACGTGTACGATATGTATGTGTGACACATAAATCCTTTAAATCCTCTTTAAGTTGCCATATTGGCATTTGGGGTCGACTGATAAATTCATGACGTTAACTCGCTCCAACTTAGATTATGTTATATTATGATTATGTTATGTTACATTAGATGTATCTGAGCGGCACAGTGAATGAAATGATTTATTTTTTTTCCCATTAGTAACGTCCAGCTAATGACAAAGTATTAGCATGAGAAGGCAGCAATGCATGCTTTTGGTTTTTTTGGAACAGCTTAAAAGGTGAAAGATCCTCTCATTTATGTGTTTAGTAAATGACCAATGTACTGATGCGTGCACTCTAGCACCTATTTAAGTAGCACAGCACCACACTGGCCAGGGCCCTCGGCAAGTGCTCTAAGGCCCAGCACATGCCCACTTTGCCCATGCGGTAATCCCTGATTGGTCAAGTAAAAGTGTTTTTGTCATATGCATACTGAAAAACAAGATTACGTGTAAAATGTGAGTATATCTTTGCTTTCCACTTGGAATTCCGAGAGTAACTGAGTCAACACAAGGTATTACAAGTAAAAAAATAGAAAATACATTAATATTCACAAGATTTTCTAAGAGGTAAAGATGAAAAACATTCTAAAAACACTGTATACAATGTGCAAAATGCACTATATAGCACCAGGCGACTAAATATCTGTGGTCAAACCATATGTGGGCAGTCTACAAAGATTAGGCCTGTGAGTGTGCAGAGTGGAATGTGTGTGCGTGAGCATGTGTCTGAGTGTGTGTGTGGGTGGCTGTGGGTTTATGTTTTGGGGGACATGTGAAGCTGTCTGTTTGGGGTGTTTGGGTGGGGGGTGGTGGATGGGGCTTGGCACTGGATTAGATCTGTTGATCAGTCTGATGGGCTCAGGATAACAACTGTCCCTGACAACAGTCCCTTTGTCAGCAGAGACATGCCAGATGTTTAAAGATAAACTCTAATGAGAACAGCTGTGTCACATGGTGTCATCCAACAATACACCATCAGGTTCATATACTGCGCACTGTCAGTCTTTAACAGATAAAGAGTGTATGGTGTTGTATTTAAGGTCAGTGTATTTTATTTGCTTTTATCATGGTCATTTATAGTCAGTTTTGATGATGATAATGTTATGATGTTCTACTGTAACCACAGAACATATTTCTCTGTAACTGAAACAACATGAGTGCTAAAAAAAACAAAAACAAAAACAAGCACTTATAATATTTATCACCACAGCAACTTTAAACCTGAAATAACAGTAAAAACCATTCTAACTATATTTTTAAAGACAAGATTTCTATTCTCAGTCGGGAATGTACGTATAGGCCTCAGACGAAAACGTCATCTGTGATTAATGGTTTAACAGAAATAGATCATTTAAAAAAAAACTAATGCAGTCATGTGATCACATAATCATATGATCGCATGATCTCTGGATTTGTGAACATAATCATCTCATAATGCCGATCTATCTTGCAGGTTATAAACCCCGTTGACCAATCAGCATTCAATCTGCAAGCAACTAACAGTGTGGTTAGGTTTAAAGACCAGTAAAAAAAATGAGCAGAAAAATGCTGCTCGTTTTAAAATAACAAGGGAGGCATAAAAAAACTTAGCATAGCTCAAGCATCAGCCATATCACAACTAGAGACTATTTTTTCATTGACATACTAGTAAAGAATGACACGGTGCTTCCCAGATCGGCAGCCAGACCCACTGCTACCCTGCCTCTGCTTTCACTGAAGCTAAGCAGGAGTGGGCGTGGTTAGTACTTGGATGGGAGACCTACTAGAAAAACCAAGTCGTGGCTGGTAGTGGTCTTGGCAGTGGTCAGCAGATGGTGATCTTCTCTCCGGCCAAAGAATCTATCCCGTTGCCCCAGTGCAGTGACGGGAACACTGTGCTGTAGGAAATGCCATCCTTTGGACATGTTAAGGTCTTGACTCGCTGTGGTCACTGAAGATCTCATGGCACTTGTCTCAAAGAGTAAGGGGTTCCCCATTGTCCTGGCTAAATTCCCAACTGGTTCATTCAATTTGGCCCCTCCAATCATCCCCTAGTGTAAGTGGCTTATATTATCTCACTCTCCACCTCAAGCTGGTGTGTCTTTACCATTTGGTGAGCATTCTGGCACAAAATGGCTGCTATGTGCATAGGTGCATCACCCAGGTGGGTGCTTTATACTGGCAATGGTGTGGTGGTGCCTGGAGAAGTGGGTATTCTCCCAATTTAGACCCTAGTTGTTTTGTTTGTTTGTTTGCTTGTTTTTTGTTTTTTTGGAGCAGCCTGTCCAGCAAAGGATGAGTGCCCTTTTCAAACAGTGTTACTATTTGACATGTTATGAACAGTGGCATTTAGACTACTCTTGCATATTTAATGCATCCAAAAATGGGACAGCTGTAGACCTATATGCACACTGTCACTTAACTGCTGCTGCTTTACTTTAGGGAGTAGGGAGGATCATTATGAAATTAACATTAGCCAAAACAGAGATGCAGATTTTGCATCAGCACTGGCACACAGTCAGACTATAGAGTAAAACAACTACGTAATTAGATTAATTAGAATTTATTATGACATATATTGTATTTATCATGTTTCATCCTTTGCTCTGTACAGCACTTTGGTTTTAATTGTGCTATATAAATAAAGCTGACTGACTGACTGTCTGAAGTAAGCATTGAGTGAACAGTTCCTGATTCCTTAGTCCATCCACACATGAAAACAACCCTAGGATGTAGTATCCAGTAGTAGTAGTCCAGTAGTTTTTGTTTTGCTTTGTTTTTTTGTTTTTGTAAACAGTCTCTTGGAATAGCTGATTTGCAACAGGTAGGATCAGAGGGGATTTAGAAGTAGGTATACTCAATGCAGACTGAAAAATAAGTGGGTATACTCTGTATACTAGCGTGTACCTGCACCACACCACTGCATACTGGTGGTGGTTAGTGAGACACCCCCCACCCCCGCTTCACTGGGACTGCTTTAAATGTCTGGATATTAATACTAATAAATCCAATCTATTATTATTATTATTAGGCTAAAGTTAGCAGATGATGGTCTGTGATGGATAGATGATTCATCCAATCACCTAAACAGATTCCAAGAAGAACTTTCCAGATGTTTCTGTGTAACAAATCATTTGGCATATTAGGATCACACTGCCTCACCCTCAAATTATTTTAAAAAAATGTATCATAAAACCAAATTATGAAATTCAGATTTAAAAAATATGGTTTTATTTGCATCAAAACAACAAAATGTGCAAGCTAAACATCTGGAATAAACCAAGATTTACTGTAACATGTCCCTGATTTTAGACATAGGTCTCTTCATTACAATTTTATTTGATTTACTCTAAATTCCCTCCACTGTGTCTTATGCAACTTTGAACAACAAAACTAGATACCATTACCAACAATAACACAAACTGGCAAAACAAGTTAATTTCATTAGGCTGTCTCCATACTGGGCCTGTACTGTACATGATGTGTGCTGCTGTTATTAATTAAACACTGGTATTAATAAATTAAAGTGCACTCAAAGCCCTTTGCCATCAGTTACACTGTGTACTGAATATTCAAAGAGTGTAGTATTTAAAAGTCATCCTGCTTGTGCTGCCTTGGCCCTCAGTCAACATGACCCTGCTGTGACCCCAGCATTAAGCACCTGGCACTGGCTGGATCACACCCAGCTCCCTGACTTACTGTATAATAATCTATAATTATCTCTCAAACCTTGAAAGAGGTTGTCCTACTCTCTTGTGTATGAGATTTCTGCCTGAAGTGCTGTGTTAGGCTGTCAACAATTGCTGAATAAGTGTATTCTGAAGCTCTGGGTGCTTTGATGTCGTAAGTATGTTTCTTTAATCAAGACTTATCCAAGGAGATAATGGCTTCATAGATAATAAAAGGAATATAATGTGGTGGTCATTAAGGATTAAACATTTAAAATTACAAGTGAATGAACAAGTAAGCCCTGAAGACTGTCCTGTCCTTCACAACTCCCTGCTGTCTGCTCACAGGCGCACATTAGTACTGCAATAATCCTCTTTGACTTTTTGCCATTTAATACACACACTGTATTAAGAGTATGCATAAATTCAGCCCAGAATTGTGGTAGCAAAGTCCCTTTATAGGTAGAATTAAGGCTATTACCCTCGTTCAGTTCTGTATTGGGTTTATTAACCACTGCATGACTCAGTGAAAATGCATAGAATACATGTACAAAAGTGATACTGAGAGGAATTGTTCTGCTTATAATCCATCCTTCACCTTACAGGATATCTCAGTGTGCAGCCATTTGCACTAATATAGGAGCAGTTAAGTGACAATGGGTGTTTGCAGTGAATTGGGATTTGGGAAAACATACCTAACGTTTCAAGTAGGAACTCCAGCTAATGTTTTTCCTGATTTGATGTGGGAATGCAGAAGCCTGAGTTGTAATTGAATGCAGGGTTTATTAATTTTTAATAGTTCCCAACAGATACTGAACTCTTGCTGAGCTCAAAGAGAAGATTCGTCACAAAGACCAAACCTTCCCTAAATAAGTTCCACACATACTGGACAAGAAAAAGTGGAATCAGTCTTGACTGTAGCACACTTATGTTCCCCAATTTTGTAATAAAAAAATTCAGGCCTGTTGGGTTCTTATTAGCAAACATCTGTCTGCTGTTTTGTTTGTATACATAACCCTTTTGGAGGAAAACCCATATTGCTCAAGAGGTTTTATTCATTTGTCACTGTATCAGTTTATTTTATTTTATTTTTAAAAAATCTTTAACTTATCCAGTAATATTGTAGCTTCTCCGCCCTCACCCCACTTTCATCCCTAAATTCCACCAGATGCGTCTGCACAGCAGTGGATCTGATACGTTTTAACTCCAGTCAGTGTTTCTGCTTCTACTGGCTGCAGCTACATTGCATTTCTAGTTTGTTGCAGCTCTGGTGACCCAGAGTCCTCTGCAGCAGATATGCAAGGCTTCTTACAACAGAGCACATCACAGCAATTCAGCACGGAGTAGTGTCAGTATCCGATGTGAGCCTTGCGTTAATGTGTCGCCATGCACCAAAATGTTTGCCATCTTGAACAGCTCGCTACGGCTACACCACTTGTACAAACGACACGTCGCAATCTGAGTTTTATGTCACAATCTGTTTGACAGCCTCAGTCACATTTAATGTTTTAAAACTAAATCAAAATTGCAGTGTTGCTAGCATTAGTGCACTCTGGCACTAGCAATGGCCTGTTTCATAATTTTGACTTGTGATGGCAAGTTTGCAAGCGCCGAGCAAAGACGTTAGCATAACATTATCCGCTAACATACTCTATCTAATGTAACTAGCAAAAAAAAAAATACTCATCAACAGTTAATGTCCAGTTTAAAACAAACCACACCTTTGCTGCTTCTTCAACTTGTAATCCTAACCTAAATATAAAGTTGGGAATAGTAGAAATGTAATCAGTAACCATTAACATTTAATAACCATGCGATTTTTCCAAGTGGTCCAGCTGTGGGGCCTACCCATTGTTCCGCCGGCCCATTGTTCCACCTGCATGTTGTGAGATGCACCCGGCTCACTGTTCCACCCGCATGTAAGATGCACCAACAGGCCGGCAAACAGCAGTGCGGCACTGACTTTAGAGGTAAGGTATGAATTGAGGTTAGATTAAGATTAGGATTAGGCATATTGGTTTAAGGTTAGAGCAAGGGTAAGGGTTTAGATTAGTCTGTACAAATAAATGGAAGTCATTCATGTTCATCTTGAAGGAAATGGAGGAGGCAGTGAGCAACTGGAAGTCTGTAATATTGGTACATCTCACAACATGTGGGCGGAAGAGTGAGCCGTCGGAACAATGGGCCGTCGGAACAGCAGTGCGGCACCGTAGCCGTAGCTAGCTGTCCAAGATGGCAGCCCTCTCACACATGTGCGAAGTCAGGCACGGATACAACATTAAAACATCCGGTTAAAGTCAGAATAAAACACTCTGAGTTGATGTCAGAAAAAATAAAATAAAATAAAATAAAATTCAATATGTTTGAAGCTGGACCTGAAGCCAACAGAGTTAAAATTTCAATATAAAACCACAAAGAAATATCAAGTTTTAACATTTCTGTGGTTTGCAGAAACAATTTTAACATTAATTCTATGAGTTAGACACTAAGCAGTATGCACTGCTGTTGAACATAATAAAGCTGGAAAGATGAATATAATTCTTAGTACAGTTACCGTAATGCACGACCATTAATTGTGAATGAGAACAAATTAATTTCAACATCAATCTGTCTAATGAATATAAACTCAGTGTAACAGTATCTGACTGTACTGAAAGCGTACAGTATGTACTAATGTATAAGGGGAGGAAATTAAATCTTCATTTAGTGACTTCAGGAATATTACACTCAAGATGTATATCTTTTATGTGGTATAATTTATCATACACTTTTTCCATAGAATCAAAAGGTGGAAATGTACATTTTAATAAGACATTGGTGGCATGAAACATATATTTTAATGGTGAGAGAAAGCACAAGGACTCTCTTCCTGTAAGTCCCTATAACTTGATAGCTGATATATGAAAAAATAAAAATGTCTCACAGTCCACATTAATCACATTATTTGCCAAAACTAAGGAAAAATAAAAAGTGTCTATTCATTTACAGTTTGTTATGACCCAGTTATGTTATGAGGGAAAATATTACAATATATTTGTCATCTTCATGTGGCTGTGAGACGTGTGAATTTATCTGAATCCAATACACAAAATAATAAGATTGTTGTCTGACTTGTCTGCTTTTCCATATGGCCTTTTATCTGCCGTCCATTGTAAGTTTATGTATTTGTGCTTACTGCTTACTTGATTCAGTCTGATGTGTGTTATATTGTTATCACACCCAGCACAGAAGCCTCTCTGGGGTGGTATGTGGTGTTTGGATATATTGTCTTTAAGGCCAATAAACACTGAAAGTGGCTAAAGCACGTTTTAAAGGAGACTACACTTATTGTTTTAAGTGGCCCAACATGTACCAAAATCATTATGAGGTGCGTCAAACTACCTTGAGGTCTTACAACAAACTTGTTTTGATTTTGGAGCTCAACTGAAGACCTGGCAAGCCAAGGAGATTTTCTCTGCAGGTATTGCACCTGTTTAAAGAGAGCTAAAGCTGTGATACGCAATGTCTGGAAATCAAGCCAGCTCTAACATGAGACTCCTGAGAAAGCAACTCTGCCACATCCTTCTCTCTGCTTTTAATCAGCTTACGTTTTATTTCATTTGTTGTAACTTTTTCTTTTAAGGCCAGTGTGCACAAAAGATTAACAACAACATGAAATCGTTGCAGGGAAAATTGCAGCGACATGAACTGGTCTGTCTCAGCTTGTCTCATGCTGGCTGACGGTGTCGCCTGCAACTCAGCTTGTCAAGTCCCCAGAGGCCAGCTTTAGAGCAGAAGGCACATCACTTGTTTCCACAGCCAGTCAGCTTGTAACGACATCACCTGTCGCTAAGAGGCACACTGTAGAACAGCCAGTAGGAACACACACTCTCTGAGAGGATCTGTGATTGGACGAAAGTCTCTGTCACAGTCTT
>JAQFJB010000025.1:20447458-20466402 GCA_029874875.1 Naso minor
GTTCTCTGGAGAAGAGTGCATAGATATGGAGGAACCATGTGAAGAAGAGCCTTATAAACCAGAGTCAACCAGTGTGCGTGCCGTCTCATAGTAGTAGTAGTCAGTGGCAAGCACTTCCTTGCTGGTGACTGCAAACTGCAAACAATGATAGATCGAGGAGCAACGTGTAGTCTGTCATGTCTCTCAGCCACAACATGGCAAGAATTTCTGACTCTTTAATTGCCTAATCTGACACAGTGAACATTTTAACAGGCAAAAATTTCGAGTAGTCTGACCCCGGCGTAACTGTTGCCTCCTTGCAAAAGATCACCATCTTTTAAATCCTATCAGGTCATTGTTCAATATGCAGCCTTGCCAGCTTCAAATCTTTATTGCTACAAACACTATCATTGGACAGAATTCATCACCCTAAGGTTGAGTCATAGTTAGATTAAATCGTCCTTAAATCTTACAAGACCACCTACACCAACCTTTGTAATTTCCTGCAGGCCGATGCATTCTCTCAAAATCCTATCACGTCCTACAACAACTTTTCCACTCACAGTAAATTATTTCACACTGTCACTGGGCTGTTTCAGCATTTTCCTTCCTGACCCTGCTAAGCAAAGCACAGCACTCCACGGTGCTCCCTCAGTTGTGAGTGGACTAAACTCCACAGTTACTCCTTGTTCTCTCAAAGCCCATTTCTCACCTACTTTCCCAAGGCAATCCGTATCACCTGAAAGTAATCCTGCAATATACACCTGCTGCCCTGATCAACAGCAAGACTGCCACAAGGGAAACGTAAACAGCGAGAAAGTCCTTTCGGCTATGTGGTTTCCTGTTCTTTGGCAAGTCAATTAAGCAGCAAATGACCCTTAGAATCCACTGTAATAAGCCAAGCACACGAAATTGCCTTTAATATATCATAATGATGACACTAATTGGATTGGACGCTTGATTGCATTTTCTCAAGATACTTCGTAGCAAAACAATAAAAATAAAAGTGCTGCCAATAAAAGGAGTTATAAAATTCATTCTTTTTAATCAAGTGCATTGGAGGGATGAAAGTGTAATACAGTGCTTAAAAAAAAGAGAGACCTTTCAGATGAGCTGCACTTCCTTCTTTGTAAGTGAACCACCTGATTTTTGTGTAAACACACAAATTCCAGATATTTATTTAATGGTAATAAGTCAAAACTGCAGCAAGGTGATCCAAGAGACAAGGCAAATATATTATTAAGTGCCTTTCCCTAGGCCTACGTCACGTTTTAGCTTTGTTTCTGAACAAAAAAAGCTGAACGCTGAACATACACACGCACACACGCACACACACGCTCACACACACACACATTTTATGTGGAAGCCTGTAGATATTAAACAGAAGAAACCCACTTAGCCTTGAGGAACTCGGTGTGTCATTGTTTATGTCAGATGTGTAATTACCAATCCACGCTGTCTGCAGCAGCATTCAGGAGGGAACTAGCCAATCAGAGAGTAGAGGCGGGTCTTACTGTAAGTCAATACGGGTAGGCGCGTCCGGCGAGTCACGATAGCCTCTACTCATCGAGAAAAGATGTGATTGAAATAGGAAGTGGTACACCAGCACGCTGAGTTGTCTTGATGATCACATTTATCAAAGGCCCCACCATTGATTTTGGAAGATAATTATCTGGAGTGAGTGACCAAGGTCATTCTTCGGGTTTATTGGGAGTGAGAAAATCTTCAGCTGAAAACCAGCTCGCTTCATTACCAATTCATGAGCTTATAATGACTGAATGATATTATCTTCACCATTTTCCTCCCCATCAAGATCTGTTCGATTGATTAATCTTTCAAATTTCATTTCCGTTGTGTACGTTTACAGATGGGAGAGGAGCACTTAATAAATATTTATGTCCTTATATTTCAATTTAATGTCAAATGCACAATTAAAAACTGTAATATGGTATAATTTGAAAAAGTCTGATCAAATTTGCTCACACAGGACTTTTTGGGGCATTTTGTGGGTGAAAAATAATTGGGTTTGAATACGTATTTACACGTATATCGTCAGCCTAAACATTATCGGAAACTAAAATGTGAGGAGTTACTGTTTTTAATAATACAGATAGTGCATAATAACATGTGTAAGTGCCATATTCTCAAAAATGACAAAGAGCAAAGGTTTCCATGTAGCTCCCTTTGTGCAGATATTTTGTTTTACAAGAGAAAAAGGAAACATAAAAAAATCACATCAAAGCGACACAAAAATCAGCCATCTCATTGTTATGTTTTAGGAATTTAAATAGTCTTTTGATGTACCTTTCAAAACCACTCATAACCGTGATGTTTGCCTTCTGTGTGTGTTCTCTGAGGGCTTACAAAAGGTAGAAAATAGATCTAATTTTCATGTGCAAGTCAGAGCAAACAGCCTGTCCCAGTAAATCACTTCGGCAGCAGATAGAAACCCAGATTAATTTCAGTGACGGTGAAAATAGTGGCCCTTGGAGCTGCCTGCGCTTCTAATTTGAAAGATCACACTTGAATCACGCATGTGGTGTACTGGTGTACTGTGAATGTACTGCACATTCTTTGAATCGTTAGTGTCTTTACCATCAGTACCACAGGGCACTGGTGAACTCAGCAGTTGTGGGGGGCAATAACCCCCTGGTGTCCTTATGTTAGGAAACAAAAGTGCAAAAGTACCTTCTTGGATGTCCATAAGGGAGAAAAAACATGATATGGTGCCTTCTACAGTGCCCTTCTAGTGGACAAAACATGGTAAAGTGTCCTCCAGGGTGCCTTTCCAGTGGACAAAAGGTGGAGGTATGCCCTTCAGGATGCCCTCTCAGTGGACAAAAACATGGTAAAGTGCCCCCTAGGGTGCCCATCTAGTGGACAAAACGTGGTCAAGTGTCCTCCAGGGTGCCTTTCCAGTGGACAAAAGGTGGTTGTATGCCTTACTAGTGGTATGCCCTAGTATGACAAAGTCACTAAAGTCAGTTAACACAACAAAATGTTGTGTAAAGATGCATACTGGTGCAAAATATTGTTTGGATGCAGCTTTCCTTTCACATTTTCACAGAACAGGTGATTAAGAAGGACAGTTAATTAAAACAGAGACCTGCATTACATCAAGTCTGCAGAATGTCACTGAACATCTTGCTCACCTTTCACGCTTTTGGATCTGTGCAGAGTTTTTCTTTAATTAGCAAACAACAACATTCCCTCAGTCATGTTCATATATCAGAATTTTGAAGCCGTGCAAAGACATTATGTTTTCAGGTCGTCCATCAATCCGTCTCATTCTCATCTGTGCATTACTCAGGTGGGTAAGGAAAGGGCATTTCTTTAAATTAGGCACCAATGTCCAGTGGGCCTTAAAAATGTACTAATTTGATATTGGTAGTCAAAGGTCAATGTCAAAGGGGTCACATGTCTTCTCACCCACCCCATTAGAGGAGAAGTTTGTTTTTTTGCACATTAAGCCTTATAATAAGGATATTTATGATCATATACGGTGTTCCACAGCATTATTTTGACAAATGGAGCAGTCATGTGAGCTAGAGCTCCTTGCTGATGTCACCACTAGAACAACAGAGGTGAAGGTGCATTTCAAGTGCTTCGACAATCTGTCAAAAAGGGTCGTTTTAAAAGACAGGACAATCACCAAATGTTAAGTGGTGTCCTCTTATGTTCCGACACTAAGACATGAAGTTGGACAACAGCTTTTTACCTTGAAACGGCTGTTTCAGCTGCTTCAGGAAACAAACAAACAGCTGTTTCTGGCCTATTAGCTGCAGTTAAATTTTGTATTTTAGAATACAAATAAAGGATGAAATAAAGGATTAGAATAAAGGATGTTGAGCCCTCCTGTTTTTAATGTTAAAGTTATCCAGATGGGCAGGAAGTGGGCCCCACATATGTCAGATTAGCTTCAGTTTTCCTGCCCGGATACTACATGGATGGGCCATGGTATTTAAGAGTGAGGACCACACCAGCATCTAACCAAAGCAGAGTGAGGTACGTTTACATTCTGTTTAATGTGCTGTAGCCAAACAGCTACTGTAATCAGTCATCCAGCCTGCAAACAGATGCTAGCAGTGCACTTCTGCATGGTGAATGTTTGTTTGGTTGCTCATTCAATAAGCTTAGGTGTAGTGGCTTATGTGGGTCACTGTGTTGTGTAGCAGGCTGCTGTCTGGCTCATTCTGTCTGCTCTGCCTATTATTGAGTGCTGACATTAGTGCTTCATGCAGCATTTGATTGGCTGCAATCAAATTAAGGTCTCTGTGTATGCATGTGGATGAATATCTAATGTCTTTTTTGAAATAAATGCAAAATTTAAATGCACAAAATTAAAAAAAAAAATCAGATTTCTTTAAAAAATTGTTTCTGCAACAACAACACAACAATGAGATTTTGCTGTAGCAGAGGAAAACAAAATGCTCTTTAATTTCAGTTTGACTTCATGACCGGAATCTCAGTCCCGATGAATCCTAGAATCAATTTTTTACCAAGGCACAATTCTAAATCAAAATTGCCTGTTCATCTTATGTCTGTTATTGTTGTTCTTCAGCTGTCGAACACGCCGACTGCAGATCGAGAGTATCTGAAAACTCAAATGGTGTTTTTCTGCCAAAATGCAGTGAAGAAAGTTGTAGAGTCCATTGAAAGGAAACCATTCTCTGCTGGTCTTCAATTTTGTGAAGTCACTGTTATGTATTCATATCTCTATGAACCCCCTGGAAAAACACTGGAGTCACTTTGCACAGAAAAAAACAAAAAAACCCAAACAAACTACAAATGGTTCGCGCACTACAGAGGAAATAAAAGTCAGCTGAAAAAATGTTTAAGACAGGGGCGTCCAGGGCCCTTGATTGGACTTTGCTGCCGCTGATAATTTATTCACATGATTGGACATCTTTTTTTTGAGAATGTTTACGCTAACTGAAAAGGCCACTTAGCCTGCCACAGAATAAAGGTGAAGAGTGGCTGCCAGCGTGCAATTTGAGACTGACCATTATACTGACGGCAATTTGTGTCACACGATCTGCAAAATGGGGGAGGCTGATCTAGACAAATCGAATGACACTGGATGTCTGTGCAGTGGTTTTAAATGATGAGAGTTGAGAGGGAGGTTGTGTCATCTGTCATGTCTGCAACACACACACACACACAGATGTATGACTGTAAATGACCATGCAAACAAACACATCCCCAACATCAGCACCCTCAACTGTCAGTTGTCATCTTTAAATCACAGTAGGTTTATTTGCTGCAAAAAATATTGAGCAGTGTTTTTTCTGACTTATTACAAGATGACATTAAGCCTCCCCACGGAGAAGGAACACAAACACACTCAACTTGAAATTACTTGAACACCAAAACATGACAAAATGACCAAAGAAATTAGATGATGGCATTAAATTCTCGTCAGTCAGCAGACCTCCAGGGTTTGCAGCACAATAGCTGCATTTAATACAAATTATCTTCGAACGGGGTTACCGCAAGTCACTGAAAAATACAGCAGAGTGAACTCAAGCAATTTCACCGGAGTGTACCTTATTTCTTTGATTAAAGGGTGAATTCGGAGGCACCCGCAAGGTAAAATATGTGGAAAAAAAGGCTGAGCAGGAGGCAGAGATACAGGCGAGTGTGTTTTATGAGGTTGCACAGGGTTATAATTTGTGCGGATTGTAGTTCTTCAAGCCTGTGAGAGGGTTTTACAGTTTAACTTGTGCTGATGGTCTATTGACTGTGCTGCACTCAAAACGTGTTTTATTTATTTATTTGGAGGTTTAAAGAGAGAAGGAGCTTGCCTTCTATAAATCAGTATGACGAACATTTGCTGTTTTAAAATAAATCGATGTTGTTAAAAGTCTCATTAGATATTTTGGCTTCTTTTTCCCCAATAATACCTCAGTCCAAGAAGATGATGTCCCCAGATTACGACTCCCATTGATTCTGACCTATGGACCTTTAATCAGTGACACAGTCCTATAAAAATCCCCCTTGACAAACATTTCAGGACAAGGTATTTGGAAAAGTAATGCCCACGTTTCAATTTAATGTCCTTGTATGTTCATCCTTTCCTTAAGTAAATTATACATGTACACAAATTCATATAAAAGTGAAGGACTGAGATGCTGATAAAATGTTTTAAACATTCGTGCACCTGATAGATTGACAGGATCACACTTTGCATATGTTGTTTTTGAGTTACAATAGAAAATTATTAATAGTTCAGGAATAGTTTCCTCACCTGTCCTCTGCTTTATGTTGATGTTTTGTGGTGCTGAACAGACAGCCCCTGTGGCCATGACAGAAACTGTCCAAGCAGCACCACGCATCCTGCTGTCAGTGAAATGGTTTATTTGTCATATTGCAGGTTAATGATATGATGATGTTGATGATCTAAAGGCTGGGAGTTGTGTAATCTCTCTGCTGTCACTGTGGGAGTTTGTCTCTGTCTCCCTGTATCACTCTCATTTCTCTCTCCCAGAATGTGTGAACAAGTGTTCTCTGTATAATACATGGATAATTCATTCATTCATATGTTACTGTGTGCTGCACTTGTGCTGCTGGTGTCACTGTGCTGAATTCTTGTTAGTATCTTTTTCTTTTGGTTTATGTTGTTCATGGTCCACTCCCCTCAAGTACTGTTGGAGTGGGCAAGCCCAGTAATACCACTAAAGTGTTTTTTACTTTAATTATTCTTGTCAAATGATAAACCTTGGATCCAAAGTCACTCAATTTTCAGCTCTGTTTTGCTCTCCACAAATGCCTGAAGCTAGTATTTGTCTCTCAACCTGCTAAACGATCCATTACTTCAACTAGTTGCTAACTTTCCAACTGTGATTACTCAAAGTTGAAAAGGAGTTAGCACACAGATTTTGAAGAAAAAGTTGAAAAGCTTCATTTTCATGTCAACATTGATTCTTGCATTGAAAACATACGCTGATACCTTTGGGTATTCAGTACTGGAAATACATGACTCTGGTTAGGAACTACAAATATTCTTTTCAAGATCATGTCGCTGCCTTGTTTGTCTGCAGGGCAGTTTATGCATAGTTTCCTTCTGCTGCTAAACACTCTGATGTGAACCATTATCGTTTTTTAAAAGATTATTTATATGAAAAACAGAGATTAAAGCAGCTTAAAACTATTTGAACTTAACTTGAAAAGCAATGCAATTAATGATTTTTAAAATGTATTTAAATATGCTGTTACACAACTTGTTTTCAAATGCTGCCTCCTGTAGAAAATGTGCAGAATTTGTTGTATTACTTTGCTGCATACTTGAACTGGCCAAAGTATTAATAATTAAATGTCATCCATTATTTAGCGATGAGGTTGTTGCCACCTAAGTACTAGATAGACAGACAGAGGGAGGGACGGACAGACAGACAGAGAGACAGACAGACAGACAGACAGATAGATAGATAGATAGATAGATAGATAGATAGAAAAATAGATGTGACTCACTGACAGCTTGATATTAAAAATCATTGTGTCTATGTAACACCAATCATGTCTCCCTGACATGTGCCACTGAGCCACAGTTACATAATATGAAAATGAGACTTTGTTAAAGGCTGTTCTGACATTATACTGACTTCATCAATCCCTGCCAGCCTTTAATTATTTAGTGAAAGAATCCTTTTGTATGATAAGGACTATGGATTTTTATTGTGATTAACATGTGTTGATATGCCTGCCTTTGTAGTGTTTGGCAGCTCGCCTCTCTCTCTTTGTATAGATGCAAACATTCGGTTCATGTTGAACAAGACACAAGAAAAGAGTGGGAGCTGTGAGACATGCAATTGCCTGGTAGCTA
The DNA here is from genome assembly GCA_029874875.1 of Naso minor. NCBI lineage: Eukaryota > Metazoa > Chordata > Actinopteri > Acanthuriformes > Acanthuridae > Naso > Naso minor. Next base: position 20,455,260 of record JAQFJB010000025.1, read on the forward strand.
GGCAACCCTAGAGAGCTGTTTTGGAAGACCTTGAGATGTCTCCCATAATATCTCAGGCAAGTATTACTGGTTAGAAGCTCACTGGGACTCAGGGTTTTTTTTTTCCCTAAGAAAAGTGTCAGAGCCAGTTGATGGGATGAATCAGAATTTGAGATTTTGGGGAGAGGATGTGGATGAATTTTAGATTCCTGAAAAGGCCACCTTTAAATCGCTTTAGCAGGAGAAAAATGATGTGCTCTTCAGCCCAAAAAGAACTTTTCATCATATATAGAACCATTTTATTAATTTGTTCAAGCAACATCTAAAAAATCCTCTCAAACTAAACTCAATAAAAAACATTTTGCTTCCATTTTTTGGCAAGTTGAAGTTAAAGGTTTCAGACTTTTTTTCTTCTTTTTTTTCAATCTGTGTTTGTGAGCCTCATGTCATAATCCACCAGACAGGTGTGGCTTTAAAAAAACGTGAATTAAATTGCATGATTACGGTACAGGTGGGGCTAACTGAGTGTTTATAAAGACACATAAAAATGTCTATTCCTGTTTAAAAACCTCTTGGAAAGAAAGCATTGAATGTCTCCTCTTTGTGTTTACCTCCCATGCCTTCCCTCCGTTTCATTATTCATATCTGTTTAGCTAAACAACGGATGACACAGACATCTGAAACCCCGTGCTCCTGGTCATGCACCATTGTCTGACTCTGTGGGACTTGGCTGTAGCCAGATAAAAGCAAAGAAAAATGGATTACCTGTGGAAACAGGAGCCCTTTGCTTTTAGGGGTCACTCACCCACATACGATGTGAGTTCAAAGCATCCTTACTGAGAGAGGATGGCACAAGATTTGGAGGGAGACAGAGAGAAAGTTATCGGAAAGAGGGGAAATGAAGATGGCTGTCACAGGGGAAGGAGAGGAAAGGAAGATGGGGAAGCAGTGACACAGGAAATGGAGAGAGAATAGGGCAGGGAAAGTGCACTGGATAGATGGAGATGGGGGGTGGGGGGTGTGAGATCAAGAGCAGCGTGGGCACTCAAGTAGAATATTTTTCCGACATCATGGCAGGAGAGCCTCTCAGAGCCCCTGTTATTAGGTGTGTTTGTGTTGCAGAGCTTTCTCCAAAGGAAACAAGTGGCTGACAGTTACAGTAAGTACCTGCCTTTTCCATCATTGTCAGAAAAACAAAACATTAATGAGCATATTTTCATATATGGACTGCAATAACAAATGACCTGATTCTTGTTTTTTATCCTTTAAAGTATAAGTTACAGTGTAAGATTCATGATACTTAAAGAGTAACTAAACACCCGAAACCACTTTTTTTCAGCTGAAAACAGTAGCTAAGCAGTATTTAGACATGTCCTTGGTTGATTCAGGTCTAAAGCTTTATATTTTAGTGGGAACTAACTTAGTTTTCCATATTCTGTTATAAACGTGTGTAAGAACTGCCGTCTACTGGTTGAAACCTGGTTATTGCAATGCAGCTAAAACGTGACATGTGCTGTGGTTGAAAGGAGCCGGCTGCTTATGAAATGAACTCTGGACACGTGTGAAAACTAACATATGCTTTCAGCTAAATCTAACTTCAGTCACTATACTCAAACTACGCCATTCTCCCGGTCCACTCTAAGTAAAGCCCCACCTCCTAGCGCTGCCCGAATCGATTCATTTCTAGATGTAGATGTTTTAGTTCTAGATGCATTTTTTTGAATTTCAGTAAAGATGCACGTCAGCCAAAACTCTGGGGGTTTAGTCACACTTTCATATGTAAAAACAGGCTGTCTGAGTCTGGGTTAAAATCTAATCAGTAATCAGTAATAAAGGGTGGAGACATATTCATCATATTTAGTGTGCAGAAAAAATTGACCAAACATCAAACAACTTTGATCTTTTGTTGACTTCAAATAAGCCGTTGTGCGCATCTTTTTTGTCATAAAGTAACTTGTCACTCAGGGGAGCTGTGTGGCTCAATGATGTGTTTTCAGTGCACGACTTAAGCAACCCAAACTGAAATATCTGTTTTAATCTTCCAACAGCCAGTGTATCAGTTTCCACAAAATTTTTGGCATGAAAACTCAGTAAAATAAATCCTACTGACTTTTCCACAAAAAAAAACCCCAACAGCTTGTTCAATATTTACTTAAAACAAAACAACAACAAACAACAACATCAGCCTGAGCTGTTCTTAGTGTGTAGTGTGCAGTGACAAATGTTAGCACGGTAACACAACAATCTGTGGCCTATTCCACCATTAACACAGGTATTTTCAAAACAGGGTTTTACGTCTTTCATCAAAAGAAAAAAAAAATCCTATTCAAACAGCACTTTTTTATATAAGACTTCATCCACATAAAATGCAAAAACATGCTGTTTAGCACTGGCATCGACATGATACTGAAGCTGAGGCTTGTTGGCCAATTAGAAGCCTTAATAAAGCTAGCAGCTTACCTGCTCTGGCAGGACAACAACAACAATAACAACAACAAAAAAAAGAAACAAGAACAGTGATGCATTCTGACGCCTCTGTTCCCAAATAGAGTGAAAGAGTAACTTTACATGTTTTTCGTGTAAACATGTCAAAAGTTCTGTTAGCAAGGTTAAAACCGGTTCTACACAATCTGATGTCTCAAACCAAAAACTCTGTTCAGTCTGTCCACTGGACACCACTGTTTACCTTGGCAGGAGTTTTCCAAAAGCTTTGTTTACAGTGACACCAGTTGTGTGAGGACGAAAGGCCAAATCGCACAGAAAAAGCTACATACCCGTGCATGTGTGAACAAGACATAGGATACATTACATAATAAACATTCTATGGTCAGAGGGATACACAGACTTAAATCACTCGTGCTCGTCATGAGCATTTGACTGCACCTGTGACATTCTCCCTCAGCTGATGACAATCACTTTGGAAATTTATTAGATGAGGTTAGTGTTTTCTGCTCATTTGATTGTTTGTGTGGGTATTCAACACCACTGAATGACTGAAATGTGTGTTTAAAATAAATATGTGTGTTGGAGGTGTTTTTGTTCTTTATTTTAAACCTTGTGGAGCCTCCATATTGATCCCCAACCTTCATTTCTTTTGGTTTGGGGCAGTTCTTTTGTTGATAATTTAGATAGAATTAGTGTGCAGCTGTAGGGAAGTCCATTTTTGTTTTGATGTGTTATCTTTTGTGTGTATGTGTCTTATGTGCAAAGTCTTAGCGTCCTAACCAGCCACCCCCAAGTGTGCCTGTGCGCTTGAATTATTTGTTCGTGTTGAGCACACATCCTCCCTCAAGTGCATGCTTATGCATTCGCAGATATTCTTTGCATTCTGTGTGCCTGCACTACGTTCATGCACATGGTTTTTATGATCCTGGCTTTTGGGACTGATTAAATGTCGTAATGTCCAGCGCTGTTAATTCAAGAGAGAGCAAGAGCCCCCAGATGCGCCATGCTCCAAAAAATAGGAAATCAACATTGGCGTAATTCTTTGACACCAAATATGTGCAGTGGCATCAATCAGTACAATCAGTCTGTTAACACAGTGAGTGATTTTTTTAAAAACAGACAAACAAGGAAATTGTTATGACCTGGCTTGAAGGCCACAACAAGGAAGGGGAACACACCATGAATGAAGTTTAACACAAAGATTCTTTATTACACCAAATTAGACCAAATTAGACCAAATTAGATCAAATTAGAAAATACAAACTAAAGTATTTACAGAATGTAAGCAAGTCATCAGTGAAATCAGTATCGTAGGTGTGCATAAGTGAAAGTGTGTTTGTGTGAGTGCTGAAAGGTGCAGAACAGAACATAAGGCTAAAGCAACATAACCGAACCAAGGGCTGAAGAACCTGGGATACCTGTGAGGGAAGCTGGAAGCAGAGAGCAGAGGGAGCAGCAAGCAAAAAGGGGTGGTTAAACTACAGGCAGACCATTTAAAGACAGGAACTCCTGGGCGCCACAGGTGTTCCTAATTCCTCAATCAGGTGCCTGTTGAAAAAGCAGAGGTCAGTATAGTATAGCACCCCCAAGAGGACCCCAGGGGCCGTAACAGTGAACAAAGGGAATAAAATACAAGCCGGAGCAAAAACAGGGAGGAGAGTGTTGCTTCCTTAGGAATCTCATGCTACAGCTAGCTTGACTTTCAGATGTTTCCTACCTCAGTTTTAAGGGAATTTTTCAAATTAGGTTCAAATGCCCCCTTGGACTTGAGGATGAAATGGTTAGGTTTATATAGTCAAAGGTCAAGGTCATTGTGACCTCACAGTTTAGGCCTTAACTCAATAATTTATTCACTGATTATGTCAAATTTTCTTTAAAAAAAAATAAAAAGGATAAAATGATGACGTGATGACATTTAATAAGGTCAAAGGTCAGCTTCTTTGTGATTTTGTAATGTTCTATAAAACACTTTTCTGACCTCTATTTAAAACAGTAACTCAGGAACAGAAGAGGAGATTGTGATCATATTTTCATTTGTTCTGATACTGAACTGGTGCTGATTGTTTAGATAATCTACGCTGCAAGGTTGAAGGTGCGTGCGAAAGATCCGTATTTTATCATTTGTAGCATCTTTGCAGCAACATCCATCTATGAAGCGTTTTAGTCCACTACAAGCTCATTGGTTTTATTAATACTGACCTTCAGGTGACTGTCGTTGCACCAAGTGATAAAGCCCTCTGGTAGTCCTCTATTTTACAGTCCTCTCCTCTGTAAAAAGTAATTTCTAAGTGAAGACAGCACGTTTGACTCTAGACCTTATTTTCTGAAAGCATGCATGTCAATGTAATGATAGCTTCCATAACCTCCCAAAATAAACATATAACTTTTATTAAATTCCTTCTAAATCTTCACAACATACATCATATGACTCTGGACATGGATGTAAACGGCAACTTGATTGGTCAGAAGCGACTTAAAGCATGTAGTTGAGTAACTGTTGAACGACGACACGGTAGCCTACTCAGTTTCCCCTTACTCTGAACCAAGCTGTTAATGAACTTCAAACGGCATTTCAGCGGCTTCCAACCTCACTACATGGCCTCAAGTTAGTTCTTAGTGCTAAGAAAACCAAATTTATGACTTTCTCTAGAGCTCGCTCCCAGTCCCCATTCGATGCATAACTTTGAACCCTAAATGAAAGCCCAGTTGAAAAAGTGTCTTCCTACAATTTTTGCTTGTATCTAGGTATTTGGTTGGACAGAAATCTCTCCTTCAAAGTACACATTAATGATCTCCTAAAGAAGTTGAAACTTAGGGTAGGTTTTTGTTTTCGAAACAAAGCTTGTTTTAATATGATAGCTGGGAAAAAAACTTGTGCAGGCTGCTTTTTTAAGTATATTGGATTACGTTGATGTTGTTGCATCATGCATGCTGCCTCTTCTATGCTCCATCTTTTAGATTCTGTCTACCACACCGCCCTACGATTCATAACCAACTCTGGTACACGTACTCATCATTGTACTGCTAAGGATGTGGTAGAGTGGCCATCATTAAGCCTACAAAGGCAACAACTTTTGTATGTTTTTGTGTACAAAGCCGTGCTCGGTAAACTTCCTGCATACTTACATAATCTGCTGACACAGACCTCTAGCAATCTTCAGCTTCGTTCCACCAGGTGGCGCTCTCATCAGATTTCAAGGGTTTCTTCAGAACTGGGAAAGAGAGCCCTCTCCTGTTTTGCTGCTCGGACATGGAATAATTTGTACACTACATTTTAGTAATCTAGTCCCATTGGAAAACTTTAAAGCCCTTCTAAAAGTTCATTTAACTGAAAAATATAACCGCTTTAATTGCTTTGGTTCCGTCTCTCTTGTGTTTTAATATTTTTATATTTTGTATGTTTCTTTTTTTTTCTGTTTAAACTGTGACTGGTGTGCTGTCTTGGCCAGTTCTCCCTCGTACAAGAGATTTCAATCTCAAGGGACTTCCTGGTTAAATAAAGGTCAAATAAAATAAAAATAAACGTTGGGTCCTGACCTTAATGTGGCTACAAGCTTTTCAAAACACCATGAAGCAAGAATAAATTAATAGTTATCGATGGGATTATGATTTGCATGTTGCGTAAAATTATTTCTAATAGAAATGGCCATTCTGTTTGTATCTTCAAAATCCTTTTCTTATTGCATTATTGTTTTCTTTTAATTTACAAACTACAAATGTATACATATTTTTGTATAAATATTACACCTAAAACAATAAGAAGCAGACAAAATAATTGTTATTAATTACAGCTGATGAAGTGGTTACTTGTCTTTATATCACCAAAGTACTGCCTGTAAGTACTTTTGAGTAATCATAGAGGAAAGCCAAAATACTTACACCTCCTTAATCCCATCTTTGATGTAATTCATATTTAGTCAACTTTCCAGCTGAGTGATTTTGACACAGGATAGATCTCACAAACTAAGAGCTGTAATTTGACATCTAAATCCAAATCTAAATCTCATTTTCACCTCCCAGTGTCAGTCACACCCTTGCGGCTCCACTCATTTATTGAAAGGCCTCACATAAAATTAGAACTTTAGCTAAGTAATCAGAAAGAGCAGAAACAGAGCAGCAAGTGTTCGTTCTGGTATGCACTTGATGTCTTTGCCAGTGTGTGACTCAACAAAATGTGACGCAGGCCGACACCGTTTCACAGCCTGAATGAAAAGCAAGAGGGTGAAGTGAAGACGATAATAAATGTTTGAATTTTTTAAGGCAATTTTAATGTGTTTTACACTATTACCTGAACGTTTTTTTATCATTGTCTTATGAATTGGTGAGGCCCGCCTGTACAGTAATGTAATGGTACTTTCTCAACTGGCATGTTACATATCAAGCGTACTAAATGTTCTTGTATATGATGCAGTGGGTGCTAAAGGCTGCAGTGGTTGCGTTAAAGCCATGGTTAAAACTAGAGGTACAGGAATGCAGCAGTCTGGGTTTTGTCAAGTCTTTAATCACCTGTCTTGGGAGAAAATGTTTTGGATGATCTTTAACCGCTTGGCTGTGAGGCTACAACATGTCAGCAGTTTGAGTGTGGGATGTTGAAGTACCAGATCACTTCAGCTGTGCTGGTAGACACCAGGGGAAAGTTTATTTTCTCGACTTTTATCCTCATTTAAGTATGCCATTTTCCTTATGTTATCTGTTGAGAGCCTCTCTTGGTGGAGTGCATGTGTTATATGGCCATCCTTCAGTACCACAGTAAACATCATCAAACAACACCAGCCTTTCAGGGTCCAAATGGACCTCTAGTATAGGCAACTCGCCCATGTTGACATAAAATTAAAGCGATAAGTCGCTGCAAAATTCTGTTTTGTGTATCAATTACCCTTAGATGCCTTGAACTGAGGAATTTTTTTCTTTTCTTCCAGCGTTCCTCCACGGTAAACAAGTGATTCAAAAATTCTTGCCACTCACTTTTGCTGGCAGCTGACACTTTTTTAGAGTATCTGCACTGCACTGTCAATTTATGTGCTTGTTTCAACAGAAAAGCTCTGCTTACAGAGACACAAGTCAGGCAGGAATCATTTTTAGCTCTATATCCATTAGTGTTAACTTCTGTAATTATAAGCTCTGTCAAAAAATTAAATCCTGGCACTGCGCCAGGATGACATGACGCACCAAAAGAGGAAGACCAAGAAAGGCACTAGGAATTAACATTGTCAACACAACATCATTGCTGCTGGCATGTATTTAGCAGTCACAGTGAAAACCACCCAAACAGTGGCCGGTTCGACAGCATGCTGACTCATAAAGGGTATTTTTCAGTCCAGCCACACATTCTGGCCATTCTTGCCTCGCCTCTGTTAATTAGAGTGGATTTTGTGGCCCGACCATGGTTAGCAAGCCCAGACCCATACAAAACTACTGGATACACTGTCAACACGGCTTAGTTCTGTTGTGAGGTTGTGACAAACAGGAATGCTCTGTGTAGGAAACAGCAGATAGTGTTCATGTCAAAATAATGTGTCTGCCAAGTAGAAACCGGAAACATTTAGTGTTCAAACGTGTCAGGTAACAACCCTGAACCAGGATTAAAAGTGTGTGTGTGCGTGTGTGTGTGTATCTGTGTGTCTGTGATAAATAAATTCCACTGTGTACCTCCTTCCCTCCACAGGGGGACCCAGGGCCTGAGGGACTGCGAGGACTGCCTGGTATGGTTGGACCTCAGGTAGGTTAGACATTTTAGGCTACAGCAAATGCTCAAAATTTTCAGGACAGTGCTGCACAATACTGTTAGTCAGTAATAAAATGTTAGTATTGTCCATTAAAACCGCTGAAATTGGTGACGTATGTGCTTATGTATCTCAGCATAATTAATTTAGTGCCACCATATCTGCCTAATGTCAAAGAATATTAAAATAATATGGTGTGAGATTTGGGTTTTGCCACAAAGTCATCATCTCCCAGCTATTTCTTCCATGATTTCAATTTATTTGCAGATCTCTTCTCCAGAAAAGAAATCTGTCATTGAAGTCACTGATCATTGAATTTCATCTTTCCTCTCTTTCTCTTAAATTGACCGAATCCTTCTTCTCCCTGGGGCAGGGCCCAGCAGGACGATCCGGCCTGCCTGGATTGAAAGGTGATAAGGTGATCTAAATATTTATATTATTGCAGTGTATCTGTGTGTAATGTGTCAGTAACGCTGCTCACATAATTGGGCATTTTACAAAAGATCCCGTTGGTAATTCAAATCACAGCCACCAAATTTAAACATCATGGGTATAGAAAGAGCATGCTAGCACTTCTTAATGTCAGATATTGATATTGTTCCATTGTGTGTGAGGGCTCTTAAAAGTTGGCCATTAGTTGTCATCTGAATTTTGAAAGCAGCTTGTCTTGACAGTTAACAAGTGTTGCATACAGTTCATGCATAATTACAGCTTCCAAGTCCACTACAGTGTTTATCTCTTGTCCAAACTGGTGTTGTGATCACTGTGGCAGGGTAGTGTTGTGTTATATCTCTGTGTGATGCTGTGAAATTCAGGGTGAAGTGGGACAAAGGGGCGAACCAGGAGAGACGGGGTACCAAGGTGATAAGGTATGTCCAGTGTCACAGCAAAATGTAAGCAAAGCACAGATGCACACCGTCAGACCAATATTTACATGGAACCATTATTACCAGCAAGCTATGAAAAAACTTGAACAGCACCTTGTAAAGTTATCAACTCATGTTTTGTCAAAGAGACTGTCACTTAATAAGATATTGTTTTAATGAATGTGTAAATAACACAGAAGTGATTTCTGTTTACCCCCTTGTATGAAAAGTAATAGACTCTGTAGAATAACATTTATCTTTGCTAACAACATAATGCTTATCAAATGTGTGAATGGTTTGTTTAAAGAATCTGTGCACACCTAGGCAGTCGCTCAAAAGCAATACACCAAGGAAGTATAAAAGCAGACTGAGGGTATGTCTCTATCTTTCAGGGTGCTGCTGGTGCGCCTGGTCCTACTGGGCCAAGAGGGAAACCAGGACCACTGGTATGTTTGTGTTGGTGTATGTGTTTGTGCAGCCAAGGGGGCATGTGTAGACACTGATGTATTTGCATTTTTATTTGCCTCTACAATGTATTTGTGCACATGTGTGTGTTTGTGTGTGTGTGTCTGTGTCTGTGTGTGTGCGCGTATGCCACTTTTTACAAGCTTTTGCAGCTTTTAGAGATTAAGCCAAGTATACACAGTGTACCACAATGAGATCTGGACTCTATTTTCATTAGCTTGTAAACTGAAGTTTAGTTCAGTCACATTCACAACACATTCACTATATTCTGCACCTTGTTTGTGAAGAGAGAAGTGGAAAAAATGCCTTTTTTTTGTTCATCAGTAGAAATAAGCTCCAATTAAGTAGAAAACTTGAAAATTACCCCTCTCCTGATTCAGATGGATGCATTTTAAGAATGTCCAGATGTTGTCCTGTTCAATAGCACGTAGTTTCTATCAGCATCAGCTGTCCTCGAGTAATCAGAATAACCACACTGGTCATCATGACTTGAATTCAGAAGATTTGTTTCCTGAGCGCTGCATATGCAGCATTATGTGATACATACATCTGTGTGTTACTGATCGGTGAAGAGTTTGTTGATTGATCTACACCCATCAGTGTAATCAACCTTTTTTTATTTCATATCAAATAGCTGTAAGAACATAATGTTGCATTTTCTGTAATTTAACAGGGCAGAATTGGTGAGATGGGGCCACAAGGACCACCTGGGCCTCCAGGACCAGAGGTAGGACACACGTATGATGAGTGTTTTGTTTTTCCCTTGTTTTGTCAGAATTAAGGTTAAGGTTCATGAAACTTGATCAAATTGTGTAAACAGTGACCTTTGTGTTTATGCAGAGAAACTCTGGGTTAAAAAAAACGGGTAGTTTGCTGTAGGCTTGGGACAATATTAGATTTAATCTGATATAAAAATATTTGCTGTCATTTGTAGTGTTTATTAATAATAACAGCCATTGCAGCATCTTCAGGGTACTGTTTTTAAACAGAAAATACAAGCAGAGCTGGTGTGGCGGTGGAGATAATGCGCGTTGCTATTTGACAAGGTGAAGAGGTTATTTCATTTTAAATGGCTGTTGTAGGCATGATGTAGGCATGCGTGCAGCGCGGGCGTCGTTTCGAAGAATGCCAGCTCACCAATTTGGCAATGTTTTAAAGCAGGAGACAATTGGGAGCTGCAACCCCCCGCCCATCCCCCAGGAACAACAACATTGTATATCTCGATATTTGGGCGGGACAATATCAAGATGTTAAATTTTTGGTTATCGCCCATGCCTAGTTTGCTGTGTTGCCTAAATAAGTTAAGCAACAACATTTACATTAGTAATTAACAACTTAATTCCCCGTTATAGTGCACAAAGCACTTGCAGTTAAAAATAATGACTTAACTGAGGCTCAGTTTGCAGCTGTTTTTCTTAATGCTGCTGTAGGGGGCGCCCCGGTGGCTCAGTTGATAGAGTGGCTGTCCATGTACAGAGGCTGTGTCCTCGCTGCAGCAGCCTTGCGTTCAGTTCCACCCTGTGACCCTTTGCTGCGTATCATTTTAAGTTTCATATGGTAACAGTAACCGGGAATTTCACCGTGGTTAACCATGAAACCGGTAACCGTCACATCCCGAGTACCAACTCGCACAGCCTCGCCTCAAAAAGTTTAGAACTGTGGGCT
>JAQFJB010000025.1:20532469-20544279 GCA_029874875.1 Naso minor
CATTAAATCAATAAAATATTATTTATATCAAATATTTTGCATCATATTATTGATTTGTTTAGTAAATAGCGATGTAATAAGCAGGATAATGTCCAGTGAGCTGCTTTTTATTGCAAAAAAAACTCCTTTTTTCCAGCATTACCCTGTCAGGTTTCTCTTGACATTATCAATTACTTATATTATATTTGAATATTAGTTCTATTAGTTACATTTATGTACATTATGAACACCCCAGCAGTTCAGCCTTTATCGCCTCCACCACAGCCTGTATATAGGGCAACTTTTGTGCCATTTAAAACTACAACTACATCTTACATCCCATTGTGCGCCCCTGTGTTGTACAAGGACAAATAACCCAACCTGACAATTTGACAAAAGCTAAAACAGTATAACTTCAAGCTATAAAAATTAATTAAAATCATGATCAGGCTATAAAAAACAGTCATGAAGTTTGATAAAAATGTCTGAATACATGATTAAAATGATTTACACCTTCTGGCCAATTTGAGCAGTGCAGTTATTGCAGCATAGTGTGAAACCCGCCTTCATGCTCAACTGTATTGTTCAGATTATATCGTCAAACAGCTATTTTCAGCGTCAGCTCAAATACGTCATGATAATAATTATTTATCTGTATAGCACACTGCAGAACAACAATATAAAATGCTTTACAACAACTATAAAACTGGTAAATAAATTGCTTTTCTAGTCTTTAGAACACTCAAACTCCTTTATATTACAAGTCAGATTTCATCTATTCACTCTCTCTCTCTCTCTCTCTCTCTCTCTCTCTCTCACACACACACACACACACACACACACACATTCATACACTAATGGGAACAGCTTTTTTAAGTGCTTCCGTAAGTTAGTAAGACACACATTCACACACACCAAAGAAAGAGCCATCTGGAGCAGTTTGGGGTCGAGCATCTCACTCAAGGTCAGATCAGCATTCATACTGGAAGAAACGGGAATCAAGCCACTGACCTGCTCTCAAAGCTACAGCCGCCCACTATGAAGGCTACATTATACAGAATATATATATATACTGTATTTAAATCCATAAGAAAAGTCAATAGAAATGTGGCTTCATATAAGGAAAAAATGAAAAATGATTAAAAAACAAAACAAAACATGGTTTGGCTTCAGCCTGAGAAGTTCAGGCAGGGAAACCCGAATTTGTGGGAGATATGATGATTTAGAGTAGACTTACGTGAACTGTCATGGCTCAGAATAGAGGTAAATGGTGTGGGGAGAAAGCAGCAACTTCCACATGTGTTTACTACCAGTGAAACTCCACGCTGCCAGTTGGAAAGCAAGTCCATATGCATTAGAGGAGGCAAATGATGGTCTGCACGTTGCCAAGGCTCATGGAGTGGCTGGCAGGGACAGGGACTGAGCGACTGAGCTTCACTCTGGGTTTTTTTATTTTGTCTGCCCCCCCCCCCACTGTAAATGACACAGATAGGGGTTCGGTTGCAGCCAATACAGAGGCACAGAGGTCTTAATGATGCTGACTATCGTCCCAGTAACTAGCCAGGCAGCAATATTGGACAGAAGCCTATAGTGATGCCAGACAGATGTCACGAAAAGTTAGGTGGCTCCCAGGAGGTGAATTTTCCATTTCATGAGTTTTGACACTGCAACTTGCTGATGGGCAGACGCTATCAGGCAGCAGATAAAAGGACGACAGTTTCGCGCTCGGGTAGAGAATCTAAATCACAACCTTGGTTTTGCTGTATTCTCTTCCTACGGATGTTGAAGACTTTCTTTTGGATGAATTCCAAAAACGAAGGCTGTTCTCCTTGCTTGTTTCTGACAGGAAACAGCAGACTTGAACAGTCAGTTCCCAACATAAAAGAGCCATCAACTGCAAATGTGACAGCTAAAAGATCCTGAAAAGTAAATAATAATTTGGAATAATTGCATATATTACACCCCTTTACATATATCATATCATGGCATGCACCACATAAGTCAGAGCAAAAAAAGAAGTTTGTGTCCTTGACTGCAGAATCATTAATCAAAACATATAAATTTGAATCTTTAGTTCCCATATTATTCTTATCAACAAGTCAGATTATTAAGATCCATTAAGTTCAATAATCATCATTTCAGAGAGTGGCAGAGCAGTTATTCAAGTATTAGTCAGCAGGACTAATATATTTTCAAACAGTTTCATCTCCATAGTCTCGACCCTTAAAGGCCTCATCTGTGTTTTTTCAAAAAATAAATTAAATCTTAATTATCATATAACTAAAGACTTTATAGATGAAAGATTTGAAGATGAAACATCAGCTTGTCTGCAATTATTAACTAAAATAAAGGTATTTTTCACATTTGTGTTTGCAAGTAAATTAACCAGTAGAAGTGTCAGAATAAATGAATAATTTAACCAATTGAGTCGAGTTTCTGTCTTCGTGTTAAAAGACCTGTCAATTAGATTGGCACTGTGATTTCCGACCCTGTGCTTTGAATTTGCTTGAGGGTTTTTCTTTGGTTTACATTTAGACTGCAGACTGAGAGCAGCTTCCAGTATGTCCATGATTCTCTTCATTTCCTTGATCTCCTGTTTGACCTCTTTTGCTCTTGTAATTTCTTCATGATTCTTTACCAGTTTGATAATGGTTTTCAAAAGAGACACTATTGGGTAAAGGCAGATATTATGTTTCATCTGTAATGGTTCTGTAGGAGAATAAGAGCGGAAGGGTCAAATGAAGATTTACTGGAACTGGAAGTGTAATATCATCAGAAAGCAAAACAGCCTAATGTGCTCTGCACTTCAGCCAAAAGGCTTTTAATAGATGGGCTCTTCTCTGGTTCAACAACTGCACAGAAGCTCTTTATTCTTTAGTTTATACTCAGGCTCCTTTTATGTCTCATTCTCTTTTGTGGGGGTACAAAGAAACTCATGGATCCAGAGAGTAAGTCCTTCATACTGTAGATTAAAAGATATTCAATACACAGATACTGTCAGATGTTGGTTTGGTGAATGAACTCCATATTCAAGAATAAGTTAAAATCTGTGGAGCTCGTTTGTAAAAGTGCAGAATGAATTGCTGTTTCTATTAACACTAAGGTTTCATTTCTTTAGATGTCAGATTACATTGTTTCACTTTCCTTTGTCTGTTAAAGGAGAAAACTCATTAGGAAAGAGTGCAGCATCTAATGGACATTTGCTTTCTCTTTCTCTTGGATAAGGGTTAGGGTTAATCTGGTAAATCCTGTTTTGTTGAAGATTGCTTAGGGTGCATTTGTCATTGCTGCATTTAAGTGGTGGTATGACCCTGAACAGATTGGAGATTTATGCAGCCCCTTAAGTTCAAAGTAGGGTTGTCAAACAATTATTTTTCTTAATCGCAATTTCATCTAAAAATTTCACTAGTTAATCGCCATTAATCACATATTTAATGGCCTGTCTAAAATTCCATTATTTTGCATTTTAGGGAGGTTTTTAGGTCCATATTAGCGACTGAAAACAATCCTTACCAGATTGTCTCGACTGGGAGTCAACTGTACGGAAGCCAAGAGCGGCCATGGTCGCTACTATCATTTTAATTCTGTTATCTCAAGATCACAGAAAAAATCTTTTTGTTTTCACGGGATAACAGCTCATTGTCCTTTAATAACGGGATTAAAAAAAGCCTGTTATTTCCTCTTTTCCAATAATTTTTATCAGAGATCTGGAGTGCCACCAGCGCCAGCAGTAGTTGGCTCTTAACACCTGTAAGTAGGCTTGCTAAAAGGACAGACCATTTTAAGTGGAACCAAGTTCCTGCCCCTCCCGTCATCAACGGAGGGCGTTACTCAATGCACAAGGCAGGCAGAAGTAAACACAGCAGCAGCAACATGGCGGAGAGCATTGATTATCTGCGCGCAGTCCTTCTGTTAATTCAGATATTTAATATTAACCAACAATCCTGCGCACACCAACTGTTGACCACTAAACACTTTTCTTCATCGTAGCCATTTTCTTTGTTTCCTTCTTCCTCTTTTTCGTCTTCGTTTAGTGTTCACTTAGACCTTAGAATGTGCATAGACGTCACTGAACACATCACGGTTTAGGTTCCGAACCTAAAAAGTTCTTGGTGTGAACGCTCTGGCCAGTTCAAAATTAGGTTCAGGAACCGGCACTGTGCCGGAGCGTGCCAGTGTGAAAGCTCACCTGATAAATTATCCCATGATAACAGTAAAACGAGCCTTATCACATGATAACATTGATTTATTCTGTTATCACAGGAAAACGAGTCGTTTGATTTTTTTTGTGATCTCCAGGTAAGAGAATGAAAAAAGATAGTGGCGATCACAGCCATTTGCAGCTCCCGTACAAATAAACAGAAAGAGTTCATTTCTTTTATGATCCTTGAAGCTTCTCTAAGTAAAGACTATGCGCCTACGCAGCCCATATTGGTGAGTTTATTTTTGTCAAGCTGCACAGAGTAGATTTACACTTACAGGAAATCAGATGCCTAAGCTGCAGAGAACTCGATCAACTTTTGTAATAAATCACCCTGTGCAGATCGTGATGTACAGTATCAAATGAGTTTTGAACAGCAACAAACAAGTGTAAAAATCTAACCTTGTTTTGTGAAAATTTCATAAACATAGTTGTACTAAGCTGTCTTTGGTATGCCTACACTTACTTTTTACTCAACCCACGTTCATTTAAGTGAAATTCATTTTATATGTAAGAAAAAGTAATTAATCATGCTAAAAATCTAAAGAACATCACACACAAAGAGTGAAAAAGACAGGAGTGACCTTCTGTAGACTGCTTAGAAAAATCTTTACTTCAAAGTATCCTGTAAGAAAAGAGAAACCTTCCTTAACCTTCATGTCCTCATGTTTATTAACAAAGGAGTTTCAAACCATTTAGCTGATTTTGGTTTGTTCATGTACGTCAGCCTTAGCGTGACTGATGAAAACAAGAAAGCCAAACTTTACTTGGTACTTGATTCTCAAGAAAAACAAAAAAGCCAAACACACCCACACAGACAGACAGCCTTGAACTCAGACATGCACATTAAAGAGGAAAGTCTGCGATGTTTGTTGCAGTGCACTAAAGGGAAGTGACCAACCATAAGTGACATGGACCTGTGCACCTGTCATTTCCATCCTGCTCTCCTCCTGTGATGGTTTCATCACCAGTCTCTTACAGTTTTACCCTCCAGTCAGTCATGAGGTCTTTATCCCCACAGGACAGCAGGGTGACCTGGTGGTCAGAGGCCAGCCCATAAGCGAAAGGCCAAGAGACCAACACGTGGGAATGGATGGATGCAGCGGCTCAAAGTGGATTTGAGAGAGACATTGAAGTATTGCTTACTGTTGTGGCATGGCATCCTGTTGACCGGGCACTGTTCTCCATGAAATTTTAAACTGTCCTGTTTAAACTTGCACTGAGTTTTAAAGGAAGTTTTTTTTCTTTTTGTTTTTAATTGCACCGTAAATGAAACCGACAGTGGTTTGGTCGCAGACAACACAGACACACCAAGCTCTTAATGATGCTGACTATCACCACAATGACTAAACAGAGTGAAACGTTGGACAGAAGCTTGTAGTGATGCCAGACAGATGTCACAAAACTTAGGTGCCCCCCAGGAGGTGACCTCTCCATTTCATGAGTTCTGACACTGTTGGGCAGACGTGATCAGGCAGCAGATGAAATTCAACAGTCTTCTGAGGAAATTCTCACTTTTATTTAGGAATAATTTTTCTCGTAATGATTAAATCTTTATTTATTTTGCTAAATTGTGTACTTAAATTATCCCCATGTTTCCAACAGTGTTTAGACTTACATCAATCCTACATTTCATTCAAGTATAGGTACATTTCATTTTGTGGTCTGGCAGGATTGGATGTCGAGAGTAGGGATGCACGGCACTGGAGTTTTTGCCAATATCCGATATGCCGATATTTTACAACACATTTGGTCAATAATTGATACTGGTACCAATATATATGTGTATTTTTTCCCCCACACCTAATTGCAGAGAACATCAAGTCTCTTCTGTAGTGGAATTTACCACATTATTATCATGCAGACTCTTACTGTGTTGGCCTGCTGGCAAATGCAGGCATAAAATCCAAAACTTAAAATGATGTAATATTCATTCCTTGTGCAAAAGAAAAAAAAAACAACCTTAACTTACGTCATGTAAAAATGTCGTACTTATTTATGACATTTGCTTTTAAACAAAATAAAATACATCCTACTTCAAACTGGTTGATGCTCTCCTTGAGACAATCAGAACAAAACCCTCATGCAGGACAAATTTGGCCTCTTTTGACAAGTGACAAAGTAAGCAAACGTAACGTTTGTCCTGAACATGAAACATGACGTTTAATCAAGCAAACAGCTGCCTATTATTTTATTATTATATCGGCAGATATCAGCATGTTGGCCGATAACCAATATCTAAAGCCAGTATCAGCCAATACCGATACCGTATCGATAACATTGTGCATCCCTTGTTGGGAGCACTGGGACATTTCCCAGTGATCTGATGGTCTATTTGTGAGCAGTCAATCACCATGTTTACACGCCTTCAAAATTCCAGTTACTGACCACTGTATTAAATGTTAATAAACCCCTATTTAATAAAAAATAAATATTTAATCAGTTTTTTACTCTTTATATGAACAACCTACATCCTTTCACAGTGTTACCTGCAATTACAGATCCTATTTATAGCATGTTGTGAAGCAGTTGTGAAGTACAGCATTTTGTATTAAAGTGAAAAGCACATCTTTGGACTGAAGAGAAGCAACCTGCCTGACTTGTAACAACACTGATCACAGTCTATTACCTGTCAACTCCTCAGCGGATTCTGCAGATCTGAGATCTGTAAGACCTCAGGTTCATTGTCAAAAATAAGGCATAGCACAATATCATCCAAGGCCAACACAAGCAGACACATTATGCCTGCAGAGAGGCCGTGATATATTCTTGAATGGTCTTTCATGCTCTCATAGCTGCGTGACCTTCACCTTGTAGACTGCCTGAGGAGGAAGGATGGTGTTTCAAGTTAACAGCTACGGGTTCAACTGTGTGCCAACTGAAAATCAAAAGACTCAGAATCAGAGCACGTGCAGTCCCCTCTGATATCCACTCAAAAGTAGTGGGTTCAAAAATACAAGTTTAGACTTGAAAATGTTGAAAAAAGGGGAAAAGCAAAAGGAACAAGCTGATAGTTATATTATGGGTCCCTTGTCATTTTGGATTTTTTTGAGGCAATGAAGTCACAGCTCATGGGGAAACATGCAAATTATTTACTATTAGAGAGTCTGAATCACAGAAAGTCCTGAAACAGTCCCATTGCACATGTTTAACAGAAAACCTTCTCCTTTGGACACTGATTGCATTCTGGGTGCCTGAATGGATATTTTTTTCTGATTGATGACAATGTGCCCTATAATATAATAAAAGCTCATTTGGGTGTGAAATACTACACATCATTTCTATGAGTCCACAAATCCTATCTGCTGCTTCAGTGAGCTCGGCCGCCAATGGAGCGGCTCTGGGTTCTCTCTCCTCATCACATCACAAATTAGAGCCTCAGCTCTGAAGCTTCAGGACTGAACTGCTAAAGCTGAGAAATAACACAGAAATTCTGCTTGACTGTTGATGCCTTGCATCAGATTGCTGCTTTTCAAATATACAGAAAGCATCGGCTATCAAACCACCTGCTCTTGCCATGAAATAGACTGATAAGGTGAAGGCTATGATCTTTAATTGATTTTACTCCCATTTCACTCATGAAGGGAGATGTAGATGGAATCATCTTTAAGCTGGGTGACATGGTGGGAAAGGAAGGCAACGTTAGCAAGATGTGTTAATATTCTGTGTATTCAGTGGATGTGAAATCAAATGATAAGACCTGAAGAGGAAGAAACCGCTCTTGGAAATGATTCTTAGTGTTTATGTTGGATTATTCTTTAGATTATTTGAGCCATATATCTCAGATTCAGTATGTAAGACTAGAACAGATGTGTATATCTACAAGACCTCAATATGTGCCGCAAGGATGCAAAAAAATCTGCTTTAAGTCTATCATACCCTGGAATCAGAGCCCCCTTAAGCATTTATTTGCCATGTTCAGCAGATGCAGGTCTTCCACAAGAGACGCAGGTCGTCGTCATCACAGATGATGATGGGTTGGGTGAAAAAAGAGCTGGTAAGAGTTTAAGGGAGCTCTTATTCCAGCGTGAAGCAACTCTTATTGTATTATTGCTCAATAGTAGGTCAAAATCATGCATTAGACGTGAATAGGACATTTTGCTGTAAGATAAACAACATCACCTTTTGTTTCAGTTCTGATCGAACATGATTAACTTCTGCACACATCATTTAAAATAGAGCGAGCACATTCATTTGCAAGCTCAAAAAAATGAACCTTAAAGCAAAGGCAGACTGATTCTTAAATTGCTCAAGAAAAGGAGAAACTCTACAATCTAAAAATATGAATTGCTTATTCTTATTTCACTTGGAGAGTTGACCCTCATTGTGAAGAATGATGTACGTCCACATCATTCTTCACAACGTAAAATGTTAATGCAAGAAAGTCAATACACACTTACACACTTGCAATCTCCAGTGCACATCCACTCAGAACAAACTTTACAGTAATGACAAAATTAATTTTGTCCAGTAGTTAAAGTAATGAAATATGAAATACTTGTAATTTCACTTGATTTTTAAATTCTTTTTAATTTTTAAGTTTGAAAGAAGGAGTAAATGCAGCTTTATGAACCATAAAATGTCTGAATACTGCTTGCCTGAAGAAATCCTAGTGTCTAAAGCTTTGACATGCAAAGTTCTTTTGAAAAACGGCGCTGACGCCATGTTTTCAGCTCTGCTGTTCACTGTAGCCAGTAACTCCTAACATGGTACACACAGATGTGTGTTTACATGCTAAGCGGAAGTCCAATGCCAGCAGCAGACACCAGACTTGCCCTTCAGTCGATCCTGCAGATAAACAAGTTAGTTCCTTAGTCCCTCCCAGAGCTGCCGTGCAGGCCTCAGATGGTGTGTGTGCATGTGCACATGAACGCAGCTCCCATGTTAGGAGCTACAGGCTACGAGGAACAGTGAGGCTGAAAACATGGCGTCAGCAGTGCTATCCTAAACAACTTGATGTGTTGAGGACTCTTT
The DNA here is from genome assembly GCA_029874875.1 of Naso minor. Classification (NCBI taxonomy): domain Eukaryota; kingdom Metazoa; phylum Chordata; class Actinopteri; order Acanthuriformes; family Acanthuridae; genus Naso; species Naso minor. Next base: position 20,541,624 of record JAQFJB010000025.1, read on the forward strand.
GCTTACTGCAGACAAGCAGTATGGAGGCATTTTTATGTTTTGTAATGTTTATTATGTTTTTTGTTGTTGTTTGCTTGAATTGTAGTCACCATCAGTGGTGTAGTGTTGCATGGAGAAGTGGGCATACTCCTAATTTAAGCCCCCAGTTATTTATTTATTTATTTTTTAACGGCCTGTCCAGCAAAGGATAAGCGCCCATTTTTAACAGTGACCACTCCTGCATATTTAGTTCATGCAAAAATGGGACAGTCGTAGGCCTATTTGCATATTGTCACTTAACTTCTGCTGGAAGATCATTTTGAACATTATTAACATTAACCACAACAGAGGTGCAGCCTTAGCAATCAATACTGGCCTACAGTCAGACTTTAGGATGAGACAACTACATAATCAGGCATTTTGAGTGAACAGTTCCTGATTCCTTAGTCCATCCACACATGGAAAAAAAAACCTTGCAAGTAAACAGTCTCTTGGGACTGCTGATTTGCAACAGATAGAATCAGAGGGGATTTGGAAGTGGGTCAGTACAGACTGAAAAATAAATGAGTATACCATTCACCACATTTCCAGCCAGACCACAACTGAATCAGAGTATCACCAAATGAAATGAAGCAGAATTTGTAATAAAAAAATAGTGTTTTAGTGCCACAAGACAACAGATCTCTGTAATAGAAAAATAACAAGGACGCTATTCAGCTCTAAACATGTGATATCTTAATGTGCAGCAAAACTGTGCAGCTTATATGTTGCATGCCATCTTTGTGGACTGCCTCATTATGCCTAATTCATCGCACAAACAGTGCTTCATATAAAACATTTCCAAAAAGTGAAGAAATGTAGTGGTTGCTGCACGCAGAGAAGCAGCATGAACAGGCTCTTTATACACCAGATGCACCCTCAAGTGAGTGGGGACATAATCAGCGAGATGTCCCACATCACACACACACTCCCTTTCAACTCCGCCATCTGGCTGCTGCTACAGGTGGTTCAGAGGGAAGTCAAATTATTCCAACCATCACTTCTTTCCCCCAAGCTGCACCAGTCTTCATCTGTCACTCTTAATTTTCATTATCTGTCATTTTAACAATAATGACATCATTACAATAACGTCAAATGCTTGATTGTAGGTTGTTTTTGAAAGTAAAATGAAGATAACACTTGTCGATCAATGGGAATGTGCACACAAATGATCCAAAATGAACTCTAATGGAGACAGAAATAGATGTCTGTTGTGGAAAAACCACATGCATGCGAGACCACCTGCTCCAGAAGACACCAGTAGCCTCCGCTGCTCTTTTCTGGCTCACTGGCAGGATGATGCATAGCATGAGACGTGACTGTATGATTTTTCTTTTAGAAGCTGGAAATGTCATGACCTTTGCCAGCTCCTCAGATGTGTTCACATGAACAGCGGAGGAAATGTTCGCCCTGCTTTACATTACAGTGCATTACCCTGCACTACAAATTACTCTAAATATGCACAACACCTGAACATAAAGTGTGTGCTAGCAAGCAACAGCAGGCACCGACTGTGTCTGAGGATGTGTGTGTGTGTGTGTGTGTGTGTGTGTTTGTGTTCAGCTCAGCAGCCTCTGAATGAACTCTGCACTCACCAGAGACCCGTTCAAGTGCTGTAAAGTACATTTCCCCTCCAGTCAGCAGTCAACATAGACACAGACACTAATTACAAACCCCTGACAGTTGAGGTCAGCACTCGCTGCTGGAGACAGGTCGAGACACAAGTGTGAAGATGAACCCACTTTTTTAATCTAAAAACTTTAAATAAACTATGAGCTGTCCTCATGCCGGTAAATGTCTCCACATTCCCGGAGTTCATTCCTCCAGGAGACCAGAAGGTTTTGGCTCTGCACACAGCCGCCTCCTCCAGAGCTCCTCAGTGATCAACAGCTGTCTGTCAGCGAGCAGCAGCTCTGTTTACATAGCAACGCCGGCAAAACATGTGCGTTTGTGCTACACTGCTTAGCTTTGACTTTGTCTGTTGTTGCACTGTATGAAAAAATTTGCCTTTTGTCTGCTTATACCTTTGAGTTTGGCTCCTTCCTCCTTACCCACTATTCAACTCACCCTCTTCACCTGGTGTTTCCCTTCCCACTTCCTCACCTGCATCTCATCCCCACACTATTTTCTCAGTATTTAAACTAAAGGTTCAGTTTTTTTGCACATTAAGCCTTATAATAAGGATATTTACAATCATATACGGTGTTCTACAGCATTATTATGACAACTGGTACAGTCCTGAGAGCTGGAGCTCATTGCTGACATCACCACAAGCTGAAAACAATAGAGGAGCATGTGCACTCAGACAATCTGTCAAAAAAAATATGACAAACGCGCATTTTAAAAGATGTAAAACGCGCAAAATGTTTAGTTGTGACCTCTCATGTACCGAAACTAAAACATGAAGCTAAACACAGATATATGACCTGGAAACAGCCGTTTGTTTTTTTCATGAAGCAGCTGAGAGAGCTGTGTTTGGGTTATATATCCGTGTTTAGCGTCTGTTTTAGTGTCCATACATGAGAGGACACCACTAAACACTCGGCGAGTTTCACGCGAGCTCCAGTAGGTAACTTGGCGAAAGTGTAAGTAAACTCGCGACTTGATCCGAAATTTCAACACAATACACCGCCAAATC
>JAQFJB010000025.1:20716343-20727146 GCA_029874875.1 Naso minor
TGTCATTGATGTACATGTTGAATAACATCGGCCCCAGCACTGACCCCTGGGGGACGCCACACACAATGTCCAAGCATGACTGATAACCATCCATCTTCACAAATTGCTGCCTTCTCTCAAGATAGCTCCTCACCCAATTCAAAACCAACCCCCGAATCCCATATTTTTCTAATTTTGCAATTATTGTATTGTGATTTATTGTATCGAATGCTTTCTTTAAGTCTATGAATATCCCAGTCACAAATTTCTTATTGTCTGTAGTGTTAGTTATTTCTTCTATGAGTTCTGTTAAGGCTAGTCCTGTTGACCAGTTTGCTCTAAATCATATTGACTGTCGGTGAGTAATTTATGTTTATCTATGAATTTGCATAATCTATTGTTAAAGAGTTTTTAAAGTATTTTTGAGAATTGTGGGAGCAGAGAGATTGGCCTGTAATTAGTGAATTGGTGTTTACTGCCAGTTTTGTACATCAGTATGACTTTAGCTGTTTTCATTTTACTGGGAAATTGCCCAGTTTGGAATGACAGGTTACAGGAATTATTTCAGGCTGGACATGTTTATCGTGTAGAAGAAACGTGTTTTATGCACGTATAGAAAAACTGAAATGAAAAGTCACTGACAGCTTGACAGCTGATGCACTTGCAGACTCCAATACTGTGCACGCTGTCTCAGGTCAAACTGCTTTTAGTAAGTTTACCGAGCGCAAACTGGCCCAACAGTGTGTGAAGTGAACACACACTCACAGTAAAGGACCCTCGTCATTCCGTCACAATGCTTGCAAAGTAGGCGCAGATCCCACCACCAAATTCACACAAACACGCATATGTCTGCACACATGCTCACACACACTCTATAATCCTCTCAACCACCCTTGTCTTTTACACTCTCCCCTTGCTGCTTGCGATGTCGCTTGTGAAGCACGGACGCTCGTAAATTCCCTGTCTTGATTTTGTTAACCTTTACTGTGACCCGTCACTTCTCCGCTTGGCGTTCTAGCACCCACTCAGTCACAGATGAGGCCCCGCTCGCCACTGCAGAGACGAGCCTTGGCGCTTCTGCAGCTCATCACTCAGGCTTCTGGCTCAGCAGGATGCTGTGGCTGTGCAGTGCCAACACACCTCAGAATTATGGGCCACTTTTGGGCCAAATGATAGACATTTAAATCAGGCATTTATGTCTGTCATCATTGTCCTGCACAGCACTTTCAATTTCAGGCTTTGTGAGGAGTTCAGGAGGAATTGCAGCTTCTTGGAAAAAACATCAGTTCAGGATTCAGTCTTTTGGTAAAGACGATCTAGTCTGCAAAAGTGCCAGACACCAATTCCAACTTTTATGCTATTTTTCATTTTTAAAGTTGGAGTAGTGTGGAAAAAGAAGTGTGAATATGCAAAAATGAGCAAAATTCCTTACTATGCATTGAAGCTGAGGTAGGCAGTTTATTTTTGGTGTCATCAGGCAAAACTTCAAAAACAACCTTTCAGCGTATTGTAATTCTGGTGGTCTGAAAGAATATAAGATTTCTGCACCTCTCCTTGGCTCTTTATTCAGGCTATAAAAAAATGAAGACCGTAACCAACACTTTTCGGCCAATCACAGGCCATTTCAGTGAGCACATGTTCCTACTGGCTGCTCTCCAAAGACAGATGTACCTTCATGTCAGTGTTAATTTCGTTGTCAAAAACTGTGACGAAAAATATTTGTTAATGACCCAACGAAAATGTAAATGCACAAGTTGTGGGATAAAGAGAGAGTGCTGGTGAGAGGGAATGGTGGAAAGTTTAAGTGACATAAAGAACAACATTATTATTTAATTATTTCACAGTCGCTAACAACCCTGTGCTTAAATACTTTGGAGACAGACAGTCTTAGTTTCAGTTTAATTTTCCTCCTCTGCTTTTCTCCTGCTCATTTATCTAACTCTCTAATTTAACAGGCAAATCCATTGCAGAGAACCCAGAGGCAAGGTCTTCAGGGCTCTGCTGATTGAGGCTAAAACTAATGAGCATTTCCATTCAAAGACTAAGACTAAATTTAAAATGGCTGCCAAAATTGACATCAGTTCACGTCCCCTCAGCTAGTGAAAGCAAGATACAATGGCAGGCAACCCAGGAGGAAAAGTTGCTACTCCAGCTTCAGCAACAATTGCAAAAACAGCAAAGCAACCCAAAGAAAGGAAGACCGACATATCAAGACGATCATCTAAAAGAGAGAGCAAGAACAAATGAAGATACAAAGAAAAAACAGGAAGGGGAGGGTCCAGCTGAGTTGCTTCCTTAGGAGTCTCATGCTATAACTAGCTTGACTTCCACACTTTGCTTTTCTCAGCTTTAACTTTAACAAATGGGCTGCTCTCCAAGACATTTTACAAATAAGATGCATCAAAATGGTGCAATGAAAAGAGTGAAGACACTCGCCCGGCTGACCAATGGTATCATGATGTTACCAATATGGCTGTCAATCGATTAAAATATTTTATCGTGGTTAATCGCATGATTGCCCATAATTACTTCACGATTAATCTCAAATTAATCTCACATTTTTTACCTGCTTTAAATGTACTTTAAAGGGATATTTTCCCTCATCATCCCTGTTGCAAACTATCCAGCATGGTCTGCATTTGGTGGGGGGTGGGGGCGACTCTCTGTATCAGCTGTATGTTTGGCCTGCAAGTGGTATTTGAGACTCAACATACTCTGGTGGTAACACAATTCACATCAACAGTAAATGTAAAAAACTCTGGTCGTGTGGAGAGAACCCTCTGGCAGGACTTTGAAGCTGAAATTGCCATCAAAAGACCCTTTATGCATTTCTGTTTAAGGAGGTTTGTTTCTGCTGCAATCCACAACATTACTGCTGCATCGCTTCCTGATTTCCCAAACTGCGTGGGGCTGAGGATCATAATCACAGAACATGCACGTGTTAATCGCCTGTGAAAAAAAAAATTGTGGCATTAAAAGGAATTTGCGTTAACTCGTTATTATAGCATAAACTTTGACAGCCCTTGTTACTAATGAAACGTTGCCAGTACAATTAAACTATGTCACTTGAAATATCACTGTTTGGTTGCATGCAACCATTTTGCAGAGATTCAAGCAGTCTGATTTTTTGCATTTGTAAATACAGCGTGTATATAAGTATTCTTCACTCTAATTTATCTCTGTAATGGTCATTAGACTGAAAGAGAATGTGTGTAACATACACATCTCTCCATGTGTTTAGATGTTCTGTCTCCTGAGGTCAGCAAGGAGGCAATTTGTTTAAAGTGATGCTGATAGGTGTGTTGCATAGAGTAATTTGTTGTCTGTGTGTTGAGAACGACATGGCACGTAATGTGTAATGTATGCATACTCTGTCACATAGAAATGATATGTGTAGGCCTCTATATCTACATTATATTTAAACTGTATTATTATGATTCAGTATCTGTAGAACTGGAGCATGCAGAGGAGCTCAGGGGTCAGACAACTCCTACAAAACTACCAAGCAACATCTGAATCCATGTCAGGGATAAAATCAGCTCCTCTCTCAGTCAGGATACCAAAGAGGCAGGAGACTGTGTGTTTCTACCCAGCATTGACAGAAAAACAGATGAAAGTCGTAAGATTTTATGTGCGCTGACAGCTGAATGTGTGACTGGTGCTGAGAGTTTCCTGGCAGAGAAACCGTGCAGAAACTTTCACCATCAAAACAGCTTTTCGCACTTTCTCGAACCAAATGTTGAAGTGATGGATCCGACTGTGACGTTATGACATGTATTCAATCATCGGCGTGAAAAGCTTTCAGAATCATTTTTTAATGTAAAGGATTAATCTTACTTCGTACGTTGTAAATGATGTTGATGGATCCAGAATGTTAGTTCTTCATACGTCTGCTGAGGTTTGGCCTGTTTTGATAATTGTTATTAAGCAGGATTTTGTTGCATGTGGCTATGTCTGATGTACTTTCTTTCTTTTTTTTTTCTTTTTTTGAATCTGATTGTTTATGACAGCAGTTCCCAGCCAGAAGCTGGGGACTCTTTCTCACAAAATCATGTTTTTGAGACTTTTCACTAGTATCTACTGATGTTTCCAAAACTTTCTTCCCTACACAATCTACCTAAACATTGTGTTTCAGCTAACTGGAGTAACAAATCAATACTAGAGTGTTAAAAAATATACATAAATAACTGAACATATATTTTGTATATGCTTTAAGTCTCTTGCCATTTATTAATATTGGATACTTGTGCAATAAATAAACAAAAAAACACCACTTCTATTAAATAAATTGCACGCTATTTTATAGGTTAAAAGACCCAAGTGTTTGCTGGTACCTAGTCCAGAATTTCAGGCATTATCAATTCTAATATGTTGAAACAATACTAATATCTGATAGTATCTTATTATTTTGTTTTATGAGTTATGGAATTATGTGAGGAAGAACTCATATCTTAAATTTGAGCACAAAAAATGGCAATAGGCAATTGTAAAAAAAACTCAGAAGTAATGCATTTAAAATGCTACATAAACTACATAAAACTATGAGCATCAAAATAAGTATCATTTTCCTGAACAATAACAATAAAGGCTCTAATCTAATTTAAAGTGAAAGTAACCAACTCATTATGACGAATTCTGAATCTCACTGGATTCTACTTATGCATTTAATGATGTGAATGCGTCACTTTAATGTTAGAGCTGGTAAATGCAGGATTAATGTTTCCTGTCGCATTATGCTCATTATCTTTAACTATATTGATATGTCCTAATTTATTTGTTGCTTATTTTTTTGATCATGCAAATAAATTGGATACGTAATTTTCTAATAAATGTGGTGTGCAGTAACAAAGTCTGAAGTGTAAAGTGCCATCAAATGGAATTAATAAATTACTTTAAAATTGCATTTCTTTACCCACCCACAGCAATATGAGACACTCATAGCAATTGCTTCAACAACGTGGCAGAGACAGTGACAGTTCTAAGAGTAAAGGGGCTCAGGTTAGAGAGACCCTCACCCACAAGTCAATGATATTTTCCAAAGGCAAGACAAAAAGTTTTGTAGTCTAAATCTAACTGAACTGTGACCATTTCACAAATTTAATGTGTCTGAAAGGCTTCTGAAATTAGGCTTTGTGGATGACGAAAGGACAGTGAAGGGGTAACCCCGCTGTAAAAAGTGATGCCAAATGTGACAAGTTGGGAGCATGAATGTGGTGACCCCTTCCCCCAATCCTGAGATCTTAAGGTTCCAAACTTTGCATCATGTCTGTTAAATGCAGGGAAGATTAAATTAAAACATGGCAGGTAGGCATCCAGAGACTATAATCCTTTTTTGTAGCTACACAAGCAAACCCAAACCTGCTTTGTTTCTCAGACAATTCTGGCTTCAGATAGTCCAGAGTGGCTGCAGCAGGTGTTGGTTCCATAAAAACCAAAACATGTTTGTTTGTTGGAGACTTTACGATATGACCGCACATGCCCTGCTTGATTCCAGTGATGCTAACTTTAAAGAACAGACCAGACTGAGTCTATGTATAAGTCTGCTCTCTGTAAGCTGGAGGATTTACTTTTGGTTTGTCAGCCTCTCAGCGCCATGGAGACGGGGTCACATGGAGGTGCCGCCACCCCCCCGTCATGGGGTCAGAGCCCCCAGCCGTGTTGGCCCTTGTGTCTGTTTGCTGCAGCGCTAATCCACCGGCGCTCACTTCCCCGCTGTGCAACAAGTCTGTGACTTAGTGACTCGGCTGACTGGGGGGCGGGTTTGGGTCGTCACCGCGGTAATTGGTTCATCCTACCCCCTATCACTCACCTCTTTAAGGTCTTTGATTGGCTGGGCTTGTCAAAGAGGAGACAGAGCAATGGATTATGGGATGAGATATGACCCAGGAGAGAGAGGCAGTCTGAGTTCCGCAACTTCACAGCTGATAGAAAATCCAGTTGAATTTTTCATGAAAATAGAAAACTTTTTCTCTGTAGCCCTGAGCTCAGTGTCAACCTGTTTTGTGGATGACGAACTGTTCCTGCTGTTAGCTAGTGTCTGCATTGCTTTACATCATTATTACGAAGAGGCTGAAACTAAAACAAGATACACTAACATTTTCAAAGTATCAGCTTAAAGCAACTCATTCACCAATGCTGATAGCAGATTCACTTATTTGGAGTCCAAGGGGAAAAAAATGAAACAATTTTAGATTGTTTTCCATAGCTGTTCAGTTTTAGTTAATTCACACAAAATCAATCAAAATACAGGCATGTAACAAAATAGATATGTGACTGATTAGCCGACTAAATCTTGAAAATAGGGCCCCAGACACAAAGCAGATATTATTTAAAGTACGTTACATGAAGTGCGTGAATTTATTTAAGTGACCTTTACAAGCTACAAGGCAACAAAAGTTAGCCAAAGACCCTGCTGCCAAACTACAACACAAACTATACATGGTCCCAAGACATTTTTTCCACCAGTCTAAAAATTTAAGGGTCCCTACCAATCTATTTTTGACTTCTCACCATTAGCAGAGATCACTCCTACAAATGTTGTTAAAATATGACCATGTGTTCACCTCAGTAGATCTCAGACTGCATTTAAACCCCATTCACTGCCATTCACGTTGAAACAGGGTATAGAAACACTATAGGGCATTTGAAAGTTGCTAGGTATAGTTCAGGGGTTCCCAAACCTTTCAGCCCGTGACCCCCAAAATAATGGTGCCAGAGACTGGGGACCCCCATCAACCCTGGAGGTGGCATATAACGTTTAGCCACGCACACACAATATTAGGCCTACGCAAACACAGGCATCCATACAACACAAACAACAGCCTAACATTCATACTATTATTTTAAAATAATTTTTAAAAGAACATAAGAACACATATACAATAATGGGTTAAATATGAAATTCTTAACTTAAAAAAAAAAAGTTTTTTGGAAGGAATCTCACGACCCCCCTCCTCTGGATCCCAACCCCCACTTTGGGGACAACTGGTATAGATAATTCACCCTTCCAAAGAGATTATCTGCGTTTATTTGGTCAAAAATCGCTGGGCGAGAGAGAGGAGCCGGGAGCCGTTGAGATGAAAGTAATTACGCCTGAAAAAATAGTTCCTTACAAGTGCTGCCTTCCTAACTGGAATATTAGCCCGAAGACGGATTTTCACACAGCAGGTCTCTTTAACCAATGTTGTCACACATTTTCAGCAACTTTCTGTAACATTTACTGAACATGGACAAAATGCAAACAAACACCATATCTCCTTAATAAAGCTATTTTGGGAACAATGGGCAGTTTATGTGACCTATGTGACCAATGTTGACAAAGGACAATGATATGTAATTAACTGGTACAGTCCTTTCAATAAAACATGCAGTATAAATAGAAACAGTGCAAAGTAAAAGAAACTACATGTGAAAAATGACAATAATAGGCTAGAACTGAAATGTAAGGTTAATCTTAATGTTGGTCATTTTTGAAGTTAGTCTCAGGAGTCGATATGTGTAACTACTGTCTCAGTGACAAACAATCATCATTATTAGTATGTTATATAAATCTATCCAAATATTGGTAGAAAGGGAGGTGAGGGGATAAAAAGGGAAATATGTCTTAAATCACGGCCTCCATGACAGTTAGAGGGAATTTGTATCTGTGCCGCAGCTTTAAATCTGCCATCCAGAGCGATGTAGGGCAAGAAAAATATCCCGTAGGACCCGTCTGTGTCTTCGTACAGAGACGTTTGCTTTTCTTTCAGAGGGTCTCGAGCCCCCTTACAACTGATAAGACGACTGCATTCCTGGTGAGCCCGTGGGCCGGCCCTGCATGTGACCCCACTTGACAATGTCCAGTCACGAGAGGCTCCAGTGCCCATACACAACCCAGCAGAGACCCCTCTGCAGCTCCACTCATCTGGCTTCCCATCTCCCTCCACCAAACACTCACCCACACTGAGAGAGCAGAGATAAGGAGCAGGAGAGGCGGCAGGGTGTTCTCTGACTGTACACCACACCGGGCCTCTCTGATAGCTGCATTTTTGGAGCTACCTTTGAGTAATGTCGGACTCTTGTTGTGGATTAGTTTTTGTGTGAATATGTAAAGAGCTGTAAAATGACATCTGAGACAATTCTCTGTGTTTTGTCTGGAATACTTGATAAGCAAGAAGAAATGTTTTGAGACTCTGTCAAAATATGAATGGAATAAGAATAAGCAAGTTTGTTTAAAGTCCTGGAGTCAGGTTTTCTCTTCTTTTCTTTCTATTTTTCAACATTAACATGTTATATTGTTGTTAGTCAAACCTACAAATTTGCTTCAGAAAATTTTGGGACAATATATATTATGATGGCATTTTTGTTACTACACCTTAGAGATCACTTGTCAACCAGAAAAAATGAGGTGACAGAGTGTCTGTGGCTCTCTTGTCTGTGGTCAGTTTTTTTGAGTATTAATTCTAGATTGACTATTTAACATTAAAATAAATCTGTTTAGCGATCATCTGAAGATTTTCCAAATAAAGAAAAAACAGATTCGGGTTGACTGGAACAGCAAATGTTAAAACTTAAATAATGTGTGTGTGTTATATAGGACTAAACATAAAAATAACCGTGTTTATATTAAACTTCACTCATTACTTGCTCAGCACGCATTGATTTTGCAATTTTTTTCTCTCTTTTAGACGAGTCCTGCTGTACATCACAGCCTGTAGACAGTTGCTGATAGCAACAAACAGCAGCAAGTCTGAATCCGAAGATTCCTGACAACAGCTTTTCATCAACTTCAAACTTTTTAGCAAGGATGCCAAGTATGACACACATCAGGCTTGTCTGCAAAAAATAGATCCCGTGGTGAAGTTGGAGAGTTGGCTTTAACTTCTTTTTTTTAAATCTACTTTCTTTGAATTCTCTCAAATTTTCTGCTGTGATCACTTTTAAAATCCATGGTTGTAAAGATTAAGAAATATTGAATAGTGGCAAATGATCAGAGATTATTATTGCAGATTTAAACCTACAGTATGTTACATTTCCAGCTAAAATATCTAAAGAAGACTGTATCTTTCGTAAATACTTAGTGACTTGTGTAAGTACAATTCAAATCCTTTTAACAATGTTTAAACCCACAAAAATCTGTTATTTAAGTGTATTTCATGTTGTCACTCATTGATAACTTCCAAAGTAACATGTCAGACAGTCATGAAGGAAGTTGACAATGTTGTCAAACATCTGTGATTTTCATTGTTTCAGCTTTGAGACCTTTGATTGACAGCAAGAAAACGAACTGAAGCTGTGGGAACTGAAGCCCCCTTTTTTGGACACCATCCCTTTACATATAAGTCTTATTTTTTCCTTCAAGCACTATGAATTAAAAGGGGAGAACTTGAGATGAAAATATGAGCACATTGTCTCGGGAACAGTAACAACAAAAACCCTCGAGCCATGAGTCCAGTTGGCCATCGCAGCGTTTTCAGGTTAACAGAGGAGAGAAATCAAGTTACTTAGTCGCGTTGTAAACCCCAGATTAACTTGGTCTTATTCAGCATGAATTGGCTTACACAAGCCGAGGCGGCGGAGCTGAGAGTGACTTAGTGAGGCTTACACCAGCTCGTTCAGTGTCTGGGATGGGATGGAAAGTCTCCTGTGGGAAGAGAGAGAACAGCAGAACAATATTTAAGCCGGCCATTTCAGGAAGCCATGGGATCAAAGAAATTAAATCTTGGTTCTTTCATTTGTACAATCGGAAAAAAAAAAAATCTTATAAACCCCCTGCAGAAATGTTGACATCCAATATGAAAAATGAACCAAGGAAGGAAGTAGACAAATGTAATACCTTAATGTTTCTGTTTAATGAAACATGAACAAATAACAGGAATTATCAATAAAGCTCAAGGAAGACAAAGAGCTTTAAAGGGATGGTACACGTCAAAATCAAAAATACATATTTTTCCTCTTCGGTGTGGTGCCGTTTATACATATGGACTGTTTTGGTGTGAGTTACTGAGTATTATTGACTGTAAAGATTTCTGTTTCCTCTTAAAAATATCTACATAAATCCAGTCAAGAAATCATAACCTACCATAAAAATTAGGTGTATCAGATGCACTTTCAGTACCTTTATTTTTCTCCAAAAAGTGGGGTGTGTTATATATCAGGGGACTGCCCATTATTCTGACCAATTAATCATCCGACAAGTGCCCATTGGTCCGACAGTGCGTTATTCCAACAGTGCAAAACCCATTGCTCCCCATTCCCCAACAGTCCAACAATACACTCACCAGTCTCACCCACAGCCGTCTTATTTCATTTCATTGTTTATTTTCATTTTGTTAATCATGTTTTTGTAGGTTTTAAATTGTTTATTCGTGTTATATCTGTTTTGTAATTGTGTGTCACAGTGGATGTCACTATCTTGCTGGCTGCAAAACAAATCTACCAATGGATACGAATAAAGTAACCTGAGCCTGAATCTGATTTATTTAGGCTATAGCCTATGGTTTGGTTCGTAATTTTATTTTATGTTCCCTGCTTAATTTATTTTGTACCATTAGAGTCTATAATTTTTGTATTTTCCTTGTACCCCATGGTTAAGGTTAGGAAAAAATTGCAGGAATAGGATGTAACATGCCGGATGTTTAATGTGGCGGGTACAGACAAGGCAGCAGTCAACTCTCCCCGAGGGCTTCCACACAGCGAGTATGGTCCAGGCACGGACGGGTCAGGGTGGGACATTTCAATTCTGGTGCCAGAATTGAAGGCAAAGGCCATGCAAACCGACTCTGAGCCAGAATGGGGCTAAGACCGGCGAGCGTATTGTCAGACCAATGGGATGTCGGACCAGTG
>JAQFJB010000025.1:20758533-20770787 GCA_029874875.1 Naso minor
TTTTTAACCCACAAAGAGAGAGAAAAAAAACTTGAGCAATGTCTTTTTCTCCTTTCATTACAACCACTTCCTGTTCCTTTGTGTACTGCTGGTGGACGACTGGCATTCTTGCTGCTGCCACCTAGTGACCTGGAGTGTGTGCAACATTTTTTCTTTGCACAGTAAGATTTAAATATGCTGTATGGTACAACACAATAATAACAATTTGATGATGATCTTATAAATGGAGCGATAAGATTTGGCTACCTTCAAGAGCCATAATTCACTTTAAAATTGTTTTCACGTTTTGCAGTAGTCGTGTGTCTTGTTCAGTACAAAAACACTGGACCCATTTCTTGCAATTTATCAAAAGATATTTGCAGATGGGGCACCTGGCGGCTCAGTTTTGTAGAGCATGAGCCCGATATACAGAGGCTGTGTCCTTGTCGCAGAGGCCACGGGTTCGATTCCACCCTGTGGCCCTTTGCTGCATGTTGTTCCTCCTCTCTCTCTCCTGTTTCCTGTCTACTCTTCAGCTGTCCTGTCTATAAAATAAAGGCAAAAAAGCCCAAAAAAATATCTTTAAAAAAAAAAAGATATTTGGATATGGAAACTGGAAAGCTGACTGTTCCTTGCCAACGGTTATAACAGCCTATTAATCACCTGGCTGCAGCTCAGAGATTGACTACCCTCGAAGTCAACAACAGCAAACACCTGAGCAATTTTTTGATACCTAGTGGAACATTTTAACGAAGCTGTTTTTCACATTAGTGGATCGGTGCCGATTTCCACTAAATTCCCTGGGCAAAGGGTTACAGCATGATGACAAGAAATTCACTATTTCCTTTAATCTTGGTTGTTTTTCAAAAGATGTTTTGACCACATTTTTTAAAATATTACAGTGGAAGTAAGATGCAATTCAAAAGGCACCAGTTTTCAAACCAATTGCAGTTGAGTAAAATCTCTGTGTTGACATGATGTCTTAGCTGCTATATTGTCAGTCTCAATGAAACCTCTGCAGCAGCTGTCCAACCAGAAATTATTGCTATTAGCGCAACCTAGTGGTGACTCAGTCAATACGATCAATGCTAATAGATAGAAGGAAAGGTAGAAATCTATGGCAGTGCAGCACAAATCTGCACCTGGACCCATTACAGGACTTAGTGTCTGACTGGTCACTGTCTGCTCTGTACAGTCCAGCATTATGAACATTATTGACATTAATTTAGAGGAGAAGTGAAAAAAAAGTGATATTAACTCATAATTTTAAAATTAAATATGACTTGTTAACCATGTGTCAGACACTGTATTCATTCCACACACTAAACGTGGAGTTACTTTACCAGTTTGACAACCAGGCAGAATCCAATTTTAGACATTATTAATGATGTTTGCAGATGTGCAAATGTAAAGCACCTCACTCAGTGGAGCCGATGAGCAGTGAATATTGAAACTACATTTATCATGAAGTGTTAAGGTGTTGGTGTCTTATTGGTAAATTGCATTTAGGGTGCTGTCTTTTTTTAATTAGATACATATATTTGCTGTTTGTTTGTCTCTCTGTCATCTGTCATTAATCAGTCAAAACACTGAATAATTTTCTTAATTGATCCAACAGTGCAGTCTCAGATTTTCAAGCAGGCTGTTGCTGCGGGGGCTGCGTGGCTGCCGCAGCAACATCCTATTAGTTTGACTTTATTCTCATTCCCATCAGGTCTTTTGCCTGCGAATGAGTATGAGAGGGAGGCCAAGAGGTCACTGGTGACTAATTTTCTGAGCACTTACAGATTGTGTAAGTAATGGAGCACTTATTGCATTCGCTCCCCCATCACTCCAAACAAGGCCCGAAAAAATCCATACAAATTCCCAAACGCAAGGTAGCGCTTGGGGAAGGGAGAAGTGGCCCATCTTTAAGACATAGCTAGCAACGTGGAATAGATCTAATGTGCAATTTAAAATCAATATATTTTCTTCTTTTTTTTTTTTTAATGCCTGGCCAACCTATGACAGCATCTTCTAAATATCAATAGGGCCTCTGTGTGTTTCAGACAGCTGATGTGAAGAGACACAGACCCGAGGTGCTTTGACCAAGGATTTCACACTGTCTATCCAGAGGAATCGGCTTCTCACTGCCTCTCTTTCAATTTTAATACGGTGCCGTACTTGACGCAGGAGGTTTAATAAAGTAGCATAGTGTCTGTCAAGCCAGGTGTAGCCTCAATCCTTTCATATTCTAAGTAAATCCCAAAGAAAGGTGTTGAGGATACCCACAGAAGAAGACAGGCAGGAAGACACTGAACCTAAGGAGGGTGGGCGTTTTTTTTTTTTGTTGTTTTTTTTTTTCTTATCTCTCTCTCTCATCTGCCCGAGGTGTATTCTATTTTTCCTACTGTGGATTTTAAAGTAGTGTTATCTCCAACAATGTAGCTTCTGTGCATTTCATGCTGGAATTTACTGGATTTTCAACAAGATGACCCGTGACTCTGTTTCCATTGTTTTACTGTGAAAACGCATCATATCATCTCTCATAGAATCAATTGGCAATGTCTTCAGCTTGCGTCGGATTATAATCAAATATTTACTGTCAAATTCAATGCAGACAACATCTGTAAAGTTTTTCACGTCTTTACAAATCCTTAACATCCTCTCTCCCTTATTATATTTGGCTCTCTAGCTTTTAGCAGCAGAAGAGGAAAGAAAACATCCATCAAAGAAAAATATCTTGAAATACAGAAACATTTTCTCTCATTTAAATCATTCAAGTTGGACCAAAACTTTTTGGGAGGTGATCGGTGGATGTTTATATTTTCGTTTCAGATTCATCCAGTCAGGTCTTTAAACATTTGATATTTCAAAGAGGTTATTATTGATTCTAACTTTCCCATGTCTTGTTTTTGTTCATTTCTTTCCATCTGGATTCCATGGACAGGATTCCTGTGATAAGGCTGTCAGGAGCGGAGACACAGAGAGGAAGAAAGGTGGTGGAGATTCTTTATAAGACTGAAGCATGAAGAAGGAAGAAAGGAAAAAACAAGTCTCAGCTTATCAAAATCCTTTCTGCACAAAAGCAGAAATCCAAACTCACTTCTTTGCAGGAGTAATATACCTGTAATTTCTGATACATCATCACATTATCATCACTGGCTGGGGTTTTCTGAAATATAAATTTTGTAAGCAGTTTTAAGTCTTTACTTGTGCATAACAAATTCCTGCACATAATCTTAAGTGATTTTACTCTAAGTAACAATTTCCAAAAAAAAGGCATTTTCCTCACTTTCCTCCCTGATGCTTTACACACTAAACTTTTCCTCAAGTAGTTGGGCAAAAAAAAGGTATTCATCAATGGTTAAAAATAAAAACTATCAGTTTAAAGACCTTTACACACTGGATTTTTTTTTTTGTGAATAATTCACACAGGAAAAAAAACTGAACTGCTGGGTATTTTCACACAGAATGCGAATACCACGCTGTGAAAAGCAGTTCTTTTATTTTTCGGTTCGATGTCGATTTCTCCGAGCTTTCCCACTACAAACAAACACATCAACCAATCACGACAAACACCACGTCTGTATCGCACAACAAAGGCATAAACAAAAATAGTTCATTACCTATGTCTCTCTTGTTGTTTGACAAACGACACGCAAACTATAAAGACAACAATCCGAAAGACGACATGGCAGAGTATCACCGATCATTTGGACTATGGAAATCGTACCTTACGTAATGTACTTTTGTTTGAGGTAACATGAGCTAACGTATGCTAACGTTTTGGGGGTTCTGTTAACTTTACACATGGCTAACAGCTGCCCGCTGCTAATGCCTGTGACATGTGGTGTCAAATTTTCACTTAATAATTTATGTTGGATGGCTGTTAATTTCTATGTTTTAATTCTGTGTTTGCTACATGTGAGTCAATTTTTCACATTTTTGAGAGAGCTGTCAAAATTCTCTCGCAAACTCGTTATTCCGTGTTTCTGTCACAAATCTGTATTGCTGCTGGTGTGAAGAGTTTTGATCCGAACAGTTCACATCCGAACAATTCGCATTTCGGTGTGTAAGGTCTCAGTCTTTCAGTTTTTAACCACTTCTTGATGTGATTTTACTGAGTGCACCAGAATAAGAACCTACACCTCAATCTGTTCTTGTAGACCTACAGCATGTTAATCTGCAGTGGGATATCATTTTGCTGCATCAGACACGGAGCTGTTTTATTAATAGCCTGCTTCAGCCAAGGTCAGGGGGAGCAGTAATTGTGACCCCTGGGTGACCCTGGCTGCTCTGGCCTGGGACTCTCTGACTGACGGCTACCATGACTGCAAATATTGATCGGCGCTCTTGTTGGAACAGGGCATTTAAGTGCAGTATGGACACCAGATATCATGTCCAAAAAGGTGCAAATTTCAGGTCTTTGACATTTGATTTCTTGCTTTCATCTTGTCAAACCCATGCACAGCAGCGAAAATACCCGAAACAGCCTGAAAAACATCTAAATCTTTGCATCTATACACATTTTTTTCTATACATCTCAATATTCTTCAAAACTTCTTATTTATTTGTATCAAATCACGTTCAAATTATAACAGAGCAGGATATCAGTGTGTGCTCTGCTCATGTTAGCGTGACAATGTTTGGCCCCCGGCCACCAACATGTTTTATTTAATAATGTGGGAATTTTCTACTGTTTTGCTTTCATTACAGTCGAGGAGGCTAAAGCTGAAAACAGAAACAGAAAGCCAGTCACTTTAAAGCCTGAACTTTACCGCCCAACAACTGTCAGATGCAATATGAGCATCTGGATTCAAAAAGGGTGGGTTTTTTAACAGGATGTCTGCTTAATGCAGCTGTATTCTGACTTTTTTTTTTTTTTTTGAGGGCTCTCTTTCTTGTATTTCTCTACAGTGTTACCAGTGACCACCCATTACAAAATGGGACCATGCTCGCTCTGGGGTCCAGAGATTTGGGCCGCAGAGGAACTAAAGCCAAAAGCCGCAGGGGAGTATTTCCACAGCGGGGATGAAAAGTATGGCTTAGGTTTGGGAGTCACAGGGACACAAGGAAAAGGGGAAGAGGGAGGGAAGGGTAAGGAGGGGATATTTATTTCTGTTCTCCTGCTCCTGGGCCAGTCCCAGGCACATGTATCAAGAAGACCACCGTGTTTGAGATGAGCACATATGCCGACTCACAGCAAAATGATGGACACAAGAGGCCTGAGTGATTTCGGCAAGTTGGTGAAATGGCAACATTTTTTAAAAAGAGAGAAATATATGTAAACTTACAAATAATTCTGAGTGCAGCAATGACACTTTGATTTGTTGCCTGAACAGCTGACAACAGGAGTGGACATTACTGGGTAAACTGTATTTTCCAGGACTGTAAAACAACTATTTTCCATTCAATTTAACTGATTTTTATCCTGTAATCTAGTATTGGTGCAACCCAAATACAGTAAAGCAACACTACAATAGGCAAAGAGGTCAAATGTGTTTAGGTTTAACAAAGTTATTATACAAAAGCCACACTGAAGATCAGTTTTCCCCAGAATCTCATACCTCAATATCTTTGTGGTATCTTTTTTTTACTTGGATAATTCCAGAAATCTGCAATGAAAAGTGTCCTTATGAGTAAAATTTAGGCCTAAATAAAAGACATGATCCATGAAATCCCTATTTTTTTCTTATTGAAATATATCAAAAATACCAATTGATGTTGACATTGTAACAAAGCCGAATTTCATGCCTGACAATTTTTCCATCAAAGTATGAACCAGCAAGCAGCAAAGCAGCGCACCGCCGAGACATCCGCTGGCGCGTGATGCATCCTGGGAGGGGCTGGTGCCGGAGCCACACTGCTGTTCCTGCCTCAGTGACGAAAAGATCAACATTTGTCTCACGGTAGCGGATCACTGAGAAATTGAGTGGATTTCATCTTGGAGTCAGATTTCGTCGTCTTGCTCAAAAGGCTGGATCCCAAAGCAGATGTGCCTCGGAGGCAGCGGGCCATCAGGTTGAAGGGTGCAGGCCGGGCTGGGAGCTGGTGTGAGGGTTAAATTTAGAGTTTGGAGGTCAGATGAAGGTCAGGGTTACGGTCAGGTTAGGGTCACGGTGAGGTCAAAGTATCTCGTCCCCTCAGGACAGCATTTAAGTGGTAACTGTTTACCTCTGTGTCCAGTCAGAGAGATATCATCAAACATTCTGCAACTATGAGGAATCTGCAAAGACTATGCAGCAATGAAATAACAGCAAAGATGATCAGTCAGTGAACTGATCAGTTGATCAACATAAATTAATTTGCAACTATTCAGAAAATCTTTAATAATGTCTGTAAGTTTTTGAGAAAATTTTTTAAACACTAGCTGGTTCCAGCCTCGAAAAAATACAAGGGTTTTGATGTGTTTTTTCTCTGATAAATCATAGCAAATTAAATGTCTTTGGGTTTTGAAATGTTGCTTTGATTAAAAAAAGCATGGGAAAACTTTTTGTACTTTTTACTAAATTCTTGTTGACAAAATGATAAACAATTAATTGAGAAATTGCTAAATTACTCATTAATGTACTTTTAGCCTAATTTAAGACATACATATTTATAATTATAATAATTATTATTATTATGGTTGTTGTTGTTGTAAATATTGGTTCTCTCATGCTAGTATTAACAAACTTCTCAAAATTTTCAGGCTTAAGAGGAAACTTATTTACCCCCAATATGATTTATTTAAAATGCCAAGAGAAATATTATTGATGTTTCTATGGTATCTAGCGCCAGTTGTTGCTGATGTCACCCTTGGCTTTCGCCACCATGTCTGGTGCTCCCATGGTCTCAGAAGCTGCGGCATGCTGGGAAACCTTACACCGTTGGGGAGGGGGGCATGGGATGAGTCTGTGCTCATGTGTCATGCTGGGGGGCACAGACAGCGCGTCTTATCACGCAGCTTCCCTGCCATGCCCCCCCCCACTACCACAGGACAGCTAGCAAAACCAAAATTATACTTCCCAGAGATGAGGCAAAGATGGCGAAAGCTGCTGCAGTCAGACTGAGAGATAGTCCAAAACACTGCTGGGCATGTGGGAACGGTTCAACATTGCGACAGTAAATACTGTTTATCATGTTTCAAATGTGTCTTTTCCAGCCAAATCCATTTAGCGCCTCCATCAGTAGGAAGACCAACAACATTATACGATATATTAAGGCAAAAATGTTGATATCTAGTGAATTTTAAGTGAAACACGAGATATAAGATGAATAAGTAACAATCGAAGAAAGCTGCTGTTTGCTGAAATGTAAACTGGCTTGTAAAAGGTTAAGGAACTGCCTCAGGCTGCAGCATTCAAGGATGCAAAGACAGGACGACTGTATTCCACCAATTCATTATCTTCTTCTCATACCATCTCTCTATTGTATTCGGAAATCCAACCAGGGGCGTTCTCAGGCTTTGGAGGCTTAAGATCTCATAAAATCAACTGTCACCTGCTTAGTTATTGGGTGCTTACAAATAACCAAGATGCATAACTTGAGAAAGCACCAGTCTCCTAAAACCCTTTCCAGCAGGAAGAAAATAAGCTCCTTTCAATGCATTATTAATATTTTGCCTAAACTCAGTCTGGACCGAACAGCTAACTGGATTAGCCAAAGGAATTTAATATAAAATTCATGCCTCCTCTCTCTTCACTCTCACAGATATATTCAGTCTGTTGTTAGTTAGAAAGCCGCGGCATTCCTATGCGCACTGACAGACTCGACATGTGACTGCGAGGGTGGGAGCAGAAAAGTGTGTGGCCCCTCTCACTGCCATGTGGTGCCTTTTAAAATGATATTTTCTGAAGATAATGACTTACACAGGCTTATAGGTATAAATGGACAGTCTCTGGTGTTAATTTCATTGGCTGAGTGGGCCCCATAAAAAGGTCATTATGCCTGGTTTGTGTTTAACTCGTGTTTAATTCCAGGCAGCGTGAGGAGGGAAGCTGTATTGATTAAATGACAGCTTAAGAACTAGTTGTTTAATAAATAGGCCCTGTGTATCGGACTGGAGAGGAGCAAGGAGCAGCACAAAAAAGATGGCCTGCAATAAGTGTCTGAGCTGACACTGTGTGCAGGGGGACAAAATGGAGGCTGGGACACTTCAGGCTGATGTTAACAAGCAAATTAGCCACAGCAGGGAGCCACGGCCCAATCAATAGCCACAATAAAAAAGTTGGTGCTGACCACATAGTGTCTGCAATGTAAACTGCCCGGCCCCCTGTCCCCAAGGCCAGGCCAACAATAACCTACAACTGAGCGAGACACAAAAGGTATCGACACGGAGAGCGCTTCAATTTCCCCAGACGGCGGGGCCCTGTCACATCAAACTGGCTATTAGTCACAAATTCTGCCTGCCACCGATCCATCCCCCCATTCTCTGGGGGGACCTTGTCAACTTGAAAGTTGTGCCGCTGGCAAAAGGACATCTGGTTCCACTGTAGTGTGTGTTGAATACAAGAGGCCAGGAGCTGCCTGTCTGATAAAGGAGAACAAACAGGGCCACTTTAGACTTGTCAAGCCTTGTTAGAAGGAGCAAATGACAAAAGGAGGGAAGACATTAAGAGTGAGAGGATGTTTTTATGGCTCTCTGGTAAAACAGCACATAAGGGGCTGTGTAGTTATGAGGATATTGAGCTGATGTAGATGCAATAAAACTATGCGACATAAAATAAAAGAGTCCATTCATTTCTTTTAAAAGCAAAAAATACGACCACTTGGAAATCTCATGTCCTAATTATCTTAATACATCTAGAATTACTTATTTGACTGATTATGTATTATGTAAGATATTTCATCATGTACCCACGCGTTCATGTTTCCTCTTAGATCGAAAATGCGTGACCAATCGCTAATCTGCTAATAAGTTATTCCTACTCTTCCTCACATCAGTCCATCCCATGCCTGCAGTCCTTCTGAGGGTGATGCGTGCTTCCTCGCTACTCGTCTGGTCCTCCTCAAAGTGTTCAATCCGACATGGCTGTCAGTGGCGTGCGTGTAGCCTTGTAAATTTCAATCAGCGTCTCATAGCAGGGTGCCAAGGTTCGACTTTATCTCCCTCCACACTGAACAGGTGGCAACAGCCCGGCCATCACTCAGCGCTGCCTGAGAGATCTGTCACCCCCGTCATTACTGCTCTATTAATTGCCCCTGGTGTTCATGACGAGATGCTTGTGTGCCCCGGTTAATGTTTAATGTGGCAACGCCTCAAATCAATGCGTGTTTAAAAAAGACAAGGCGTGCTGGATTGTGCCACAGAAGGAAGTGTCACATCTCAGCAGCTGAAGAAGGCGGGATATATTATTTGGCTAATTGACTCAGACAGGGGAGTAAATTAGAAACCTTTCTGCTGAGCTGTTTAAACTATCATTAATGTTAATTGTAGGAGAAGGAGGGCAGATGCTTAGTCTTTGCTTGACCCTTGAAATCCCTTGAAGATTGTAATGGGACGAGCTAGAAACAAATAACGTGTGGACTTTAACAAGCCTTTTCTTGGCTTTTTCACCCCTAAAACTTGTATTTTTAAAATGCTTTGAAAATACGCCTTTACACAAACTGTTAACAGAGGCTCATTTAATTAGATCCCATCATCCCACAGAACATGCACACGATACAAAGCGGGATATTTTAAAGGAGATTTATGATTGTATTGCATTTGCTTCTTGATGGAGGTGGTATCATCTGGGAATGGATCTGGAATACAGATGAGATGTGATGGCTCAAAATAAAAAAAAAAAGAAAAAAGAGGAGATCAATTTTAGAGGCAAGGGTTTGGCACATTTAATGAATTCATGTTCCTTCTCCCTCTCTCTATCTTTTCCCTCACTCATGCTCTGCAAGGATGAAAAAGATGAAAAGAAAAAGCCTCACATAGTGACCGTTGGGGAGGTGCTCCGCGGGCAATCAATCACCAATCAGTCATTGAAAGTGCTTGTCCTGCTGTTGGAGGATGTTCTTCATTACAACCAGACTTTCAATGTGGCAAAGGATGTGCGGTTGAAGGTGTGGAAGTGTATGTGCGTGTGTGCGTAATTATTCATGGCCTTTTACTTCTGCCGCTCTTGAAGGAACAAGTTTAAACCTGCCATGTGATTGTTAGCGCTCACAGGTCATCATGATATCATCAAATCTCTATTTCTGCCCCTATCATACACATGTGCGCGCACACACACACACACACACACACATCCTCATGAATTTGAAGTCCTCTGTGGACCCAGTGGGCTTTGGATGATCCCCGAGGTTGATATTAGCTCCCACGATAGGCATCAGAGAATAACCCAGCTTAGACAGTGTTTAGATTCGCCAACCTTAACTTCTTTAAAAGCCACAATAAGCACATTCGACCTCGAGTATTTGGGAATTAACTTAAAACATGTTTGCAGTGTGATATTGCTTCTGAAACACAACTGGAGTCATATTAAGGATAGTTTTTGCAGAGTGCATGAGTTAAAACAAGTGTCACTGTAAAAAGAAGGGACTGAAATTCTACTAATGATCATATACTGTAAAGAGGATCTCCATAATTGTCCCAAGCAGCAAAGAATACATTAATTTAAAATAAAAACAACCTAAAGATTGATGTTTTAAACAAAGTAACAACCGCTAGATGACAAATTCCCACTGCAGCAACAGACGATATAGAGAAAAGAAATATTCAGCCAGATCCCACCGCAGATATCCCACAACTTATTAGATGCGTTGCTGGAATACCCTATTAGGAATGAAGAAGGGAGGTAGAAGGGAAAGGGGGCTTTACTTTAAATTGAGGAAGTGCCAACGCACATTTATTGGCTCTAATGTGGTACAGGCGACCCCCGTCACAATATCGGAGCTTTGTGGGCCGGTGCTGCCACAGTGAGAGAACATAATAACCTTTTTAAGGGTGCAGCGCGCCGCCGACTCACAGAATAAAGACTTCACAGTCAGCGCCTGGCGAGAAAACGGAGGGCCTCGCCCCAGATGAACATAATCTTTTGTTATTATGCTGTTAATACATTTTCTTTCCACACGCTGATCTCAAACAAACGCACCCCCAGTGTCCCACAACCATTGGCTGAAAAAGGATTTATTTCTATGTTCACCTAACCTTGTGAACAGATCTGCAAAGTCCCCCTATATTACAGGAATAATGTTAATTTTTCCATATACAGTTATTCCTGTCACTGTTATTTACAGATATAAAGTCAACAGAAATCAACCACTTTGTGTGTCATGCTGGAAAAGTAAAGTGTCAGAGACACCTCCCACAACAAAATCACTGCCATCTCCCACAATCCTTTTCACCCAGGGTGCTGACACCGAGTGGTTTGGTGTCGCTGGGATGTGAAGCAGCCAATCGACCAGGCCATTGATTAACAGATTGGAATTATTAACTGGGGGATCATCCATCCCACGTTGCCCATGTCATTTCCATTACTGCATTTCCATTACGCCTCATTTCAGAGACAAGGCACGGAAGAGGAGACGGGCCAGGCACAAAACCTCCTCCTCATTAGCATTCTAATTAAGAGGCCATCAGATAATGATCAATCAAAGCAATCAGCAGGCAGACAAGCAGCAGCATGCAGATGGAGACGAGGTGCACAAACATGCACACACAAACACGCAGTCAGACACAAATAAATTGTTTCTTCTTCAGTGATTTGGGGGAATGAAAAACATCTGGTACAATGTTCTTTGTTATTCTATCTCTCAGTGTGATGCATGTGTACTGCACTGCACATATTGTTCATCATATATCACAGTATTGAATCAAATACATGGACTAAAAATAACATCACAGCTAAGAGTAGGGCCCCGCAGATATGTGAGTTTTGGAGCCAATGCTACCAATATAAAGGAGCGAGAAAATTCTGATATCCGATGTATCGGCCGTGTTAATATTGGCTGAATGTGGTTATCAAAAACTTGTGACAATGAAGTGTGAAGTAGGCATGACATCTTACATTTTAACAAACTTTATTCCAAACATCAGTGCTCTGAGCAGTCAACATTAAATTTTTAGTTATTAAATAACAGACCGTTCTCTGCAGGGCAAACTATGCTGTTACACCATTTTAAATTCCTAGCTTCAGCATTTTTTCCGTATTCAAAACAGTTTTATTATTGGCTGATACTGGACAACACATACGCCAATAGAAATATTCAAATATCTGCGTTGGGCCGATATCAGTCGATATTATTGGCAAACTGATATGTTGGCTAGACCTGACCAGACACTAAAAATGCGTTAAAGTTGAATTCTGAACCTTAAAAAT
>JAQFJB010000025.1:20929932-20945803 GCA_029874875.1 Naso minor
GTAATAATTGTAGATTATTAATACTCTTTTTAGGAAGACCAGAGAGCAGGGCATTACAATAATCTAAACGACTAGAGGTAAAAGCATGCATCAGCACCTCCGTGCTGGCCTGAGAGAGCCGAAAAGGAAAACAATTAGAAAGTTTAACCAGATATACTAGTTATTAAAAAATTGAAGATAACTTTCTGTCTGCATTTACAGTAATTATACTGGCCTAAAGTGAACACTTTTCAATGTTAGCATTTAAATGTGTAATGCAGGAAATACAGCTGTCCCTGTCAGTGAAGTTGTTTTAAATATTTCAGCACCGTGTGCGCCAACAGCTCTGGTTTTATGGTTCATTTGGCCGCTATTTTCTCCATATTTGAGAGCAACTTGAATAGCAGCCAGTGATTTATATATAAACCAATGGTAATGCTATTTTCCTTCACCCTGTTCCCGTCTCTGGTCTTCAATCACCCCCCCTTTTCTTTAACAATCCAACTTCCTCTGTCATACCTGCAGGTGACACACTCTTCATCGTTCTGAGGAAACAGAAGCTAATCTTCCTCCACTGGTATCATCACATTACCGTGCTGCTCTACTCCTGGTACTCCTACAAAGACATGGTAGCTGGCGGCGGATGGTTCATGACCATGAACTACTTGGTCCACGCTGTCATGTACTCTTACTACGCCCTGCGGGCGGCTGGCTTCAAGCTGTCACGCAAGTTCGCCATGTTTATCACACTGACCCAAATCACCCAGATGCTGATGGGCTGTGTGGTCAACTACTTGGTGTACTCGTGGATGCAGCAGGGCCAGGAGTGTCCATCCCACATGCAGAACATTGTGTGGTCTTCCCTCATGTACCTCAGCTACTTTGTGCTCTTTGTCCAGTTCTTCATCGAGGCCTACTTTGGCAAGTCCAAATCATCAGCCATGGCTGTCACCAAGAAGAGCGAGTAAACACATGCCATAAGAACGGGAGGAAAAAGGGAGCTGGAAATGTAGAGCAGGGTCTAGTGACTTGAGAGAATCTGTCAGGGTTTGGTAAGGGTTGTTGGTGGTTGTTGGCAAGGTGGCTGGGGAGGTAGGGGGTAGGATGGGATGTGGGTGTGGGAGGGTCAAGTGAATGGCTGGTGTTTGTGCTTGAGCATTACTATTAATGTGCAGATCTAAAAAGCCCCAATGGAGGTGACGTCTCCTTGAGGAATGCTGAAGAAGCAATGCTGCCATGATCAGAAGCCATCACAAGTCCGCCTGTTGTTTAAAAAGCCCCCTTTTGAATTTACAAAGAATAATTTTTAAAACGTACAATATAACAAAAGGACAAAATCTCCAGATTAAAACCAATACATCTGCCATAAGCATATGTTTACTGGATATTTAAAAAGAATATTAATCTGTACATATGAAGATGGATGGAGTGGGCGTTTACGTAAGCCATCTGAGTATGTTTTTGTCTGTCTGTTGTCAGTGTTTGTTGTTTTGTTTTTGACCTGTCAAAGAAAAAGTTCGAGACACTGGTGAGTGTGTGAGGCTGCTGAGTGCAGGTGGTTGACATGAACCAATGGGGTGACGGCACTGTATCTTCTGTGTCTTACACTGCAAAATGCGATATTTTCTCAGGTCTTGCGTTATCTCTTTCTTAATATAATATGCATATCAAGACAAAATAGACATGTTCAACATCAGCACTGGTTTACAGTATGGCTACAATTCATCCAGTATGGCTGCATAGTTTAAAAACGTATGAATGAAGCTGACTGGACCGACTGACTCAGATGATCACACTGCTCCTAGGCATGGTGGGAAACAGATGCTGACAGTGCCCTGCTTCACCACTTGTCATGACCTTGCAGAAGTCGCCGACCACACTTGGATGATGACTTGCCTTTGATTTCCCCAATGCTTCTCTGTGTTTAAGGGTCCCTACCAGTGAAGAAAACTTGTATGTTGGACACTGAAGGCTAAAATGGAGAACATATTTATGTTTAGCAGAAGAAAAAAACAAACATGCAAATGTAAAATCTGCTCTATTGACTTTAAAAACTAGTATGTATCCTTAATGGTGTCTGTTGTGCTATTGTGCATTTGCACTGTATCAATGTCAAAAACAATTGTTGCTGAAAAACATAATGTATGAACAAAGTGCAAAAACCTGACATGTGCCTGTGGTGTTTATTTTTTGTTCCAGCTGCAACATCTTGTCATTGCACACATTTATTCCTTCTTGGTGTTTTAACTGCAAAGCCATTTGAAGAGCTAAATGCTAAATTTATAATCAGCAGTGTTTAGAAGGGCCAGAGGGAGACTATCACTTCCACGTATCTAGTTTATCTGTTCAGCCGTTTAAGTAGATCATATGCTTGTGTGCATGTCAAACTTGATTCAGGGGATTTTAAGTAGCAGTAATTCCAAACAGACTTGCTGTAAGGTCTTTAGCATACGACTATCAAGGATTCCACCTGAGTCATTAAAGTCAGTTTGCGTCAACACTGGATAAAATTGGCTGGAGGCAGGTATAAACGGCAAACACGACTTGAGTAATTTGGCTAACTGGCTCAACCAATTAACTATTCCACAGTTACTGCTGGACCTGCTTTCAGAATCAAAAGTATGTGCGTCCACTGTACCAGACGTCCCCCTAGAGGTGCAACTGTGCAACAAAGCCTAAGTGAATCTAACTGCAAAACAAACATCCTTGAGTTTGAGTAGTTTGTTTACTTTTTTTGTTTGAAATTACATTTTCGTGTTAAAGCACACATAAAATCAATCCGGCAAAATAAAGTCATGATGTAAATGTGTTAATGATACCACACAGTAAAAGACTAGAGGCAGAATTGTTCATTTACAGGGTTGACTTATGAAGAAAGTGGCATCCCAGCAAGAAAAAACACGTTTATTGGCAAAAGTCAACAATAAACATGGCTCCGGATGGTCATGTTATCACTGTATTTATACCAGATAGAAAAACATGGGCTACATGGTTAGTTAAGCCCAACCCAACTGATGCATTCACATCTGAAGTTTCTGCTTTAGACACTATAGGAGTAAAATGATTTTCTTTTGACTTGACATTGAAATTTTGATTTATGGGACAGTTTTCCAGCTCGACACATCTGCTGAATAATGCATCCACACTGCAACTGTATTTCTAGAGATTACTGAACCAAACGGCTTTATGGCCGATCTATGACCTATGGTAAAATATATTGGCAGCCAACATCAGTTCTCCCAAATAATTTTAATTTATTAAGCCATTGATCATCACGGACACCTTGAATCAAATTAAAATGTGTATAAAATGGTGTTATCAGCACGTGTTATTTGATAGAGTTTGACAGAAGTGATTTAAACCCCTTGGCAGTAATTTTCCAGCAACCTCAGGCGAAAACCAGTTGGTGCAACCGCGCAACATCGCGAACAATACCCAGGCAAGATGGCGGACGGATATCCCATGCGTTATGACGGAAGGCTACATTTAGAAACAACTTCGGTTTTCCTCGTAGTTTGGCAAATATAATGTTGTATGGCCTCGCTAATATCACTAAGGTCAATGTGTACTGACAAACTTTCCGTTAACGTCAGTGCGTTGGCGTTGAAATGCAGTTTTTAGTTAACTTTAACGTTACCGTTAATGTAAGCTAACGTTAGCGTTAGCTAAAGGACGCCTTTCCAACACCAGCACGTGAGAGCTACTCGGTTGTTGACAAACATTTACCAAAAACAAAACAAGCTTCAGCAACATGAGGTGAGTTCATGTTTAATGCTACTGCCAGATTTATTAATAAATATAAACTTTGAGTTAATAACATGAACTGTTAGGAGTTTGTAGGGTTAAGTTAAAATTATTGGCCCTGACACATTTGTGTCAGGCCTGTCCTTAAGTTAATACAATGTAGGCCGTGATGAAGCATGTAACGTTACTGTAGTTTAATTCAAACAGTATCAATAGACAATTGAAAAGGCATGTAACGTTATCATACTTTTATTTGAAAGCATAGGTGTGTCTTAATGACACAATGAGAGATGTTTTTATTTCACGTTTTACTCTAACGTTATGAGACAACATTCATGTTACTGTGAACATAGATATAAAAGAAATAACTGTATTTTGGAAGGCTTAAAAGTGGCCCGATGTGTCTGGACTGTTGCAGTATCACTCTGGTATCATGTAATAATAACAGCCTAATAATAATAATAATAATAATAATAATAATAATAGCCTAATAATAATATGAAATAAAATAAAGAAATAAATAAAGTTGCAAGCTATTTACTTTTAGAGACACATGTTGACATTTTTCTGAAGCAGATTTGTAAGTAGCATTTGCACAATTATTTATCAGTCGGCTGTGTCATTGCAGACTATCATGGATTTAATCTTAAGTAAGACATTTTTCTTGAAACTTTAAATTCATATAGTACCTATTCAGGTATTTTATTTGATCTTATTCCTATTAATGTATGTTTTCAAATGGGGTCAGTGAGAGGGACATGTTGTCAAAAATTGGTCTCTTACGGTCTGCAGTGACAGTTGTATGAATTTATTTTTTTAAATAAAAAGTTTGCTATTCATTCTTTTGTAGAAAGTCATAATAATATCTGGTCAAGGCAACAAAACGGTTGAAGCTGATGCATGTTATCTCATGCAGTATAGACCTTGTAACTAGGAGCGCAGTGGTTAATCTAATTCAGCAGGCACTGTTTTATTTGTGTACAGCGACATGCAGCAAGTTCACTCCTGTCACACATGACCTGTTAAAACGCCACCGTAGGCAGCTGTCTTTCTATATGAGAATATTAGAAGAGTTTGTCTCAAAAAAAAAAGATTCTTGCATATGAGTTCTTGACTAAACAATAACTTTTCTGACAATACACCTATTAAGGTTTTCTTAAGTTTGATCCTCTAGAAAGAGATTTTCCATGAACATTGTCGCCATCTACTGGAAGAAAGACAGACCAGCAGCCTCCAACATGAAAACAACCTGAGCAATACAAAAAACAAAATGTGCATGACAGATATATTATCCCAGTCATTTCTCACCGTTGACCTCTAGAGTGACCATGTTAACTGCAGGAGTGACTAATTAAACCGCCTTTTCTTAAATATTAGATAGTTCATGAAGCCAAGAACTTTACAGTGTGATAGCTTCTCTCCAGTACAAAGAGAAAATCAAATATTCATTCTGATGTGTTTAAGTCATTGCTATTTATGCATTTTAAATAAATTGTATATCTACTATTTTACCTGGGTAATAAAAAATTAACTCCCGGTAGGTCACAGTGCCTGACAGCATCATTAACCCATAAGACAGAGATTTTAAACGAGCATTTTAACCAAGAGTTTACTGTCCTATAATAGTATTACACTATTAAAAAAACTTGTTTGGCCTAACAAGCGTATGGTAAAAGATATGTTTTCTAAATAAATATATTTAGGCTAAAAAGTTACAACACACAAATGCACAAAGTGCATCCTCTTTTCTCCTGGATTTTTGAAACCCCTCCAAGCATTTTGTGAGTTGTTATTTTTTTATGTTGGGTAAGGAAACATTAACTGATGTACACTAAGTTGGGATTGTGCCACTCAAGGGAAAGCATATTTCAGACCTTAAATAAGTTTAGTTTAGTTAATTAGGTTCCCCATTATCTTAGGAAAGCTGCAGCTATTCTTCCCGGGGTCTGAATCCTGGATTCGTGGAATGTACCCGACTGTTCCCTCCAACTGCCCCTCAGGAGACAAAATTACCACGGGAGCTTACCGGTGTGGGAGTTTCCTTCCTGTGTGGTGCACCCATAGATTCTGGTTCAAGTGTCAATGTCCAGTACATGCATCAGACAACCCCCCTCTCTTTTGATTTTAAATCTGTCCAAATCCTTTCAAACTAGTGTTACTCTGTCCTGCTCGAGAGCTGCAGGGACCAAATTCTGACCTGAAGGATCAGAGCAAAGCCTTTGAGTGGGTAGCTAATTCCCCCTTTAGCCCTCATCAGCTGTCCTCCGAGCTGAGATGGAGATGAGAGTGATAAAGCAAAGCTAGTCCCATCTGGCAGAAAAAAATGCTAAATTAGCCAACAGTGAAAGAATAAAATGACTGTCATTACTTTTTAAAAAATGTTGTTGCTCTTCCAGTTCTTTATCATTTTAATGATAAAAATTGTTGCTTTTCCTTCAAATTAACTTACTTTTTTCTCTATATAACTTTAGTTCATTAGCTTTCAATGCACATTTGTTGCCTTTAACGCCTCCCCTTCCAATTTTATTTCAGTTTAGAAGTAATCAACATCTAAAGCCAAAACTGAAGCCAAAAATTATACTTAGCTATGTGTGGTAAATGACTTAAAGGGGAACATTTGGTGATGATTGGAGGAAGGTGATTAGGAAGCTACTCCTGACCCCTCTGTTTAAGCATTTTGAGATCTTTGTGTCAGGGAAAGAGATGGAGTAAGCTTTTAAGCTATATGTCCCCGTCCTCTGAATGGATCTAGAAGAGCATTACTGTATGTGATCGATGTATAATTCATTGTTATTCCAAAAAAAGACACGCTAGCATCAGCATTCTGTCAGTTAAGTAGCAGGGCCCAACCGATACGGGACTTTAAGGGTCGATATCGATGTCAGGGAGCAAGAAAATTCTTACGTGTGATGTATCGGATGATATTTTATATATATATGCTATCTATCTATCTAGTACCTTTTTAGGGCTCTGAAACTTTTATGGAATTTATTGTAATTGAATGTTGAGTGTGACAGTGATGAAGGTTTTCGTTGAAACTCTTGTAAAAAGGAGCGGAATCAACTTTGATCACTTTGGAGGACGCACTTTGTGAAACATAATGCAGGGAAGCGTTTCTATTATTTTGTCCACCACATTTCTATCAATAAGGACGAGATAGATTAATGAACAGATTTTAGGATGTTTTGTGGAACCGCTTTAGTTTTAGCTTGGCGTACCTAATGAACTGGCAACTGAGTGTATATGCAAAATATTTAAAACAATCCCCCCTCCAAAGACAATATAATATAGAGGCCCTTTGAGGCACTTGTTACTTACAGTGTCAGTGACTCTATTGCCCCCTGTTGCCCCAATTGAGGAGTAATACAAAATAAATTGACACTGGGCCCAATTTCATCTTTACTTGAGGGCCGACTGGCTGCTGTTTAGAGTGGTGCCCTAACCTATCTGTTAGCCCTAATGGAGGCCAATATATAGATAAGTGTGTTGTGTCACAAAAATCAATATCGATGTGGCCCCTGATGGTTTTTGAGTTAAAGTGCTTTGTTTTCTGCCAGTGCCTCGAAACAAAGAGGCTGTGGGTCCTTCTATTAACAATTCCCAGTCAACCTTGAGAGAGTCGCAGACAGAGATAGAAATAGACAGATGGGGGGGTGGTGAAGGGGTAGCAGCACTGGTACCAACATCACTAGAGCGTTAGATTTGGTGGAGGATAGAAATGCATTATCAGTGGAGCAAGGGCAAGAGCTTTGAAGAAGAGTGTGATGGGGTATAACAAGACGAAGATGGGCTGTGAATGGCCAAAGTAATCTTTCAATTATTAGAAATAATGGCATTAGAAAAGTGTAATTTGCAAAGAGAAATTTATAGTGAACAAAGACGCAGACGTTACGTAACCGTAACAGTTAAAACACATTTTTTGTAAATATAATTTTATTTATTGAAATAAAAACACACTTCATCTTGCAGTTTTCTAATTCCAGTTATAATTCATGCGCTGAAAATGATACATAATTAGAGCTGAATACAGTGTGAATAAGATGCTGTCTTTTTGTTTGTGCTCTCAGAATAAATACGACCAGTGTTTTGCTTGTTTAGAAACAAAAGCTCATTCTCAAAGAAATATGATGGTCGAATAACAGGATACGTTCAGTTCAGTCAGTCGGCAATCCAGTTCAGTTTACCCTCAACTTATTTCTCAGAGCGTAGTTCAAAGTGGAGCTTTGGTACAAGGAACAAACATAGATCTTTGTATAAAAATAGATTTAAAGTTTGCTAGTAATATCACAGTTGGTTAGGTTAGTTCAGTTAATTTAGCTGATCATCCTGGGCTAAAGTTTTTATCTTTTATCGTATCAGTCAGTTCTTTTGAGCTGATTGCAAGAATGAGGGAAAAAAAAGCTTTGCACTGACTTTGAAAGTATTGTTGAATATTAGCTGAGTGAAAAGCAAAGCGCCAACACAATATCCTTTGAGGAAAACCTTTCACATACACACACTACTCCAGGAATAAAACAAACAGGAAAAACATGAAAGTGACTCCTAAACAACAACAACAACAGATAAAACTCATCCCTTTTTAACAGTGGCAAGCAGTTACTCTTCATCTTTTGATGGGAGTTCATTCAGTAGATGAAATGTGCTGACAATAAACATATCATTGCTCATACAAGAAACATTTGCTTTGTTTAAATGAATTGTTGATTGAAATGCAATGAAATACTCTTCATCACCCTCTGGAGTGTGACTTCTTCAGGT
The DNA here is from genome assembly GCA_029874875.1 of Naso minor. Classification (NCBI taxonomy): domain Eukaryota; kingdom Metazoa; phylum Chordata; class Actinopteri; order Acanthuriformes; family Acanthuridae; genus Naso; species Naso minor. Next base: position 20,938,414 of record JAQFJB010000025.1, read on the forward strand.
TTCAACGTCATCAGAGCAAAGTCAGTTCTAGTGTGGGTTTGCAACATAAATACACATTTGGCAAAGTTGTTGTTTCGAACAAAAAACAAACAAACAAAAAAAAAAGTGAATCTTCTGCTGGTCTAGTATGTCTGATTTATGCTTTTACAACACTGATTAATGTGATAAACTTTCGATTTACCTTGGAACTTTAAGGCACACTGTACAAATGTACAGCATTTTATATTACAAAAGTGATATTGTCAGCAACAACATCAGGGAATTGTTAATGCAAGAAATAATTTCATTCTTAATACTGTAATTAACGACGCAGCCAACTGAATTTTAGCCTTAGTCTCCTTTTCGGTGCATTATTTTTGATGCAGTTTGAGTTAGGGCTGGGCGATATGACGAAATATATGGTGGGACAAGAGGAAAATCTCTATCGGTTTATATTTTCCGCCTTCGTTTGTATCGCCAATTGTTGTAAAGCAGCTCTGACTTTACTAACGGCTGCTTTTACATCGTTCAGCTCTCGTTTTATGTTTGCAACACACAGTCTAAAGTAGCAAACAAGCATGAAGGAGCGAGACACAGAAACACCCTTACAAGAATCTGAGACTGAACCAACCACAGCCCAAGCCGAACCAAGACACGATAATGAAGAACTAACACCTGGCACTTCTGTAGTGTGGTCACACTTTGGATGCACGAAGTCTGACGTCAACCAGAACACACTGCTTTGCAAGCTGTGCCACAGTCCAGTTCCCATGGCAACATCAAACACCACAAATGTCGTCTAGCACCTACAGAAGAATCACGGAAGCCGAAAGATGCGAGCTGCTTCTAATGTTTTTTGTGTCAAGTATTCAGTGTTTACTCTTCCTCGTGTAACAGCTCTGCTGTACGTCACTTTCACGTAACCGCAGAAAAGAACAGGGTCTGTTATTTACATTTAATTGACAGGATGATGAACAAGTTGTCATTAGCTACGTGGATATATTTTTTCATTTTTTAAATAAAATCTACAGAAAACATACTATATTGTGATATATATCATTATTGAGATGCCAAAGTGTCCATAAAGTGATGGAGGATTTTGTCCATATCGCCCAGCCCTACTTTGATTTTACACACTTGGCCCTCACACTTCCTCCTGGCCACTTCTGTCAGTGGTCATATTAACTGGCCAGTGTTTTTCTCTGTGCTCAACACATTGCTCAGTTCATCTTGAAAATTAAATCACCACATGAAGTGTTTGGCTAATGCTATCAGATATCCTTCTTGTGTTTACAATAGCTTTAATAAACAAACAACCGACGGACGCTGCTTTCTTTTTGGGTATGAGTTGGTCAAGTTGAGGTGTGTTTGTTGGCTCAGTGTCAGCGTTTTCGTCGTCATGCTGCCAGCTTATTTTAAGTAAACTCAGACAAACAGGCGATGGGGTGGCAGCACGTGACCAAACACAACTTTTTTTGGTTTTTTTTTTTAAAGGGACAGTTCATGAATGTACATATTGGAGGAAACATTAACCGACTTAACTGACATAAGCAACATAAAGTCGGTTAGGGGTTTACAACGTGGGTTTTCTGTTAATTGCCCAACCCTTGTGTGCGTTTAACTCAACAGCTCTGTCAGTCTCTGCTGAACTAAGAAGCAGAGGACTCTGGGCTGGGAGTCTGTGGTGGTTTGAAAGATGTAAAAGTATATGAGCTTGACAATGATGGACTTAAGTGATGGTCAGTGGGTTGGGTGGTCTCCATGACAACAGCAGACACCATGGAGCACTCGTACCCTCTGTTGTGTTGGGACAATGTTCCTGACTCTTCTGCCGCAGGGTTTTCACCTGGCAAAAACACATCATAACTTGGGAATTAAGTCAAAATCAAAATATCACAGCCTAGTTGCAGATTTGTCTTAATTGAAGGTAGAAAACTTGATATTAAAACTGAGAAGATAAATGCCAGTCCGTTTCTGTCATTTTAAGGTACCTGTTTCTGAAGAGCAGGATGGACAGACGGCTCTCCTGGGACAGCCAAAAGCAGGGATGGCCGTTCCCGACGTACCGTTTTCGACCACCATGTAGAACTGCAGAACCATAAAATGATTCATAAAGAGGTTTGTGAGAATTTTTTAGAAGTGTAGCTCAATTTATTATCTTGCCATGGTGCCCTTAAGAATGTTTAGGTTAAAAGGACTCTGAATTTGTATCAGTTTGATCTGAAGTGATCTAGTATGTGATGCAAAGACAAAAATACAGCTCCACCTTGATTTATTCTCACATATTCCTGGTTTAGTGCACGACCTCTTGTACTTAAAGAGGGATTTATGAGCTTGCTGATAATGCTCTTACCTGAGGCGCGCTGGTAGTAGTGGACTCTGACATGCTCTCATCTGTCACGCTGGTCTCACTCACATTATCCACTGAGGGCTGTTTGCGGAAGAATTTCCTGGTTCTGCTTGGAGGACAGCAAAAGCAGACATGCAGAATTCTCATTTATTTATAAATCCCAAGGGTCCTCAAATTCACTCAGCACGTAAATTAATGTGAATATTCACACTCACATGGCCTGTTAGTGGTTTTAAAGTCATGGAAGTGGGGCCCTCGTAGAAAAGTTACACATTCAAAATCAGCATGGAAAGACATTAAAAAAAACTGAGCTGTGCTAAATTTGTCTAAACAACTTGTCAACCAGAAAAGATACATTGAGGTCTAGTTGTAGGACTCTTTTAGTGTGTGTATTCTTTTTAGTGAAACTGTACGTCATAACCTTAAAAGACACAGCATGAGAAGGAAGTTGTGTTCTTTTTTTTAGCCCATTTTGCTGTGTTGTGACTGTATGATACTTATGTGTGCGTGTTGCAGAGGAAACTAAACCACCAAACTCAAAAACTGTGTAAGTGCACTTGCAGTCAAGTGCAGAAGGCAATTTGAGACAGAGCTATTGGCGGCCATGTAGCGTTTCCACTGGGGTCATACCTCAGCAGCTCCATTTTGTAGCTGAGAAATGACCTATTTTTATGTGTAATTGCTGTAGAACAAGCTAAACCAAGCATGTAATTGAAAGCGTGCCACTACCACAGGGGAGCCCAGGCTCCGAACGTTAGGATGTAGTAGGTGAAGGGTAGGGGTGTGCTTTGAGAGTCAAAAGAGTGAAGAATGCCAACAGCCTTGTCCATAAGCCAGGGAAACAACCGTAAAACAAATCAGCTACTTAGAGACGGCTCAGGTGGAAATAAAAGGGAGGAGGGATCGCAGTAGTTTACATATGCTCCCCTCTCAGCCAACCAGGGTTGCATGCGGCCATTCGTTCCACTTGTGATCTGCTCCTCGACACCCTGCTGTCACGCCGAGACCCTTACATTACACGGCTCATGCCACCCTGGGTTTGATAGACACCTCGAAATGCTGTCATCTCATTCATTGTTGGAGCAGCTCCTCCCTGGTTATCTGTGCTGCCCTGTGCTTCCACTGTCCAGAAGACTGAACACAACACTGCTTATAGCAAACATCATTGTTGTAATGCATGCACCAGCACACATTGGCATATGTGCAGACATACATAAAAAAAACTAGTCCAAGATTATATTATTAATATAATTACCCTTCTTGCCTTTCTTTTTTATCATACCTTCTCTCTTCACTCACTCTTTCCTTTATTTTGCATTGCACTTTTGTGTGCTGTGGCTGTCATTTACCACATCTCCTCCTCCTCCTCCTCCTCCTCCTCCTCCTCCTCTCTCACCCGTAGCAGTAGGTGACACAGGCAGCAATGGAGAGCAGGGACACAAGGACCACCATGCAGGCTGCAATGACCACGTTTCTTCTCTTCTCCTCCTCAGCCTGCTGAAGCTCCCACCACTCCAGGTCACTAAACTGACAGCGCTCCCCCACGTAGCCTGACACACAACTGCAAAAGGTTCCACAAAGTCCGAATTTATGGTCATATTTAACTTTACAGCCATAAATGGGAAAGAAAAGATAGCACAATTATGTTATAATGATCATAGTCTATTATTCACGAGCATATGAAACCTTCAACAGAACACAATGCAAATTTTTTAAAAAACCATACATTTAGAATTTATTCTCTTTAGTGGCTTATGACGAAGGTTCTGTTTGCACGTGACTGCAGTATATGTAACAGTAAAATTCATGTTACAAACAGGGCTGAGTACTACAAGGGAAAAAGCTTGTTAGCATGAATGATGTTGTCAAACCATAAAATAGTTTTTTTCTGTTGTAGAAACCTATTTGAGCTTCATATATTTGCATCATTCAAGATCACGTTAAGGAAATGTTGCTGCTCGCCTACTTGAAAAATCTTGTTCATAAAATGTGAAGTGTTGCATGTTTGTATCAACATGAAAAGGTCAAACTCCGAATCCTCTTTTCCGCCGAATAGTTGCTGTCATGCTGCGCTAACTGTAATCATGGAACAATAGTGACACCTACTGCTTGTCAGCTGAAGTAACATTAGAGGTGAGCTGATGAGAGAGAAGCCACCAGAAAGCCTCTAATGTCTGCCGCAGGCAGTGTTGGCCTTTTATGAGAGATTACTTAATTGTAAAGTGTTTGTGAAGGGCTGCTTGAAAAGAAAAGAATCTTCTGAAGAGCATGTAAATACTTTTCTTAATTACAGTTTGAGTGAAGGCATGTTTTTGAGTGCAGCTCTTCATTGTAAAGGCTCTAAAAACCATTAAAAACATTATATAATTGAACTTAACTACTACAGAACAGATGACCAAATAATGTTCTCTCGGAAAAGTGGATCACTTATGTCACCTCTGAATACAAGATATCGGTAAACTGTTAAACTTGGAGGTCAGAGGTCACACTGAGGGGTCACACTAGAGGGGTTGTTTACTTGCAAGCGTAAGACTCCATTTCGGGGAAGTAGAAGCAGACGCCCTGGTACAGACAGTAGGACTCATGGGTGGAGGGGCAGCTCTGTACTGAGTTACTGTTGTGGTGCCTGGTGGTGACATCAGCAGGGCTGCCAGTCGTCACCCATGGCAATGTGGTCTGCAACTCTGAAGAGAATTGGGGATAACATTTCATAATTATACAGATAGATTATATGGCAATATTAGTATTAGTATTCTATTATTACTCAGATGGTACCCGTGTTGAATATATAGATTCATACTGGATGTGAGCATTCACTCTCAAGATTTTCAGCCTAATCTCTCGCAACTTTAAATATTACACCTGTTGATCAGTAGCAATGAACAAACACTTACCCTGGTTTCAGCACCTGACACATTTTTTTCTAGTATTTTCATTGTTGCAGCAATGGCACAGAAAATGATATGTGCCATAAATAAGCGATACACACCTTGACATGTCCCTCCACTGCTGTGATATCCAGCTCGGCACTTGCAAAGATATTTTCCCAAGGTGTTTTGGCATTCTGCGTTTTTGTCACATTTGTGCGTTCCTTGTTTACACTCATCAATATCTTAAAAAAAAGGAGAAAAAAATGTTGTTGTTTTTTTACAACAATCCGAAAATTACAGGCTACTATTTATACTGCCAGCTCATTAAAATAAACATTTTCTCCAGCACTGCAGTCAAAACAAGACCTAGTGTTAGTGACCACCCAGCCAAATTTGAATGATTAAAAAAGTCAACTATATATATATTTATATATACAAAGTCGCCAAATGCATACAAATAGGTCTCAGGATTATGGGAAATCAGTGACGTAAACAGCTCTGACAAAATACACCCAAGTGCTCTTAAAAGTAACTTCAAGCCAGTTCCATGACAAATAATGTGACAGTGTCATCAAGCGTAACTTTCAGTTCATTTTCTGATAACAGAGAAGAGCCTTCACTAAACATCACTCAAAATAAAGGACGTTCAGTATAGGAGAGAAATATTCGGCTGGTGCGGTCCAGCAAAAAAAACAAAACAAAAATAACAACAACAAAAAAGAAGACTAAAATTTCTGTATAACCAGGCTTATACTTCTCTGGCACTCTAGTGAAGATGGTAAAGTAATTTTTTTCCCTCTTGAATTAGTTTCACCTGACCCCTGACTGCTGCACACAGACAAACCCAACAAACACTCAAACCCGTCTGCAAAGGAAATAATAAATCAAATTACCGGAAGAGTTTCATTTTTCAACTTTCTTTTTGAGTATTTTGACTTGAGTTGCAGTCATAAATAAAAAATGTGTTTATTTTTGTTTCCAGAGCAGCTCTGCCTCTGTGAAATGTTTTTATTTTAAACCGTTTTCTGCTTCATTCACAGTGCTGTTGCTTATGCCAAAATGTTTTTTGCCTTTAATATATATATATATAAATTCCAGCTACAGTTAGTGAGAAACAAGTCTCTGTGTATCAAGTGTAATCCCATAAGCTTTCTGCAGTATATGTTACTTCATTTCATACACATTCATAGTACAGGAATTTAAATACTCACCTGCACACAACCGTCCATCACCTGTAAAACCCTCTAGACACACACAGGTCGGGCTGCCGGCTGTCTGCAGGCACTCTGCATTTACATCACAGCGCATTGAGTAACACTCAGTCTGGTCTGACGGAGAAGGGAACACATAGACTCATAGCATGTAGTCAGAGTAAGATCTTGAATTGGAAGAAGTACCAGTGAGGCTACGCTCTTACCTGAAACCATCTTGTCTGTGAAGACACTTTGCTCAGAGTCTGTCGTGGCCGTGGCTTCATCAGTTGACAGCACAGGTGTTGTCAGGGGTGTGCTCTCATCATTGAGTGTTTTGTTTTTTAAAGATGTTAAATCAGTGGATTCACTGTCTTCAGATTCTACACAGAAGGATTTAACTGGTTAGCATAAGCTTTCAACATTAGGCAGTTTTATTTTAAATCTTACACAGATGTGAGCACCTTCTGTGAGATAGATGACAGTAAATCACCTGCTGTTCCACTGGGAGGATCGACAGGCAGGCAACTCTTTCCATCTGCTGATAGGACGTAGCGTGACAGACAGGAGCAGTGAGCGAATCCCAGTTTGCTTTCACACACCTGGGAACAGCCTCCATTCAGGTGAAGGCAAACGTCTGCCCCTGAAGATGCAGATGGACACAGGAAGCTCAGTCATAATTTTCTAGAATGGGTGGATTTTTTTAAAGCTTGTTTTGTGTCTTGCCTACATTAAAAATTATCATCTAAGATCGCTGAGCATGAAGAATGAGTGTGAAATATTAACTAATTTGTTAAGTCAATGTTTTTGGAAATTAAATACTTTTAATGTTAGCAGTCACTGACTTGTGGTAGACTGACAACAGTTAAAAGGGGCAGAGTGCTTCTCATAATGTACAGTGTTTAAACCTGATCGTTTTTCAGTCTTGCCTTTGACATCGCCTTCTATAGAGTCGCTATATCTAGTTTGTTCAAACTCTGGAGTTTAATTTTTGAACAAAA
>JAQFJB010000025.1:20956802-20969332 GCA_029874875.1 Naso minor
CATTTTGAATTTGAAGTGATTCAAAAACAGATGTTCCCAACGCAAAGTCAACAAATTTGTACATTTATTTCCATTTTACGTTGTGGTAAAATTTACAATTACACAATTTACAATTTAAAAGTTATTTTTAGTAGTTTTAATGGTCATGTTTGAGGCTGAGCATATTGTGTTGCTCTTCAAAACAAGCAACTACTTGAATATTTGAACAGGCAGGGAGAGAGACTACCTTTCACATTAGGCTCCAGGTTCCAGTGCCTGCACAGTTAAATGCCCACCCTGCTGGAGTGGAGAAGAATCTAAACCAACAAAGGGTATTGCTCTGTAGCTCGCCATGACCTTTTTGTGACTTTTTTGTTGAGTAGATGGAATACTGAGAGTAGTGATGAGAATTTCAAGGTTGGTTTTGAAAATGCAAATTGCAGTACATTCTAAAAATGTTCACTTAATTATATATATATTTTTTTACTGCAGTTTATGTATCTCTTTTGAGATAATTCTAAAGTCTGCCAGTCTCAGACAAGATAACCTTTTGGACATGAGCAATCACCATCTGTAGGCTTCAGCTGATGTCCTTTGTGGCATCCCACAAAAACCTGGGCTCAGACTGAGAGACAACGCCAGCCACCCACTCCCCACCCCACCCCACCCCCACCGCACTTACTGTACCTTTGCTACAGTGCATTGTATACCTAATGGAAGCTGTTCTTGTTCTTTAGCCAAAATGCCCTGCAACATTAATGTCATTCTGCAATTTTAACATTTACAGTAACTCTACAAGTCAGATACACTGTCTTTTGATAGTGTTTGGATTGTCAGCTTAACTGCTTTCTTTGCTAAGTGCAATAGATCTACAAAACAAGTTGCAGACTTCTGTCATACCTGGTTTAAGGACAAAAAGATATTATATATAGTGCACTATTACTTAGTGTGTAGTACTTTAAACATAATTTCTGTCCATAGTGGTACCATAACTTGGGAGTATTGGTCTGGATGGGAGAGGTGTCATCCAAACTTACCTGCACAGCTGCTGTTTCTCCCAGCTCGCGATAGGCGTTCATCCCAACACGCTTTACTGAGGGCCAAGGCTCCAGAGCTTTGCACCATGAAGTAGATCAGCGCTGCTGTGATCGTTGCAGCCAACATAATCCTTCACTGTGTCCTTGCCGTAAGAGCTACACTTGTTCACTTATTCTCAGGCATTCCCACTATTAGCACTTGCACACAAGAATTCCTGAAAATTAAGCAAGACTTGTTTATGGACTGTGGACATCCTTTTCCAAAATAATTGGTCTCTACCTACTGGACGATGTCATGCTAAAGAGAGATGTACCCCAATGAAAGGTGGAGTACTAAAAATGGAAATACTGCCAGTTTTCCACACAAAAAAAAAAAAAACAGTAGAAAGAAAAAAACTGTGTGGGATCCACCTCTCTACCCACTTTGGCCCCCAGGCTGCCAGTCTGTTTTGGAAGCAAAGATTGAAATTCCTGACACCCCCGTGATAAATTTTGCACATGCTAGTCCAGCATTGGAGCAAGATCTCCTTTAAGCTGCAGTCAGTGTCTCAAACAGAATGCGGAATATGCAAGAAATGAGGCTGGGCCAAAGAAAGGTCCCACATAACAACATCATCCTACCCTCACTCCACCCCCTGACCCCTGTCCTCTCTGAATATGGATGGACGTGTCTGTTTGGGATGGAGTTTTTATGTCTGGGAGAGAGACTGAGGGATGGACCCTATCCAAAATATTCATCTATTTATTCATAGTAGTAGAAAACTGACCTTCAGTACCCCTTTTCGAACTGTAACACCATTCATAAATGAGATACACTTACAGTAGAAGTGAAATTTACACATGCCACACACACAAAGAAGCCCTATTTTGTGTCCTGTGTGTAAATAAGAAGTCATTATGTCAGACTGTCTCCTGTTGAAGTTCATTTGGCTTCCTTGGGAATCGGTAGAATGAGTAATTTATGGAGAACGGATGAGTAGTGGAGCCGATTAGCCTTAAATTGTTTGTCCTCATTTAACCTAGGAGAACAACTAACAGACTCCGTGAACCAAAACCTCTATTCATACCCGTCATGACTGGGATATTGTCAGCAACAACGTCATCAGTAACCTTATAGAGGGCCAGCATAAGATTTACACGGCTGAGACAGTTGCTTTGTCTCGAGACTAATGTTAGCAGTCTGAAGGGCACTAACCTTTTCCCACGATTTCACCGCTGGCAGTTAACAATGAAAATGTTAATTTCTTTCACTTTCACTTCACGTGACTAGTGTGCTGATTGACAGTCACACATGGGTTTGAATCATCAATAGTGTAGAAGATGAAGATGCTAAACTAAATACCACTCAGTAGCAGTCACATTACAAGGCATTTGAGCCTCCATAACTCTTGATTGAAATAACATCATACTGGCATTTCATGCCTGCCCAATCATCATGCAGTCTGTCATTTGCCTCCACCTGTACTCTGCTTGATACTGATCAGTTTTGTCAAGTCACATTTGTTGGTACCAATTTAGCTTTAGAAATTTTAGCCACATTTATAAAAAAAAAAAACAAGCTGAAAAAGTTAACAAATGCAACATCAGGTGCTCCATAATGTTTGCTGTAATTTGTATGAGTGAAAAGTCAGTGGACTGCAGCTTTAAGATTAACTGTGCTGATATATCAAGCTGCAGTTGTTTTGTGCTCGACCTCTGGCTGACAGGGCTAATGATAAGTCTATTGTTTCACATTAACCTCAAGCTTGAAGCAGATCTGCCTGATTAAACTCATTTATCTCCGATGTTATAAGATGGATCAAAAAGCGCTCCAGTTATTGAGAATATCTTTTTCTGGCCTTGTTATATATTCTGTCACTACTTTCTTGGCCAATTTTCCACTGGACTGCTATAATGGCATCAAGTCAGTGTTGCCAAGGGATTTGTGATGCAACTGTAAAGCCTCTAAAGCAGCGAAATATCTCACTTCCAGTTGGCTTGTTTGGATTGGCTTTCATGGACCACAGCCCACTGGCAACTGTTTCATGATTACAGAAGAAACCTATTGTATCTGCTTATATCAGTGTGTTTGTTGATCTGTTGTAATGTCTGTCTTATTCATCCTGGTTTTCTTGCTTTATGAGCTCTATCTGTCCACCTAACCATCAGTCCATCCATCTGTCCGCATTTCCATCTGCCTTTAAGACTATCCACTTCTATCATGAACAGCCCACCTTGTTCTTGTCCACCATCCATTCATTCTGTTTGTTCAAACGGCTCCGTTGTTGCCATGAAAACAGCACAGCTGGCATTAGAGATTACTTAGTGCTGCTGGCTCATACAGCAGGTGGCACAGAAGTATCCATGGGAACAGTTTTCCAGGTCCACTTGTCATCTCATGAGGATTTACAGCAGCGTCTGTTCAGATGTTCAGAGGGTATGACAACTGTAACCTATCGATTTTCTGCAGGATAAACATGTCTGCTCTTTTTAAAAGAGTGAGCACATGCAGTATGTCTTTTCTATACCTGCTCCAATTAATACATTACTCTGATCACACTTTTAATAAAGGCAACCTATAAATTTTGCATCTACATCAAGTATTGCCCTTAATTAATAAAACGCAGTGATGAGGGACCAACTCAATACAGTTCAGTACAGAATGGTGTGCATTACAATACTTAGATTTAGTTTCACTTGCTGAAGCCTAATATACCTCTTGCTCATAGGAAATTTAAGGAGATTAAAAGAAAAATGAAATTCCAATCAAAATTCAGATTAACAGACATTTTAAGTGTTTATATAGAAATTTATGGGCCAAAAATGTTAGTGGTTTTTTGATTAAATATAAAAATTAATTCCCACTGAAACAGATGACCTGGCACAGCACAAGTTCCCAACACAAATAGAATTAAACAATTATTCGGTTTATTAAAAACTCTGTAATAGACAAACGTACACAAAGTCATAGAAACAGGCAAAGTTTATCTGACGAGTCCCATATTCCAACAAACACACTGACAGTGCTTCCTTGTCCGTTAAGGCAACGATCAGCTTGATGCTGTAAATGTGATGGAAAATGAATAACAGGTCCTCTTTGACACCACATAACAGTCATATGTGACACTTAACCTTTGGCATTTGGTGTAACATGAACACCACACGCAGCTAACTGATAGGCTCTTTGTGTGGTGCTTTTTATAAGTTATATTTGTCCGTCAAGGCTGCCCCTCTATAGTGGCAACCATTCAAACTTCTTAATGTAAGGCTCCAAAAAATAAGGACAAAAATTCTTCTGAACATCCAGACAACCTCCTGGAAATGTTTTCATGTTGACTGCACGTTTCTTAATCATTATGTAAATCTTTATAAACGAAAAAAGTAGTTGATGGAAAATACATAATAAATATTACAACCCTGAATTAATGAAAAGTTGGGATGCTGTATAAAACATAAACGAATATGGTAATTTGCTAATTCTTTTTGACATATACTCAATTGGAAACTACACTGAAAAAAAAAGTATTTATAGAGATTTACAAACGATTTCATATTTAATGGTTTATCAATATTGAAAAAGGCATATAGAGAGTATTCGGTAACACTTTCTGTTAAGCCTGTCTCTATAATGCATTATAACAAATTATGAACACACTTACAATACATTATGGGTAGTCATGGTTAGGGTATGTGTTAAGGTTAACCCTAACCTTACTTAAACTGTGATTATACAGCACTATAGGCGCATTATAATGTATTATAAGATAGTTCATAATGCATGATAGATGCATGCTTTAAGTGGTGTTACCAAGTATTTCATTTGATGTGTTATTTTGTAGCTCCCTTAACTTAATTTAATGAACTTAAAAGAAAACTTCACTTTCTGGGGGTTTTAGCTGATTCATCCTAAAAATCCCATTTTAAGACAAGAACATAGATAAGTACACAGCATTCAGTAAGTTGCTAGATACCCGCCATAGAGAAATTGTCATTGTGGGCGAAAATGCAGAGGAACTAGTTGTCTAGGCGTAGTGACACAGTGTCGTGGACACAACACGATTATTCTCTAAAAATGATGAAAACAGTATTATTTCATTGCACAGTGAATCTGCTGTGTCACTATGCCCAGACAATTTGTTCTTTGTATTTTCGCCCCCAGTGCCAATGTCTCTATAGCATGGTGAATATGCACGGTCACAACATATGTTTTGGAGGGCTGTAGATGTTGCTAGTCACAGACCAAGTCGTCTCCCCATCCCTTCCATTGAACGTACAAAACTGCTTGCGCTGGGTGAGTGCCTAGCAACCTACTGAACGCAGAGAGAAGGGAAAGTCTTCTTGTCTTACATCTGGATTTGAATGAATCAGCTAAGTTCCCCCAAAAAAGTGCAATTTTCCTTAAAGTTCCTGTTTTAAATTTCGTCCTACCGTATTACTAGCATTGTAATTGGGAATTGACTCTGCATTTTTGGGGGGTCAGCAGAGATACTCAGACCTGGAACTGTCACTCTTATAAGTCATCTGGGAGTCGATGCTGGACCTGGAGCACAGGAGCATTCGCTCTGATTCTTGAGTCTGTCTCCTTGCCCAAAGCTCTGTTGGATGACTGTTTAAAGTCCTCTGTTTCATTGAAATTGTCTCAAACTTGACATAGCTCTCTTTTTCAAGCTCCTCCTCATCCAATGCTGTGTTGCGTCCCTTGCAGTACAGAGCGAGAATCTTGTAGAGCAACAGTGCAATCAAAGGCAAAACCAAAGCACAGGCAATCCCACTTATGATCATGAAAAGCTGGTTCTGACCACCATCCTCCACACTATCAAGTGTGTAGAAGTCAATGCAAGGATCTTTTCCAGCAGTACTACCTTTTGCTACGAGGCAAACGGAGTACCTCATGCCAGACGACAGTCCCTCTAGCAACACCTTCCCACTGCCAGCATTTGTCTCCACTGTCCTTTTGATGTCATCCTCATCATAAGGTGAATATACAACTGTAAGTGGAGCATCACTCGGTAAACCATCTGCTGTCCAGAGCAAAACTGCAGTGTCTGCTGTTTCCTCTACAATCTTAAGGTTTTTAACAGACTTCGATGCATCACTTTTCTTGCTCTTTTCATCTGCTGCCAGCTTTCGTCCATCACCTTCTTGCTGTATTTTTCCTTGTTTGGGTGGGCCTTTCTGTAAACCATTGCTGGGGGTAGTTTTCTGCTTCTTAGAGACAGCTGATAGTGTTGTTGGTGGTCTAGGAGGAACTGTGGGTGTGATGCCAGGTGTGCCAGGAATGTCCGTTGGGGAAGCAAATGTTGTGCCGTCACTTGTTGGTTCAGTTTCGTTAGGGCTCAGTGGAGGAATAGTGGTACTGATGGTACCGGCAACTGAGAGAGAAATGGTGGCTTCTGCACTTCCGGCAACGTTCTTAGCTTTGCAGCTGTAGTTTCCAGCGTCTTTGTACAATATTCCATGCAAACTCATGATAGACCATCTGATGCCTTCCCCAGGAGACTCCTGGACTATTAAAGGGAAAAACAACACAAATGTAAACATCAATCAAGTCTAACCAAATAATGGATAACTTGCATGTTTTTAAAATGGATTACGACCTTGCAGTATTGTACTACACACCATAATGCTTTCTACACACTGGGCAATACAAATTTACATGATATACAAGTTACTTAACTCCTAATGTCAATTAAATTTGAAAATTGCATTGTCTTTTTTTTACTATTATACCTGTGTTGTTGACTGGTGAGCCATCAGACCTAGCCCAGTAAAGATTTGGTGTTGGAGATCCTGTAGCATCACATCGCAGGAGAACATTACTGCCCAAAGGAGATGTGATCTTGGTCGCCGAAGTCATGACCGATGGTTTTGCACAATTGTCAAGTTCAGCCCGCTGAAAAAGGACACCAGCAAGGTTTTCTGGTCCACTGCAGGTCAGGAATAGATCCATCAAAACCACTGGTGTGTCAGCCATTTTTGAAATCTCAATCAGTTTGGAGATTTTGCAGTCACAGAACCAGGGATTATCTTGGAGGCCTGAAGACAATAAAAGAAGGTAAATTAAGCTATTGATTGACACAAAGTAGTAATATCACTCATTGACAATCAGTTATGACAGAACTCAACAGCTTTGCCAACAGCTGCAGTGATCATTATGCACTTAAGTCATATTAGAGAGAAAACATTAAAAAGAGATTATGGCAGTAGAGGCAGCTTGAAGACTGTTTTTTTAACGAAGATGTACAACTTTAGGGAAGTATGACAAACTAGTAGAATAGAAATTTCTTCCTCCATGGAAAATACACAGAGGGCATATAAACAAAAAAAACAAGCAAAGAATAACTGCTTATCATGTATTACTTAATTGAGGTCATCACCACTGCAAACAGTGGTTACCAGGTTTCATCATCATACAACTTCTCAATGTTGAGACATTTTTGAAATTTTGCTTTCTTTGTTTACTTTGAAAACTCACACCACAATGAAATTTAAGGGCTGTGTCATATGTAGTCCCTTACTAATTGCTGCAAACACCTGCTGCACACAATAGGTAAGCACATGTACTAGTGCATATTAAAGCCCCTTTAACGAGATTAGTTTGTCTTAACAGTGGCAAAGCACCTGAGCTGGCTGCGGTCTTACTCTGGTTTGTAACATCGCACTCTTCCCATCAGCTTTTCTAATGGTTTAAATGTGAATAGGTCATTAACAACACATCTAATCAATGTATCAAATTTGATGTCACACGATATATTAGTGTGGTTAATTGCAATTTTTATAATAAACTGAAAATTAAGTTATCTATGAAATTTGTGTTGTAAGACCTCATGTTGTTATATATATTAAATTGAATTTATTTGTAATTTAATTAGGATAAATAATTCAAAACAATAAAGGTAAGCATAACACTCATAATAATGACAGAACAGACGGAGTTTTTTTTTCCTTCGGCCTAATCCTGTTTCTCCTTCAGGAACACAGGTGCACACAGCCACCTTTCTTTGCATGGATAAGCTAGCTTACACAGCCTATTAACTATATCCCACTTTGCTGTCCATGAAAAACAAATAGATTGAACAAATATCCAGTCGCTTGCATGCCACGCTGATAAAATCTGCCAGAAAATTACTTTTTTTACATTTAAGTTCATGCAATCAAAATACATCCAGCAAAGCGGAGTAAAAGAATATAACAGAAAACACTACAGATGTTTTGGTTTCACCCCACAGAAATACTACAATGGACATTGGCATTGAGTCTGAGGTATTGTGTCTGGCAGTTGTTGCAGTGGCTATCAGTTTAATTAGAACCCATTCTATATTTTGTATACATATCTATGCTTGTAATTGCCCAAGTTGTGAATGCACAGAAGTAGGGAACAATACTCTGTTATCTCTACTCTGCATTGTGAGCAGAGCATTTTTTTTTCTCCAAGCTTTTTGCCGTTTCAGTTATTCACATTTGAAACACCAAGAACGCAATGGAAGACAGATGATTTTTAAGAGTTTTAAGTGTTTAAAAATGTCAGTAAAGCAACAAACGTGTCTATCCTAAATTGTGGTAAGATTACTGGAAATTGGTCACAGGTCATCCTGGCCTGAAAAATGTACATCTACTGTATATACATTTTATTTTGTGGGTTTACTGTATTGGATAGTCTGAATTTAGCACAGTGCACTTACTTTACATGTGCTTTTTGTAGTCTGTTCCACTGAGCCCTACCCTAGCTTGATTAAAGTGACACTGTATTTTTGTAAACAACCCATTGAGGTGCAAGAGTTGCTATGATGCATTAAAAGGGGGAGCAGATAGATAGATAGATAGATCGATAGATAGATAGATGTGAAAAGCAAAGATAAAAAACACTGCTGTGCAGATAAGCTAAATAAACCTCTTGGACCTTAATTTGAACTTGTCTGAGATGTAACTGCCAGGGCAGGTTTAAGTCAGTCAGGGCAGGACAAATCTGGTTAGATTAACAGTTGATGGAAGCGATGTTCCTGAGGTGATTACAAATAAACCCAAAAGTGTCCTGCCCTGGCCTTATTATCCTTTAAAATCAAGCCAAAATGGACTTTTTATCCTTACCTAACACAACTTTCTGGGAGGTGTTAGTAGAGATGGGTAGTCCATTGAAGGGGGGCCATATATCCATAAGCTCAGAGGGCAGAGTGGTTAATTTATTGCTGGATAGATCCAAGTATGTCATGTTGAGGAGGTAGGGTATTGCCTCCGTGGGAACATTAGTGAGTCTGTTGTTGTGTAGGTCCAGTGTTCTCAGCCTGGGCATCTCTTTCAGAGACTCCCAGGGGAACATGGAGATCATATTCCCATCCAGCCTAAGCTCGTGGAGCACTTTCAGGTTGTAGAAGCTTCCAGTATCCACAGAGGTTATGGAATTATAAGTAATCCAAAGGTACCGTAGGTCCACCAGGTAGTAAAAAGCTTCTGTTGGAATTCGTCGTACTGCGGTTTTCTCAATACGAAGTTTGACCGTATCCACAGGGACATTGACCGGGATATCAGACATGTCTGGATCATTGCAGAGAACAGATCTGAGAATAAAAGATACATTATGGTTTGAACTTATCCTATGGCCAGATAACAAATCTGTTGTACAAAGGGCAACTAACAGTTCAACCCATTTAACAATGAGACCCTAGATGAGCCGAGCGGATAAGCATTAAAAAAGAGTCCTAGTGTAAAAGTATAAGTTTCTATTTATTCATTTATCTATCAATTAATCCTTCCATCCATCCAGACTCTCTGTTGCAATGTGGGAGGTTTTCTGCACATGACTGTCGTTCATCCAATGAGCACTTCCAAAAGGGGCAAGGTCAATGCTAATCACTGTCATATGGATTGACAGCTACTGCAGGAACAGAAATATCTAAATTCATTTTAATAAATACATTTAAATCAGAGATTTCAGTTAACATTCAATGATGACTAGAAAAGAAAAACTTTGGCAGGTACTTTTGATACCTGCGACTGTTAGACTGACAGTGTCATAGTACTGTACCAGATGTAGCCTTATATGTATATATGATCCTACATGTAGTGTTTATTAGTATGTAGTATAATCAGTATTTGTATGTACGCTGCTGTACAGCATTTTCTCCCCTTTATGCTAAAATTTTTAACATGGTACCCATGATATTGTCCTTTTTTGTCCCTCAGTTTTGACTGCAAGAAGAGGAATGCACCGTTGAAAAGGGTTCAACACTAGTAAGACAGATTATGTGGGTCTTTAGCTCTTTCTCAAGGATTAAGAGATTGGTACCATGCCAGCGAACATACATTATGTCAATACGGGTCAGTGCCACTTGTACAAATTGTACATATTATTGGGTTTACCTTTATTTTCACTGTCATGTATAGACTCTATATACCAAAATTCAAGGTGAATATTTTGATTGCCTTAGTATTAATGTGGATTTTTTTTCCTCTTTACAATTACCATATAATGTTCAAAATTTTAGGTAACTGTTGCTCCTCACTTAACATGTAGTTATTATAACTTATGTGCGTTGTCTTCCTCCTTATAGTCTACTTTCCATTGTTTTAACACGAATCACGCACTGGACAGTCTTAGTGCAGTTGTACTTAACATGGCCTCTTAAAATAAGTTGAAAAAAAAATTGCTTTGCAAACTTTATTCAAAAATACTCTGTTATGCATTTATTGTAGTATCTTTTTTAAATCACCTTAAAATATATAAAATATGATCCAATTAGGCTAACTTTTGAAAAAATAATTATCAAAAAATGCAATTTAAATTTTCAAATGTGTAAAAGGCAATTATGAGTGACTGAAAACACACAAAAAATTCAGTTTACCTGGTTCCAGTTCCATCAGTACGTCCATGGAAGACACAGGTGCATTGGGATGGACAGAAGGGTTGAGCCATACTCAGACAGCATAGGAATACATGCACATAGAGAAGTCGACGCATGGTTTCACCAACACATCCAAGTTGTCACATTGAGAAGAGTTCAGGAAAAAAGTTATCCAGATTCATTGAGAACCTGAAGAATTATTCTTCCCACAAAAACAAACAGAGAATTACGAAAAGTGCTTTCAAAGTCCATTGGAGACAACAGTCCTTAGGCGGAGGATCTAATTACAGTACAGGTGACCTGTTAGAGTGACTGCATGGGGGAGGGGGTGGATTAGTGGAGGATTTCCTCACTTTGTCAGGGTCACGCAAGCTAGGCAGAGGGACAGGAGCTAATTCTGGTGAGGTTTCCCCTCATGTGATCCAGCCACACCTTTGGTAATCAATTCAATTACCAAGCTTACAATTGCTTTTCATACCCTAACTCTCAAGTGTTGAGGAATGTCTGCACCCTCACTTATGGTAAACTAATTGGTGGACACATTGGACACATTGGAAAACTTTTTTGATATTGACTCTATGTACAGCTAGTAGCATCACTGTATATCTGATCATTTTTCCTTTGTGACACTAGGCATTGTGGTTTTGGAACGTTGTTGTCAGCCCTCTTTTGAATAAGAACGCTGTAGATTTGAGGTATTTTTGCTCTGGTAGCTGACGTAAGTCCCAATTTCCAAAACATTCCTTAAATGTATTTGTATTATTGAGCTGAAGGACATATGTAAGATGTGCGAGTGAGTTCTGTCTGGCACTATGGTGCAAAGTGTAATCTTGGATGTGATTTATTACCTGACTGGATGCACCAGTGGCTTAGGATGAAGGGCTAAACCCGCCTGCCACTGACAGGACCAAAGTGGTGTGTCCTTCTAGGTTCTGGCCACGTAGGCTTGCCTTAGGCACACAGCTTTAGCCCTTAGTTCATTTACATGGGTTGACTTGAAAGGGTCAGTATGTTTTGTTGGAGTATTTTATACTTAACATCTGTTATGGTGATATTTATGCATTGCACACATTCTGTGTGTTTCTTTCAATTAAAACATCACTCTAAAGATTAAATGCACTTGGAAACTTACAGTCACTTATTTAGTTCAAACTTCCACTAGTTTTGGCAATCCTCCGTCTTGACGGTAAGCGACGTCGTTCCTTAATGTAACTTTGGGTTTTGGTCTTTTGTAGATAGACTGTTATATACCATCTCAGTTTTTTGGCTGCCAACTCCTTAATTGCAATGACCAAGAGAAAAGGGAGACATCTAGTGGTATGAGATTGTTACTGAGCCTATTTCCTCCTGAGGAACATCACTTTACTTTATTCTCTTAAAAGAGTCATCCATACATTGGCAACATGAATTCCTTCAAATCCTACCAGCAGGATGACTAAAAAATTTCAGTCTAAAGCTCAAGACAAAATGTACAAAAGAGACAAGCATTTATTAACAAGTACACAAGTGAATTTTATTAATGCAAGCAAATTTGATCATACAGGTCAAATAAGCCACTTCAAGCTGTTGGCACATGAATGTACAAAACAGATTCAATTTAAAGCCTGCTACTAAGCGTTCGTAGTGAAAATACAAAAGACTAATACGAGGAAAAAGCTGAAAGCATTTTTTCAGATCATTACATAGTAAGCAATGT